>OV839566.1:59816397-60416397 GCA_929447395.1 Epistrophe grossulariae | reverse complement strand
ATACAAAAAATGCATTGGTACTTATGTGGTGGTAAGACATAAGACAAATTATCAGGTTTAAGGTTAACTTGAGCTCTAATGGTTAGATTTTTTACGGTTAAAATAAAAGCTAAATTATTAAACTATTTTATTATACATTTATAAAGGTACTTTCACCATTACAAAATAATATAATTACTAAGTTAGCTTAGCATCTGATACATTTTTGTGACTCACAAAAAGTAAAATTTTAATAGTGGGGAATGTTTTCTGGTATTTGCGTTAAAATAAATATGTAAAGTATTTAAACAGATAAAGTACCCACCTAAAAATATTTAAAAAAAATCTTATTTTTCTCGCGTGTTATGTTAGGCTTCTTTTTAGTAAAAAAAATACAACAAAATAAAATATAATATGTAATTGGCAGAATTATTCTTTTAATTTTCGAAAATAGTTCAACTAATTTTAATCAATTTTGTATGATTTAAAAAGTTTTAATAGTATTATAGCTAGGTATATTTTTTTTAGTTTTTGAAAATTTAATACTTCAAAAGCCAGCCATTGTTAGACTGCGCAGCAAGCAGTTTTTAATATTATCTAGAAGATTTAAGAAAAAAAAATTATTCTTATAACCAAAAATAATGGAACCTACCATACAAGTCTAACCACAATAAAATTCACTCGATTAAAGCAGATTTAAACTTGTAAATACATTGAATTTAAATTAATTTACATTCGGATTTAAGTTATCACGTGGTTTAATTGATTGAATAATATGGAGTAGAAAGCAGTTAAAAAAATCGTATTTTTCTCGAAAACGAATTCTAAGATTTTGATAAAAAAAATTAAATTTTTGCGAGCTAATATTAGTACGATGTACCAACAAAAACAAATTGAAAAGTTAAAGGCATCATCCATTAAGAGTACCTACCACTCATTGGGCCATTTTTTGATTTTCGACTAGGTATATACATACATACCTATCTCATCATCTATAATAAACCGATTTAAACTATTTTTTTTAAAGAAGTTTTTAAGTCTAAATATTAGTATAAAGGTTCCCCCACACCAACGCGAATTTTCGGTGGCGACGACGAAAACAATAAAAACAACGTGTTGTTATTAAAATTAAATTTAAATTATTTAGTTATTTACATTGATATCTTATTTAAAAAATAGGTTATTATTTTGAAGAAATTAGTTAGGTAGGTACCTACCTGTTTGCCAGGAGTAGGTATTAGCATGGAAGGGGTGTTATTCTGTATTTAAAAATTCTTTATGACCAAAATTCTGTAAATGGATTGAAAATTCTGTATTTCATTATTCTGTAAATTTATTATTTTGAAATTATGGAATTTTGTATTTATAGAATTTTGGAAACTATGGTTTTTTTTTGATTCACAGAATTTTTAACTGTATTGAAAATTACTGAAAATTTACTTTTGGTTTTCAATAAATCAATTGTTTTCACGTCAAACTAAAAATTACCGTTCCCACAAGGTACCTACATACGTGTAAGCTGTGTTGTAATTTAACTATAAATTTAGAAGATAAATAACAAGAAATACAGGCGAAATCAATTTAAAAAATTTTTATATAAAAAAAATCATTACATTATTTATATAATTTTGTTTAAAACCTCCAAATGCGACTCTAAAGTTAATTACGAAACAAACATTTTCAAAAATTAGGTTGTAAATTATGTTACAAAATTTAACACATTTGAACATCGAGTTATCAAACGGAAATAGAAAAAAACCAAAAATACATAATGTAATCCATATCACAGTGAATTCTGAAATTTTAATCAGCTGTGAAAAAGAATTACCAACTTGGGATGAACACACTTTTCTATGTTGAAATAAATTAATTTTGACTCTAATGAAAGCTTTGTAGGTACATATATACTAGAGCAGCTACGATTCAGTCCGTGTATTTGAAAAACACGGGTACATGGACTCCGTGTAATTATTACACGCAAATAAAAATCCGTTCTCTTAGAACACGTGTATTTATTTGCTTAATATCCGTGTATCCGGATATTAAGCATACACGGATCTTTATTACACGGATTCTTAATACACGGAATGGTTTTTGATTTTTATCTTTTCAAGGGGTGGGCTTACAAGCTCAAAATTTTGAGGGATAATGGATATAGATTTTTATTTTTGGTGATTTTCAAAAAAAAATCAATTTTTAAAGAAAAAATTAAATAATTCTAAATTTAAATCCACTGACAGATTCGACTACCAAGTCGTTGTCGTATTTTTATCAAAAAAATTCTATAAATTATTTTTTCGAAAGACTTTCTTCACGTGTATTTCGGTCGGTTTTCAAAATTTGCAAACTAAATTTTGATTTTTTTAATTTTTATGAAAATTGACTATACCTACTTACACAAAAAAATATTTTTTCCGAATAAAAATAATTTTCTTGAAAAATTGTTTTTACGGGTACCTATTTGAATGGAACAAATTCCCATTTGTTTTACTTTTTGGAAAAAAAAAATATTTTCTTTACGGGTAGGTAGGTACCTACCTATTTCAATAAAACACCTTGTCAATATATTTGTTTATACCTCCTACGTGCATATGTACCTATTTATTTGGAATATATTTGCCATACCTACTTCAAATTTACCGACAAACTAAAAGCACCCTATTTTCCTCTAATGGCATAGTGGCGATTTTATACTTTTCTGCGATGAATGAAATAATACCTCATTTATTTTCATTCCTTTTGAAACCTTCCCCTTTTATAGAAATGCCATACAAAATAATGTGCAAAATCGATAAATTGTTGTTCCACTTCAACCTTCCTAAATATCCTATACATTCTTCTCGTTCTTCTTTTCTTTCTTTAACCTTATTATTTATTCCTCTATCTTTGATTATCTGCTCTTTCTCAACTCTCCAATCTCTCCACTCTCAATTTTTTTCTCTGAAGCAAGAAAAAAATTGAGAGTGGAGAGATTGGAGAGTTGAGAAAGAGCAGATAATCAAAGATAGAGGAATAAATAATAAGGAACAACAATTTATCGATTTTCACATTATTTTGTATGGCATTTCTATAAAAGGGGAAGGTTTCAAAAGGAATGAAAATAAATGAGGTATTATTTCATTCATCGCAGAAAAGTATAAAATCGCCACTATGCCATTAGAGGAAAATAGGGTGCTTTTAGTTTGTCGGTAAATTTGAAGTAGGTATGGCAAATATATTCCAAATAAATAGGTACATATGCACGTAGGAGGTATAAACAAATATATTGACAAGGTGTTTTATTGAAATAGGTAGGTACCTACCTACCCGTAAAGAAAATATTTTTTTTTTTCCAAAAAGTAAAACAAATGGGAATTTGTTCCATTCAAATAGGTACCCGTAAAAACAATTTTTCAAGAAAATTATTTTTATTCGGAAAAAATATTTTTTTGTGTAAGTAGGTATAGTCAATTTTCATAAAAATTAAAAAAATCAAAATTTAGTTTGCAAATTTTGAAAACCGACCGAAATACACGTGAAGAAAGTCTTTCGAAAAAATTTAATTTTTTTCTTCGGAAAAAATTGTTTTTTATTAAGTTAAAAAATTTTGTAAAAACTTAAAAAAAAAATCAAAATATAGTTTGAAAAATTTGAAAACAGACTGAAATACACGGGAAAAAAGTCTTTCGAAAATATTTAATTATGTTTTTTGGAAAAAATTGTTTTATGTATGAAAACGATTTTTCGAGCACTAAAGAAGAACATTTTATATACCAATTTCAAAGACTAATTGATATACACATTAAAAAAAATTTCAAAAAAGAACATTTTGTTTTTTTTTCATGTATCCAAAAAAAATGAATTTTACATGCAATATTTTAAGTGAGGTATCTCCAAGTGGAGATATCCTTGTTCTATTTCTACTTCAAACTACTAAATGAATTTTACATGCATTTTTTTTTCTATACTAATTTTTTTGGTTTTTTGTTTTTTTTTTTTTTAATATACTTGTATAATAATATAATAATACACTAATATAATAATATAAAAATATAATAATATAAATAATATAGTAGTATAATTATATAATAATATAATATAATAATATGAAAATGAACCTAAACCTCAACCTGTACATAAAACTTATAAGTTTTAAAGACTAATTGATATACATACACATAAAAATAATTTTCAAAAAAACAAAAAATTTGTTGTTTTTCATGTACCTCCAATAAAATCTATACAATACCTACCTATAAATATAAAAAAAAAACCAACAACAATCCGTACCTACCTGTATCTTCCTATAGGAAAAAGCATAATAAATGCAAAATATAGCAACGTTGTATTTAACCCACATATTGTGAAATTTAACAACGTTGCTTTGCTAGGTATATCGAATTTGAATCAAATTCAAAATTTTTAAATATTTTGCTTCTATTAAGCCTATACACATACCTATACTTGTACCTATATGCATACATATAGCCATACTCTATAACAAGAAACCGTCTCTCATCGCCCATTGGACAAAAAAATTTACTTCCCCATATTTTGCTTTTTGCCTCGTCAAAAACATCTGATTCAACCATCTCCCTTAGTCTCATTATTGTTGTCAGAATAATTTTAATATAATCCTCTCGTTCTTACTACTAGTCTTTATTTCTATTTTACTTATCTTCTTCCCGCCTTTTTATCTCTCCAAAGTCAGATTGTGGCGATTGCAGCGCCTTCCATGAGCCGGTTCCGAACTACTTTTTTCTGTTCCATGAGATTACTAATGTGTTTATATACAAAGACAAAGCCAATAGTCAGTAATTTTGTTTTGCAAGTTATGTAAATAAACACAGTGTCTATATGTAAATAAATAAAAATGTAAAAATTTATGTACATATTTCAATGTTCGTTTCTTCAAAATCTTAATGATAAAGCTTATAATATAATAATTATAATAATAATAATAATAATAAAAATAATAATAATGAAAGTAAGAGTAATAATAATAAATATAATAATACTACCTCGTAGCGGGGGGGGGGTATGGAAAGAACGGAAGAAAGGCTTCCTCTATTCAAATAAGTTGGTTCATCAGTTAATTTCAATTAAATTTTCAAATTTGCCTTTATATGACACTTTTGTTTTATATTAAATTGGCAACATATCGATCTCGTACTAGAGATCCAATGCTGTGCCATTCATTGCGATGTCTTCGGTGTTGTTCCTCACCTTGCTCTTCTTCATTTTCAGCTCTTTCTATAAGATCATCTGCATCGTCAAGAAATTGTTCTACTCCCATAGTATACATGTTGTGTATAGAAAATATGGCATAGATAATTTTTGCGGCTCTTTCAGGTGAATAATGAAGAACTCTTTGTCGTGATATGCACCTAAACCGGCTTTTGATCACTCCAAACGATCTTTCCACCGAGTTTCTTGCTGATAAAAAGCGCTTATTAAAGGCCGATTGCATTGAATCTTGTGGTGGGTTATTTATTGGAGTGAATAACCACGGTTCAAGGGGAAACCCTGAATCACCTAGTCAATAACATGAAAATTAAAAAAAAAAATAAACATACGCGTTCATATAAATTTATTTACCAATGATATGAGATCGTTGATTTCCTGCAGTGGTAAATGTACCTTAGAACAACCTTCTCACTCGTGAAACCATCCAAATAGCGGAATCGTGGACTGAACCCGGGAATCGAGCATCAGCATATATAACTTTTAAGTTAGCATCAGTTATAACACATTGAGGCTATGGTAGCCTTTTCTGTTGATATATAAATGTCCGGGTCCGTCAATTCCGCTATGAAGTGGAGCGACAATTGGTATATGGGTTCCATCAATAACTCCTATAATGCTGGGCATGTTGAATTTCATTAAGAACCTGTGGAAAATGTATATCCAAACACAAAGTTTAATTAAAATAAATTCTGCCTTACTGTCTTTTTATCTCTGCTGTATCAAGTATACCACTTGGGAATTGGATTGCGTCGTGTAGCAAATGTGCGTTAATTAGGTCTGTTACGAGATGAATCGCCCTCGACGTACTGGGCTGTGACAACCCAAAAATGTGGCTGCTACCAATTGATGACTGATACGAACCGTATCCGTAAAAATTGAGTGTCGAAAGAAACTTAAATTAAATTAAAGAAATAAATAAACCACGAATGTTTTTTTTTAATGTTTTACCTGTATTTGAAACGGAATGGTTGTATTTGTAACTTGCGTGAATTGTAACTTCTAACTTTTGTATACTGAACAACGGTCGAATTACTTTTAGATAGAAATTTTTTTTAATTTTTGATATAATTGAAAATGAATTCTAAATAACGTAAGAGGACCTAATTAAGGACTCAGAACCGTTTCAATCATCTCAATGAAGAAAGTTGTTTTGAAGTTACAGCATTTTATATGTTACAGTCACACGAATTTCAAGAGAAAATCATTTGAAATTCTTTTAACTGTTACATATATATTGCTGTAATTTCAAAACTACTTGTTTCATTGCGACTATGAAACAGTTCTAAGGCAAGTAGTTTTAAAATGACAAATACAAATTTCTTGTAATTGGTAGAAATTCCAAACTGTCAATTGAAAACTATTTGCTTCATTGCTTCCTATATATGGCTTACCAAGTGTTCGAGTCGTAGTCCTACGTTGCCGTTTTGGTTTCGGCTCGACCAAAACATCATTCAGCAACCCATCTTGATGCTCAACAGGATACTCAGTTTGCTCTGCGACAGGTTCTTCCACTTGGTAAGTGGGTTCAAATTTGGAGCAACCTGCCACATACACATTTCTGTGCCCATCCACCACAATGCGTCCCCAGCAGGCCATCGCCCTCTCCTCCAACTTATCTATGTCCTTTTTAACTTTAGAGGACCCCCCACCTGTTTTTTTATGTCCGCTTTTTGTAATCGGAGCTTGTAAGTCACAGCATAACGCCAATTGTCGAAAACCTAAAACTATTTAATTTTAACTCTTAAACGATTTCAAAAAACAAATTCTACGTACCTTCTTCCACTCATCAACGGTGTGATGGGCACCGCTTGTGCTGTTAAGGAATGATCCTAGAGTTTCCCACAAAACTTTCACCGAAGAATCGCAATGCTTATTCTGGCATATTAATGCGTTCTGTTCCATGAAGGAGCAGTAAATTTCCTTCTGCTCATGTGAAATTTTTTGCTGTCTTCGCTCTAAAAAAAGTACGTATACATATAGGTATATTTATAATTAAAAGAGGGAGGGGGACCTGTGACACACTGCTAGTGTCCATACCATGGTATTCGGAAGTTTATATCTATGTATGTTTCAGAGAATAAATAACATGGGACTATGGGTGAACCATATTTTGAGTACAATGCTGGAGTAGGGTATTGCAATCGTATTCCCTGAAACATATTTGGTTAAATAGTATTCCATGGTATGGATACTAGAAGTGTGTAACAGGTTACTTTTATTTTGGTCATCCATTTCATTCATTTGCCAAATTTTCAGTGTGTTATTTCTATAAATTAACAGCTGATTATGACAACAGATTTTAGTTCTGTTTGCTAGCAGATTTTGTTTTCGAAGTTTCATAACAGAATTTTATAAAAGGTCGAACTTCTGAATACCAATTATAAAAAATCTTTTATGGTGAAAATCTTTTATGGTTTATAACAGAAAATTCACAGCAGAATAAAAGATGTGGCAGAATAGGCCTAATTCCTCCCAAAAGTTCTACACAATTATATAAAGAACATATAAATAATATTACTTATTATATTTCTAACTTTAACGGAAATCAGCACATAATTGTAGTTGGTGATTTTAATCTTCTAAATATTAATTGGATTTTTGATGTAGATGATTCTTATCTTATACCTTATAATGTAAAAAAATGGATGTGATTCTCTCTTCATTGATTCCTTGACTGCGCTTAATTCAAATGAAAAAATTTAAAAATATTTTAGATCGTATTCTTGATTTACTATTTGTTGATGAAGAATTATATATGTCTGTAAATAATTCACCTTTTCCTATTTTTTCTACTTCGATTCATCATATTATCGCATTGACTTTTGAGTTTAAAATTCTTAACTTCTTTAAATCTGAAATTTCATGCAACGTCGGAAAAGCATCGTAAACGTGTTAAACGTCTTAAAGTTTACGACGTCGTAAACGAACTGTCAAAATTTTTATGGGAAATCTTTTCAAACAAATCTAAAACTTTAAAGCCTAGTACGCTGCTGATGCGAAACGAAAAATCCCATCAAAAATGACACAACGAAATCATAAACGGAAAATTTCGTTCTGCTTTTCGTTTTGCAGTACGCTGTTCGAAGAGCGGAATTTATAATTGTAGCAGATTATTTGGAAAAGTCTTCGCTCCTTTTTCGCATTGAATTAATTGTGAAGACTTTTTATTGTATGCGGAAAAACAACATTTGAGTTTTATTTGTGTTTTTTTTTGTTTATCATTTTCTTACATCATGGGTTTCTCTGATTTTTTGCGTTTATGTTTGATTTTGTTTTTGGAATTAGTGAAACTCTCCAAGGATATTTTCCGTTGTGTTTTCGCAAGCGTTTCGTTGTCTGTTTGGAGATCACAGAAAAATTTCGTTTCGCATCAGCAGCGTACTAGGCTTAAGACACAAATTTGTGTGTTAAACGAAGATGGTAAACATCGTAAACATGGTAAACGGGCATATCGAGGAAAAATGAGGTTTTTTTTCAAAATAGTGTGAGTTACACAAAAACAAATGCATTCATACATGCACTTATGTGTTGATCACAACAATAAACATACTTACCATAATTTTCGCCAAATAATCAAGAATATAGATCATTGAAAGCAATTTGTTCATATAATTATATATATTTACTTTTTTGGCTTATTTTGGGCATTTTTAAATTGCGGATGACAAATTTTACGAATGTTAAAATTAAATTAAATATTTTAAGCTGTTTGACGTTTAACGAACAGCTGATTTGTTTACCATATCGTTTACCACATTTACGCAAAATGTTTTTTGGTGCGTTCATGAAACGTGTGTCGGAAACTTTACGATTTTACGACATCGTAAAGTTTAAGGCGAATACCCTTATTATTTAAATACAATTTTTTAAAAGCTAATTACTCTGGCATAACGAGTTATATTAATAATTTACCAATGCATACGGCCTTGGTTAGTGCTGGTGAATTGTCAAATTTTTACAACACTTTTCTTGGTTCTCTAATGGAAGCTATCGAATTTTATGTTCCTAAATCGAAAATTAAAAATACTTCTAAGCCACCTTGGTTCAACAAAAGGCTTATTCATTTAAATAACAAAAAAAACCAAAGCTTACAAATTGATGCGGAAATCTTATTGTGATGCCTTTTTTACGTGTGAAGTATATAGGGCTTGAAAAGAGTTTTAATGTTTTAAACAAATTCTTATACAAGAACTATATTTATTCTATAGAATCTAAATTTAAAAAAAAAGGAAATGTTTTCGGACTTTCATTAAAGATTTTAAAAAATCTAATGGGATCCCGAAAAGTATGCATTATTTAAGAACTTCTTACACGAGTTTACCTACCATTTGTGATGCCTTTGCGGAATTTTTTAAATCAAATTATTTAAATACTTCCAACATTCAAAACTTTTCTTCTGAACCTTCTGATAACTTTGTTAGCATATTCCACTTAAATATTTCCATTTTGGAGATAGAAAATGCTTTATTGAGCCTTAATGGAGATAAATGTAAAGGAAATGTTTTTGGACTTTCATTAAAGATTTTAAAAAATCTATAGGGATTCCGAAAAGTATGCAATATTTAGGAACTTCTTACACGATTTTACCTACCATTTGTGATGCCTTTCCGGAATTTTGTAAATCAAATTATTTAAATACTTCCAACATTCAAAACTTCTCTTCTGAACCTTCTGATAACTTTGTTAGCATAGGCCACTTAAATATTTCCATTTTGGAGATAGAAAAAGCTTCATTAGCCTTAATGAAGATACAAATGGTGGTCCAGATGGAATCCCTCCTATATTTAAAAAAAAATGTGCTAGTGTGCTCTCTGGAGTGCTGTGTCTTATTTTTAATAGCTCCTTACAGAATGGTGTATTTATTCCAGAATGGAAAACATCCTTCATTTCTCCCATTCACAAAAGTGGTCCCAAACAAGATATATCTAACTACAGACCTATCTGCAAATTATCTGTTATATCCAAGGTATTCGAAAAAATAGTTTGCGATAAACTTAATTTTTTATTAAAAGAAACTATTTCCCCTTTCCAACACGGTTTTGTCGCTGGAAGATCAACATCTACAAATCTAACCATTTTTTTAAATTTTATTCTTAATACTCTAGAAAAGGGCATCAAGTTGATGTTGTATATACTGATTTTGCCAAGAAGTCCGATAGAGTGCATCATGTTATATTACTAGAAAAATTAGGTTTCCATTCAAATATACTTAGATGGTTCACGTAATATCTTAAAGAGCGCATCCAATATGTTTGCATTGATTTGAATATCTCAAAACCTATTTTTGTTTCATCTGGGTCCGATTTTCTTTCTTTTATTTATAAATGACTTACCCACTGTACTTTTGAATTCAATCTGTTTAATGTTTGCAGACGACTTAAAATTTTTCAGATGCATACAAAGTTTTAATGACTGTTTATTGCTCCAAGACGATGCAAAGAAACTATCTGAATGGTGCGAAGTTAACCAATTAAGTTTAAACATTTCTAAATGTCAATGCTTTTCATATACCCGTCGCTCATTTTCAAATACTTTTGAATATAAAATTGAGAATAATGTTTGAAAAAGGGTTTTGACTAAAAAAGAACTTGGAGTTATTTTTGACTCTAAGCTAAATTTTGTTAAACATATTAGTCGTATTTATAAACCCATTTCAAAGTATGTCTAACTTTGGACAGTTGTCCAACTCCAAAACCTTATTTATAATAATCATGTTCCATCGAGTGTCTAACTTAAGATACGCGCAAACCGACGCGATGGCGATAACAATGTGGATGCCGCACACGTAAATCAATGGAGGGGCACACATCGACGCGATATGTGGATTGCGTTCACATTCCACTGCTGCGTTCAGTTACGCGACTTTTCTTGAACGCAGCAAGCACCATTTGATCGCTATATCGCCTGAAGAAAAATGAGAGTCTAAAAAAGAAAATTTGAAAAACTAAAAAATTAATAGACAAAATTAGGGGGAATTCCATTTTATATGTTTTTTTTTATTAAACTTCAAAAATTAAACGTTTGTATTGTCGCTGACAACTTAGCCCGCTACACAATATATCGCGTTGATGTGAGCAGATTTTTGAACGCATCATTATCGCGCGATAAAAGTTATCGCAATCGCCACCGCCATCGTGTCGGTTTGCGCATAGCTTTAAGCTAAGACCGCACTCGGTGGAACTGCACTTCAGCGGATTTGAACTTCACGACTTATTTGTAGGAAATTGTATAAGCTATATCGCACTAAGCGACAACTGCACTTCAAGGCGCGACACTATGCGACAAAGTATACAAAAGTAAGTAATTTTTGAATTAAAGAAAGGTAAATTGTGATGATTTTTCTTTTTAATAGACAACTAAAGAACAATAAATACTTGTCCTTTGGGAAATAATAAGCCAAAAAGAATTACTGTTGGATTCCAACATGACAACGACATTATACGTCATCAAAACACATCACATCACAACATACGTCATCACACACATTACCAAACGTCATCATTCCGAATCATATAATGAAGGATAATTGTTATTACACACCGGATCAACAATTAAAATGAAATTCATATTAATTGCTGATCCAACATACTTAATAAAATCAAAATGAAATAAAACGAAAGTAAATTATATTAGGAATTTTACCGCACAAGCACAAGCCCAAAAATCAGAAAAGAAACTAAGGTAAAATTATAAGAAAATGAAACAGACTATTGTACATTAAATCTTCTTATCACTTTACCTCATACATAATTATATTTCTTAAATTGTTAAACTTAAAACTTAACGAAAATTGTTGATTCTGTCTCACTCGTACTTTAAATATAAATGTAAAGAAATGAAAACTCCGAAAAAAACTATGTACACGAAAACTATAAAATTAAAATATAAAATTCCCCTATTAAAGGTTGTTGACCCTTTACATAGGATCAGCTGTAATGAATTATATACCTAAATACAGTAAAAACCACTATAAGAGCTTTCTTGGTAAGAAATTTTAAATTCTCGATTCAATCTTTTGTTATCAGTTAATTTCGCTACAACTTATAGCTTCTTATTTTAAATTGAAATAAATTATAACGTTTTTAAAAAAAACCTTCCTTTTCTTTTTATATATTTGCCTATACTATGGTTACAACTTGCACAATTTGAACTTAAGCTCAATTATTCTTGAGCAAACACCTTTTGCCAAGAACATGGTCCTTCGACCCCTTAAAAGGCCAGCCTGATTTACATTTTTTAAATTTTTTAAATTCATTTCAAACTAAATAAAAGTGAAATAAAAGTGTTTTGCCGACAGTATTTTTAACAAAAGGGTGCTGTCGACTTAAAAAGAAAATTTTCTTATAATTGGAAGATACAATTCACCATTGGACAAAAGAACGGGTTAAACCTCTTAACAGGACATCCCTTTTATAAACTGCTACCTAACAACTGGACTTCTTAATAACGGAAAAACCAACCGTTAGTAGGTATAAAAGTGGTAAATAACAAAAAACATTATTTAAGTTAAAACAAAAATTGATTTGATAAGTGTTTTTAAGTTATTTAAAATAATATCTTTTATTTAAAACAAAAGTTAATATTATATATAAATTGAATTGCATTTGACATTTTATCCTATATTACAGTGATTTTTATCTCAAACTAAATAAAATTTTCATTTCAATTAACTTAAAAACTGCAAGCGTGTTGTAAGTGAAATTTTTTTTATAATGTCTAAACTGGCTAAGGTTATAGAATCTCAAGAACTAAGACTAAAAGATCTGCAAAAAGATTATGAAAAATTCTGTGAAAATTTAGAAAAAGATACCGCGTCGCGATCGTCAAAGGGCTACGTGAACACATGGTTCCTAAAAGTAGAAGAAACATTTAAAATGGCGAAAAAGGACCACACGTCCATCGTTAATACGGCTGCTGATCCAGCAATAGAAAAATATTTAGAAAGTTAAACTTTTGCAAAATTAAAACTGTTTTATTTTAGCTTCAGTGGCAAACTACAAGATTTGCTTGATGGATTCGCTGTCAAAAGTGAAACCACCTCTCTTGACTTTTCGCAGTTAAACACTTCATTTAGACCGTCTGTTTGTGAAATCAAACTGAAAAGAATTGAAATTAAAGCATTCTCTGGTGAATACGAGGATTGGTTTGAATTTCAAAACATGTTTGAGAGTATGGTTCATAAAAACGTAGACCTCTCAGATATTCAAAAACTGCAATATCTGCTGTCATCCCTAGCAAAAAGACCCTTAGAACTAATAAGTCACCTTCCCATCGAAGACAAATCTTACGCATGTGCTTGGGAAATATTAAATGATAGATATAAGATTACGCGAAAACTAGTAAATGCTCAAATAAGAAGGTTAATGGAGCAACAAAAGCTCACCCATGAAACTGCTTCGGGTTTGATATCCTTGCATGATGTAACAACATCGTGCATTCACGAACTCGCAAATCTAGATGTTAATGTAGATGCTTGGGATTGCATTTTAATATATGTAGTGCACCAAAAACTACCCCTGCGGACTCAGTAGGACTGGGAACGTCATTTAGGAACATCAAAGGTTCTTCCCGACTGAAAAACCTTTGCTGCGTTTATACAGGCTCGATTCAGTTCGTTAGAATGTTCAAACATGAACATGCAGTTCTTATCTTCAGATAACCCAATGTGTGTGGTACATAAATATAACACAGATCATCTTGAACATGCACTGACGGTTATCTACAGATAAGTAAACCTTTCAATAAAACATAGATAAGTAAGAAGAATATAGAGATAAGAAATATGTAAATAATACACATGTAAAAATAGCATTTAAGGCAGTTTTGTTGTTTAATAAAATCAGTATTTTTTGGAATTTACAACTCCGAGTATTATCAAACATTTGGTCCTTCGAGAATTTTTAAAAATTATCCCCCACCACTGGTAAGAGATTTTTAAAAATAAAACGAACTATTAGCCTAATAGCGTTGTCAGAGCTACAAATACTGACAAAACAGAAGACAAAATCGCATAGTGAAAAATAGCGTTGTCAGAGCTTAAATACTGACAGAGTGAAAATTAAAACAAGAAAGTGAAAAGCGTAGTCAGAGCTAAAATCCTGACAAAGTGAAAAATACAACAATCAAAGAACAAATTATTAAAAAAAAACAAACAACAACAATGTCTTCAAACCTCGTTGAAAGAATACAAAAATTCCTAAAAGACAGTGATCTTGAAAGCGAGGCAAACTCATCCCACAAATTAGATGAATTTGAAGCAATAAAACAACAGATAGTAGTTGCACTGAACAAATATAAAATAAATCAACATGAAATAAACAAAGTGATCATGAGGACAAGAAATTCACAGACTGCTGCCCAGTTTACAAAAAGGGGAGCTAATGTCATAGACGTATCAAAAATACATACGATAATGGACAATCTTAAAAAAACAATAGAAGATGCAAAAACAGAGACAAAACTATATGGATTGGAAAAGTTAAGCGATGGAATGAACGGCTACAAACACAGCTGTCTAAGATGAATCCAATCGAAGAAGAAAAATTCAGAGAAGACAACTACATAATCGAGTTGGAAGTTGATGTGGAATTGCTTCTAGACAAATTGGAAGACAAAAATAAGGGCACAGAATCTGATATTCATACAAATATATCAACAAGAAGTCCTAAAATCGAACTGCCAAAATTCGATGGGAAAATTGAAGAGTGGAAAATATTCTCCGATCTGTTCATCGACGTGGTTCACAATAATAGAGAACTTCCAGATTCAATGAAACTAAATCATTTGCGTTCATGCATCTCTGGAGAAGCTCGAACATCAATTGCTAGCCTCATACAAGGATCTTCAGCAAACTACAAAGAAGCGTGAAAGACTCTCACCAGAAGATTCGAGAATAAGAGGCTTAATGTTTCTACACAAATAAACCACTTACTCGACATTCCATTGATGAACGCTACATCATATACAAGTTTATTTCAGACTCTTGAGTCACAAAATCAAACGATGACTTCGAACAAAGAAGTCAACAGGTACTTTGGAAATTTCCAATCAGACACATTACAAGAGAAACAACAATGTAACAAAACCATGTCAGCGGTCAAATCGTCAATGGATAAAGTCCGGGAGCTGGGAGAAGTTGCGGAAAGTCCTATTCAAGAAGAAACAACCTTGGGAAAGTCAACAACACATCATGATGAAGAAAGAAACAGAAGTAATCATCAGCTTACCTATGAAATACCGACAAATGATAAAACAAATGAATATTTGGAGGAGTTTCTAGCTGAGATGAAATCAACGGAGAAAATATCTCTGATTTCCATGCAAATCTTGGATACTCATATCAAATGCTCTAACAGTGAACTGAAATACAAGCAAGAGATACAAATAGCAAAAAACGCCTCTATCATAACAAAAGATGAAGATTCACCTTCAGTGCATCTAGCAACAGCACAAGGAAATATCAACAGCGTCACAGCTCCTACAAGAGAAATCGAAAAGGTACTGGTCAACTCATATTTGGCAAGGTCATTAGCAAAAGGCCAATCCGTATTCCAAAGAAGGTTGTCTTCCCCATCTGGGACTATTCAAAATATAATTTTATGAGAAGCAATTCAATGCGTGATCATGACAAAGAGAAAAAACGTCGATTCTCTGGTGACCCAATATACAATTATTTAAGCAGAGATCTTCATGTGATGATATCTATGACGTTACCACCTTCAGGAAAGTATGCTCGAACTAAGATAAGGAAAATCGTGGTACCAAACAGCAATTATAAGATTCACAAGGAACAAATGTGGGTCATGGATTATGGTAAGAAGAAACCCTACGAGCATCAGCATTTGAAGGAAAACACGGTACTGAGCGACGCCATACTTTCGACTTTACTAACTACAGTCCAATGTCAAAAGAAGAAAGTATTAAACTGAAATTTCAAGGGGACCTGGAACAGTTCAAGGAAGAAAACATTAACCTTAAGGGCTTGAACTTTCACAACATAAGCGGTCACAGTTGATTAATGTTAAGTTGCATCTTGCTTTGTTATTTATATAGAACGGGGCATAATATTCAGAAAAAGAATTTAAGCACTTTCTGTCGGCCCGCAGAATGTTCAAACATGAACATGCAGTTCTTATCTTCAGATAACCCAATGTGTGTGGTACATAAATATAACACAGATCATCGTGAACATGCACTCACGGTTTTCTACAGATAAGTAAACCTTTCAATAAAACATAGATAAGTAAGAAGAATATAGAGATAAGAAATATGTAAATAATACACATGTAAAAAAATTATTTAAGGCAGATTTGTTGTTTTATAAAATCAGTATTCATTTCGACTTACAATAGAGTTTTACTCAAACAAGAATATATAAATGGAGATAATGGTTATAAGAATCCAGCCACACTCACACACTTTAAAAAAACCAGCATCTCCATTCCATGTTAAATCTCCGCAATCGAATAAGCAATTTAGCTGCCGCCTGTGCAAGGCAAATCATGGGATTCGATTCTGCAAACAGTTTTTAAACATAACGATTAAGGCACGTATAGAAGCAATGAAACGCAACTCAATTTGCTCAAATTGTTTAGGGTATGATCACCATTCATCCATGTGCACCAGCAGCAATCGTTGCCTCAAATATGGATTTAAACACCATACTATGTTGCACATAAAACAACAACAAAATAATAACAACAACAATACAAACACTCAGAATTCGTCATTTAATAGACAAAATATTAATCCGCCACAACACCAAAATCCATTTAGGAAACAGCCCAACAACGAAAACTATAACGTTCATTTATTACGAAACCCAGATCATACTATCCCTCAGAACCGCGAACAAGAGAACTCAACAAACTCTCAACCCTTTCAAAATGTTTTTAACCAAATACGGTCAAGAGCGTTGCTGGCCACTGCATTGGTAAAGGTTTTTGCTCCCAAACGGGACACATCATTTTCTAAGAGCACTAATTGACCCTGGTTCTGAAGTCAGCTTTATAACCGAAAATGCAACACAGCTTCTCAACTTAAAGAAACAACGAACATTAGCTAATGTTACAGGGTTAGGTCAAACCTTAACAGGCACCTCCAATTTCAAGGTTAATCTCATTACACATTCAATGATAAATCCGTCCTTCTCTCTTGGAATTCAAGCATTTGTATTTTCTCAGCTTACAACATTACTACCCACAAATCAACTCGATGTATCTCCTTGGGGCCACCTTGAACATCTATCACTAGCAGATCCTTCTTATTTTATTCCAGAGAAAATTGATCTGCTATTAGGAGCAGACGTTTATGCTACTATTATCTTGGAAGGGCTTATAAAAGGAAAGCTTGGATCTCCGGTTGCACAACAGACTGAGTTAGGGTGGATTTTAACTGGATCTGTCCGATCTGGTCGTCAACCAACAAAAATCACGGTTCAAAATCATTTTAATTCCCTCGACGCACAACTAAGACAGTTTTGGGAGTTAGAAGAAAATCCCGACGAACGTAGACTAACTTCAGAAGAAAAAAAATGTCAACAACATTATAAAGAAACATTTCAAAGAACCTCAGATGGAAAATATGAAGTTCAGTTTCCTTTCAAGAATAATATCCGCCCTGTCCTAGGCGACTCCAAAAGGGCAGCAATGGCACGATATTTTCACTTGGAGCAGCGTCTGGCATCCAATAAAAAACTGAGAGAAGAGTACACCAGCTGCATAAATGATTACATAGAGGTATGACACATGAAGGAAGTGACGTCGGAAACGATGATAGTTGAAGGTAATCATTACTATCTTCCTCATCATGCGGTCTTCAAGGAGTCGAGGACAACAAAACTTCGGGTGGTATTTGATGCTTCATGTACTACTTCCAATGGAATATCATTGAATGACTGTTAAATGGTGGGTCCACGTCTTCAAAGTGATATAATCGATCTAATTGCCCAATGGAGAAAATTCAAAATAGCATTTTCAGCTGACATCAGTAAAATGTACAGACAAATATGGATGGCTCCAAAGGACACCATATACCAACTTATTTTGTGGAGAGGGAGTGATTCTGAGCCTATAAAGACATTTTCTCTCAACACTGTCACCTTTGGTACAGCATCGGCGCCTTACCTAGCAGTGCGCACTTTACTTCAAATTGCTTTGGATGTAGAGCACGTGCAACCTCACGTTGCGAAGGCTATCACAGACGGGTTCTACGTCGATGATTTTTTATATGGGTCCGATAACAAAGCGGACGCAGCCATGCTACAAAGAGACATTCTGGCCGTATTGATACAAGCTGGATTTCCTCTGCGTAAATGGGCAAGCAATTCGTCAATCGTCACACATTTTAGCTCAGATACCTAAAACTGAAAGGGAGGTTAATCTTCCATTGAATCACCGAAATCCAATCACTAACTGGAACAACTGTTTGGCATCACGTAAGGAGTAAAGACAACCCAGCTGACCTTGGTTCACGAGGATTATCACCATTTCTTCAAAACTTCACCACACCTGAACCAAAAAGCTTAATTTCTATCGAAATCTGATCTAGAAACCAAAAAGTCAAATATAAGTTTCAAACCAAAACCCTTTTCCTACAAGGAAAATCTCTTAATAACACTTACAAGCATTGTACATGTGGTATCACATTACATTTTCAACATCAACTCAATCGTAGAAAAATATTCAACCCTCAACCGACTAGTGAGAAGTGTTGCCATATGGCGCAGATATTTTTCTAACCTAAGATTCAAACACAAGAGAAAACCTCTTGTTATACACCCACTGGAGTCTGAGGAATTAATCTCAGCTCAAAATCAAATAATAAAATTTGTTCAAAAGGAAATTTTTCCTCAAGAAATTTTAAACCTAAGAGAAGTCACATTCGTAGTCTCAACCCGTTTCTCGCTAGTGATGGTATGTTACGCGTGGGTGGACGATTAACAAATTCATCACTCAGTTATAACCAATAACACCCAATCATTTTGAAAGATACTCATCCTTTTGTAAAATTACTAATAAATAATAAATGACGTTCATCACAGCACATTTCATGGTGGCCAACAGATTATGATGGCCAAAATTCGAAATGTGTATTGGATTACAAATTTAAAAAGATCAGTTAAGTATGCAATTCATAAATGCGTTCGATGTCATCGATACAACGCAAGAATGCAAGAGCAGCTTATGGGTAACCTACCTGCAGAGAGAGTTATTGCATCCAGGCCATTCACTAATACTGGCGTTGACTACGCTGGACCCATTGAAATCAAATTGTGGAAAGGTAGATGCAATACATTTTCAAAAGGATACATAACCGTTTTTATTTGTCTATCCACGAAGGCTATACACGTTGAACTAGTCAGTGACCTAAGCGCGGCTGCCTTTATAGCAGCATTTAGAAGATTGGTGGCTCGACGAGGAAGCTGTGCGAACATGTTTAGCGACTGCGGCACGAATTTTAAGGGAGCAAGTAACGAATTACGTAAGGACAGCAAATTTATTACTTCTGAATAGTCCACAGAAGTAAGTGAAAGTCTTGCCTCTCAAAACACGAACTGGCATTTCAATCTTCCATCGTCCCCACATTTTGGAGGTCTGTGGGAAGCCGGAGTAAAGTCAATTAAATATCATCTCAAACGAACAATTGGCTGCTCCAAACTCACATTTGAGGAATACACAACTCTCTTAGCACACATTGAAGCTTGCCTTAACTCAAGACCTTTATGCCCGATGACTTCAGATCCAGACGATCTGTCCGTGCTCACCCCAGGGCATTTTCTTATTGGAGCCCCACTTTGTACACTTCCTGAAAGGAACCTTAAGGAAGACAACATCATTGTCCTTAACAAATGGAAATACCTACTGATTATAAAACTGATTATAAAACACTTATAAAACACCTTCACTACAGACGAATAAACTCTAATTTGCTTATTTTAAATTAATCAAAGACTGCAATACGTGGAAAAACGGCACAACTCTCAGAGATGCATATTAGTACAATTTATCCACCAATTTAACCGCACTCAAAGTATTCATAGATACTCTATTCTATTTTGAGTCTCTTACTCTTACAACAATTTTTGTGCATCCAATTTAAATGTAACCAACAAATTCTAACTGTATCCCAATTCCCAAAGCTATGTATACTTTACTTCCTAGTTCCTCAACTCATCAAAACTATTAATATTTGCATTTGGGAACGAAATTAATGTGTAGTGTAGGCAGCGTTGCCGTGTGGCCAAATGGCCACTATTTTGTGTTCGGGACCCGTGGCAACCACTTTTTTGAAAATGACGTAATTGGCCCCTTTTTATCAATTCAATAAGATTTGCATTCGAAAACTTCTGATAATTTGCATTTCTCCGAAAAAAATTTAATTCCACAATTTTTTTTTACTGAACGCTGTCGTTTTACCTCGAAAAATGCACCGATCTTTGCATTTAGCAAAAGCAAACTGACAGAAGAAAGGGACAACACTACACCGAATTTTGTTTTCGAATTTATTTGGAAAACAAAAACAGTTATGTTCGTCTACGTCTTGTTTTGTATGTTCAGTTGCACTTTGTTTATTTTATTTTGAGTTATAAAGTTAAAAATACTGATACTGATTTAAACTTTTATTTCATACATTGTGACATTTTTCTATATGGGACCCATTTTTTGTCACGGGACCCTTTTTGGGAGACTCTTTAAATTTTTTCAACGGCAACACTGAGTGTAGGTACTGAAAGGGTGAAAGAAAACACACACAAGAAAAAAAAATAGGCTGCGCATCGTATCTGAGACATAATATTTCGTTTCAATCAGCTATGAACGAGGTTGTTTTTTTTTTTTTGGTAGAATGAATGAAAAAAATGATAGACAAAAAGTACAGTATGGGCCATTTCGTTACACTGCTTATAAATGAGGGTATTGTTTTTTTTTTGGTGCAATGTAGGAAAGGAAAAAATTGCGAAACGAGGATATTTAATTTTTTTTTG
This sequence comes from Epistrophe grossulariae, assembly GCA_929447395.1. Taxonomy (NCBI): domain Eukaryota; kingdom Metazoa; phylum Arthropoda; class Insecta; order Diptera; family Syrphidae; genus Epistrophe; species Epistrophe grossulariae. Next base: position 60,395,210 of record OV839566.1, on the reverse strand, counting down.
GCGGAACTAATCTTTGTACCTATACAAAGAACGAATTTAAGGGAAAAGGAAAATCCTTACGATAGTTGATTTTTCAAGGTAGGGTATTGGAGGTTTCAAGGTAGGGCATTGCCCCCTAATGCCCTCCCCTAGCTACGGCCCTGCTTCACCTCCTACAACAGCGTCCGAAATGGCTTAACCAACAACCAAACATCGAAATTGGAGACATCGTCCTCGTAAAGGAGGATAATCTCCCCCACCATCATGGCTGCTTGCAAGAGTAATAGAAATACATCCTAGTTCGGATGGTTTCACGCGTGTAGTAACAATTAAAACAAGCAACTCTATTTTAAAACGACCGATCGCAGAACTTTCGCTCCTACCAATATACAAATCTTCAAATACTAATGAAAACAACATCTAACATTTAAATGAAATATATCTATAGGTTCGAAAAATATACCTAATAATATCCACAAAAAAAAAAAAAAAACAAACGCCCATATCAGTCCCTGAAATAAATACTTTAATCCACCAGTTTGTCAATGCCCATATCAATCCTTTTGAAATTCCAAAAAAAAAAAAAAATACAAATTCTTACATTAAAATGTACCTTCTCACGAACTAATCCTTTTTTCTATCAACAAACAAACAGGTACAGATAAAATCCAAATGATGATGGCGGAGAAGAAATATCCAAAACAACAAAGGACGATTAACTCCTAAACAGATAAATATTTGTTTGAATTATTTATTTATATATATTTTATTTGTTTTTTATTAAAAAAAAATAATCCATTAATTCATTTTTTTATATTTTTTGGTAACACGCCTGCCATGATCTTAAGTTTACAATAGACTATGATAATAACAAACAAACCAAGGCAAATGATGACAAACAACAACACTTATGCTGAATTAAGATCAAATGTTGGCTTACAAAATCATCATCAAGTTAAAACTTTCCGGCGGGGTGGAGCAGGTTGTATTCCAACATGACAACGACATTATACGTCATCAAAACACATCACATCACAACATACATCATCTAAATACAACCGCACACATTACCACACGTCATCATTCCGAATCATATAATGAAGGATTTATTATTATACACCGGATCAACAATTAATGTGCATATTCATATTAATTGCATTAAATATTATTAATTGTTGATCCAACATAGTTAATAAAATCAAAATGAAATAAAACGAAAGTAAATCATATTAGGAATTTTACCGCACAAGCACAAGCCCAAAAATCAGAAAAGAAACTAAGGTAAAATTATAAGAAAATGAAACAGACTATTGTACATTAAATCTTCTTCTCACTTTACCTCATACATAATTATATTTCTTAAATTGTTAAACTTAAAACTTAACGAAAATTGTTGATTCTGTCTCACTCGTACTTTAAATATAAATGTAAAGAAATGAAAACTCCGAAAAAAACTATGTACACGAAAACTATAAAATTAAAATATAAAATTCCCCTATTAAAGGTTGTTGACCCTTTACATAGGATCAGCTGTAATGAATTATATACCTAATACAGTAAAAACCACTATAAGAGCTTTCTTGGTAAGAAATTCTCGATTCAATCGTTTGTTATCAGTTAATTTCGCTACAACTTATAGCTTCTTATTTTAAATTAAAATAAATTATAACGTTTTTAAAAAAAACCTTCCTTTTCTTTTTATATATTTGCCTATACTATGGTTACAACTTGCACAATTTGAACTTAAGCTCAATTATTCTTGAGCAAACACCTTTTGCCAAGAACAATTACTTTTTGGCCAATTTGCCGGATTGAACAAAACGAAAGAAGAGATAACGTTAGCTTCGAGAAACACAGTTTCCTTGGCCTTGGCATATGGAAAGTAACTCTATTGTGGATGACTTTTTCTTATTTCATATTATTATAATTTACTTTTATTTCTGGAAACAAACGCTCTATAATTGACTTCGTAGTAAAAAATTGAGAAAAAATTAGAATAATAATGAAATGTCAAAATCATACACATCATACACAAACAAAATATTATACGACACTTCCAATGAAATCTGAGAAACAGAAAATTGTATGATGTTTATGATGTATGAAAGTGTTGTTTGTTGTATGAAATGTATGTGATGTATGATCTGAGAAATGGGCCCCAGGTATATGACGATGCCAGATCGAAAGATAGAATTGAATACAAGTCAGTTCAATTTGGAAACAAAATACACAATAGCACACACACACATTTATGATTTAGACAACTGTTGGAATGCGTTTATAAATAAGGAGAAGTCCAAATTTTTAGCCAGTGGCTAGCTGGACAACTGTCCAAGTGAAGGAAATCTAATAAATACGACTGAATTGAATTTATTGTTAGTAAGGCTAACTCCATGCTTGATTTTATCTTTCGAAATTCTTATGGTTTGAAAGATCCCTACACCTTAAAATGTCTTTATAATGCATATCAGGTCGATTCTCGAATATTGCTGTGTAGTTTGGAATACGTTCTATAACCTTCACTCAATTAGAATTGAAAACGTCCAGAAAAAATTTACATGATTCGTAATTCACAAGCTCCGATGGAATATTGAAATGCCATCATATAATACAAGACGCAAGCTTATTGGCATCCAAACATTGGAAAACTGCCGCAAGATGTTCGCCATAATTTTTATTAGAGATATTCTATCATATCATAAACTGTCCTTTTCTTCTTTCTTTAATAGATTTATATGCCCCTTCTCGAGAGATAAGAACAAGAACTTTGTTTCAAGAAAAAATCCATAGGGTTAATTATGCATGAATGAGGATATAACTCGTTGTGCCAGGGAGACTAATATAGTTTCATATAACTTTGATTTTAATTTCCACTGGAGTAGGAACTCATTTCAAAAAATGTTAAACTTATAACAAATTTAGTTTAATTTAAGCAAATATTGTATAGATATTTATATTTAATTTGTTTTATATTTTAGATTAGACTATTAGTTAGTCTGTTTGAGTACTAATGTAAACTATAATTGATGAAATAAATAAATAAATAAATATAGCTCTTGCAGTAAGACACGTGAAGAGTGCCACCCATCTTTTTTCCCTTTGATGAACCACAGCAACGCTTAATTGCCCAAAATAGTCCTGGGGGTTATTTCACAGAACATACATTGCATACAATACAGAAATGTATGTGACGTAAAATAGGCCCCATATGAGTGGGCGTACATTTTAAATTTTTTTAAATTATGCGTTTTCTAAGATGACGCATAGTTTTTCTAAAAATTCAAAATTTACAATGAGCCAAATTTGGCGACTACTTTAAGGTACATACATTTATACAATGTATGTGATGTATGTTCCGTGAAATAAGCCCCTGGCCTGTTCAGGCGAAGTAATCCGTTTTCATCCAGATATCGCGTAAGTTGAAAAATTGCGCTATTCTTTGCTATTGGCAAACACTTTTAGGCATTGTATTTCGTCAAACAGGTCATCCCTTTGGGCTAGCTTGAAAAGACATTTTTCGGCCTCTAAAACTTCGTTAGCCGTTAGCGTCAAAACCACTGATCTCTATATACACTGGATAGTGTATTCATCAGTGGCGTGGCGTCCATATAACACGATTCCTACCGGGTTACCTATTAAATTTTCTACTAAACAACGATGTTTACTAAATAACAAACAACCTTACCACACAACAATGTTTATTAAATAAAGAGCAACTAAGAACCCACGGGCAATACTTAATATGTATCTATTCATTAAATCCTTCACAAGTTGCACACTCCAGCAACTCAATTGAACTATTTTCAATCACACACGGAAACACACAGTCCACACTCTCTGTGCATTAGCCAAAGCCAAGGCAAGGCAACCCGAAATATGTCGGGTTATAAAATTTCTCGCTGATAGAACAAATTTGTTTCCTTTCTCTTTCTTTACTTATGAATTTCTGAATTTGAGTCGACTCTGTTCAACGCCCGCTTTCTTATACAAAATAATAACACGCTTTTTTTCGACTTATTTGGTGAATTTTTTGTGTATCTATCTTATCTTCAATCGCTGTGCTGTGGTGGATTGATTGAGGTCAGTTATACAGCTCTCTGTTTCACTTAATGATTCTCTGTGTTTGTCTGTCTCTGCTCCACTGATCTCTATATACACTGGATAGTGTATTCATAAAACATTTTTGAGGCAAAAATATAGTCGTGGCCGGTACCCTCATATAACAGTATAACAGCGGCGCCAGCGGAATGGACGCTACTGGACCTGCATTTTCTTTTATTTTTTTTAATATTTACAGCCACAATGCTTGTTGGCATCAACTGATATCAAATAAATGCTCAATTTCGGCAAATATCTTCAATCTCTTTCTTAGTTTGTATAGAGCGGGATATGAGGTCGTGGCCGGTACCCTTTAAAAAACTTGCCTCACAAAAACTGTTATACACTATAGGCTATTCACTATCCAGTGTATATAGAGATCAGTGCTCTGCTCAAAATTTGGTTTCGTATGCAAAAAATAACACGATCTTTTTCGAGTTATTTGGTGAATTCTGTGTGTATCTCGTAGCAGCGGCTGTTATAGAACAACAGTGGCTGTTAAAGAACAGCAGTGGCTGTTAAAGAACAGCAATCTTGCATTATTTGAGCTGCTCAGTTTTGTTGCTGTTTGCAAAATTCAGTTGGCAAGGCTTTAGAATTTTATTAAATAAAGGTTATTTAAGTAAAACTGTTCGCACGTTTCACAGTTGGTTTTGTTGTTTTATTTTTTGCTGTTTTTTATTGTTGATAGCATGAATGTTATACATTTTTTAACTTTGTTGCACAATAATTCATAGAAAATTTAATTTTTAATTTTGTATACATATACATTCGTAGAAGCTCCCTATTTTTTCTTCATAGGTAGCATTAATTTAAATTTCCCTATTGCATTGTTATCTTGAGGTCACTTTCATTATGCTTTAAGATTATTGTAAATTTAAAAATCAATGATTGGAAGTAAATACCTATAAAATGCGGAATTGAATTGTTTCGATTGTTTGTTGTGGAAAGCAGAACTGCAATACATTGTCTAATTTTGGCTACATTCATACATATTAATAGGGGTATTCCCGATCCGATGTATACTGGTCTTGCATCATTGCAAAAGTGCAAAGTTTTTTTTTTACAATGGGTTTATGGTATAGCAATTTAACACTTTTGCATTTTTGCAATGATACAAGACCAGTTGCATCGGATCGGGAATACCCCTAATATGTTTAAGAATTTACTTTTGCAGGTACCTATGTATAATTAATCTTTTAATTATAACAACGACTTACCATTTGAAATTGTTCACGCCACGCCACTGGTATTCATACAAAATTTTTGAGGCAAAAATATAGTCGTGGCCGGTACCCTCATATAACAGTATAAGAGCGGCGCCAGCGGAATGGACGCTACTGGACCTGCATTTTCTTTTATTTTTTTTAATATTTACAGCCACAATGCTTGTTGGCATCAACTGATACCAAATAAATGCTCAATTTCGGCAAATATCTTCAATCTCTTTCTTAGTTTGTATAGAGCGAGATATGAGGTCGTGGCCGGTACCCACTGATCTCTATAATACACTGGATATTGAATAGCCTATAGTGTATAACAGTTTTTGTGAGGCAAGTTTTTTAAAGGGTACCGGCCACGACCTCATATCTCGCTCTATACAAACGAAGAAAGTGATTGAAGATATTTGCCGAAATTGAGCATTTATTTGATATCAGTTGATGTCAACAGGCATTGCGGCTGTAAATATTGAAAAAAATATAAGAAAATGCAGATCCAGTAGAGTCCATTCCGCTGGCGCCGCTGTTATACTGTTATATGAGGGTACCGGCCACGACTATATTTTTGCCTCAAAAATTTTGTAAGAATGCACTATCCAGTGTATATAGAGATCAGTGCCGGTACCCTTTAAAAAACTTGCCTCACAAAAACTGTTATACACTATAGGCTATTCACTATCCAGTGTATATAGAGATCAGTGGTAAAAACCAATCGATTTTTGGCTAAAGACTACTGGACTGGATCCCCTCTTTGTTTCGCTGCGATACTTTCTCTTGACTTGCTTAAACATGTTATGCTTCGTATAACATATGCTACAGTTCCTCTTAATTTGTTGAAAGAAGAAAATTTATTAATATCAATTAATCGAAGATGCTCCGTATTCATAAGGCAAGTTATGAATGCGGAGCATCTTCGATCGAACTTCTTCTTGAAGTTTACCTGGAGGCTTGAGTTCTAAAGAAGGAGGGTACTGTTGTTCAGGAAGATGCAGAAATTTAGGTCCAGTTAACCATCGGCTATTGTTGGTGAACTTTGGTGGCTTAGTAGCTCATGTGGCATCATCTGAAACATTTAATTCGGTTGGAAGCCAATGCCAATCCATTGGATCCAAGGTTTCTAAAATCTCCGCTATCCTATGTGCAACAAACGGCTTATATCGTCGCTGTGATGATTTGATCCAATTATAGCCTAGCTTACGAAAATGCATGTATTACAAAAACAACACAAGATCCAACTTTGTTTTGGATTTGAATTTCCAATTCCGTTTTGAACACACACCCTTAATTTGTTATTACCGTCAGTAGTTTAAAGAAACAAAGTGTTCAAACATTTGGTCTTTCGAGAATTTTTAAAAATTATCCCCCACCAGTGGTAAGAGATTTTTAAAAAATAAAACGAATTAAGTTGCCTAATAGCGTTGTCCAGAGCTACAAATACTGGCAGGAAAAGAAATCACATACAGTGAAAAATAGCGTTGTCAGAGCTACAAATACTGGCAGGAAAACAAAACAAAACAACAAACACAAACAGTGAAGAAAGCGTTGTCAGAGCTAAAATACTGACAAAGTGAAAACAAAATCAAGTAAGTGAAAAAGCGTTGTGAGAGCTTCAATAATGACAAAGTGAACATAAAGCAGACAAACAAAGAATCAACAAATTATTTAAAAAAAACAAACAACAACAATGTCTTCAAACCTCGTTGAAAGAATACAAAAATTCCTTAAAGACAGTGATCTTGAAAGCGAAGCAAACTCATCCAACAAATTAGATGAATTTGAAGCAATAAAACAACAGATAGTTGTTGCCAAATATAAAATAAATCAACATGAAATAAATAAAATGATCATGAAGACAAAAAATTCACAGACTGCTGCCCAGATTACAGAAAGGGGAGCTAATGTCATAGACGTATCAAAAATACATACGATAATGGACAATCTTAAAAAAACGCTAGAAGATGCAAAAACAGAGGCGACTTACAGTCCTCATCACAAAAATATATGGATTGGAAAAGTTAAGCGATGGAATGAACGGTTACAAACACAGTTGTCTAAGATGAATCCAATCGAAGAAGAAAAATTCAGGGAAGACAACTACATAATCGAGTTGGAAGATGATGTGAAATTTATTTTAGACAAATTAGAAGGCAAAAATAAGGGCCCTGAATCCGATATTTAGTATTTTAGTATTTATTTAATTCAATGTATGCCTACACATTAAGAATATACTTCTTATAAGCTAGTGTTAAGCTAATTATAATAATCATCATACTATGAAGAAAACTACTTAACAAATTTGTCTTCAAAATACAATTAAAAAGTAAATAACAAGATTTAATTTACATTTAAGAAAAAGAAAAAAAAGAAAAAATTCAATAGATAGAACATTTTAAAAGAAAAGTTACTAATTAAAAGAGATGATTATGCACACCTTTTTACAATTATTCGAAGGAGAAAAAAAAAATACATTGCATCTCTATTTAGAAGGTAAGAAAAAAAAAAGGAATGAAAAGAAATAAGGTAAAAGAAAACAGAATTAATTTTTGAAATAAGTATATAGATCTCTTCGAAACTGAGCTGCACCGGTCACTCTCCTTAAATGCCTAGGAAGGGAGTTCCACAATCGGACGGCATTAACAAAAAATTGTTGCCTAGAAGTCAGGCAAGAATAACGGGGATGAATGAGTTGTTGGGATCTGTTGGAGGAAGCAAACTGTAACCTGTTAAAAAGACTACAAGGTTGCTGCGAACGGATAACATTGAACAGTAATATAAGGGTTCTAAAGCGCATAAGATGATCAAGGGACATATTATACAGTTGCTTTGAGAAATTTGACACATGATCATATCTTCTTAAACCAAAAACATAACGCACGGTATTGTTGAATGCAACATCAAGCTTTCTCCTGCTGACAGCATCACAATTACAAAATATCTCGCATCCGTATGTGAGTATGGGTAAAACAAGTGTTTTAGCCAAAAGCATACGTGTTTTAAGAGGGACGAAATATTGCGAGTGCCATAACCTTCGAAGTACACCATAGACTTTACCAACGGCAGAGTTAATATGGGTATCCCAACACAGAGTTCTATTAAATAACAGACCAAGATTTCTTGCAGTTGATACATAGGAAATGATCGAATTGTTCAGGTATAAGCTGGGGAAATAATCAAGATTCAAAATTTTTCTACTAATGACAATGCATTTAGATTTCAACGGATTCAGGAACAAACCATTATTAGTTGACCAGAGGGAAATTTTTTCCAAGTCCTCATTCAATCTGTATGCACAATCCTCAATAAGTCCCAGAGAACAGCTCTTATATAATTGAACATCGTCCGCGTACATGTGAATGGAGGAACTTGTGATTTTAGCGGGAAGCTCATTTATATAAAGAGAGAAAAGAAGAGGTCCTAAAATTGAACCCTGAGGGACTCCTCTAGTGGTCGAAAGGAAACTTGAAAAAGTATTGGCGACTGAAACTGCTTGTTTTCTATCCCGAAGATACGAAGACAACAAAGAAACTGCAGACGACGAAAAGCCATAAAGAGATGAGAGTTTGAAACACAGATTAGAGTGGTCCACGGTATCGAATGCCTTCGAAAAGTCAAGCAGTACGAGGAATGTGACATGATCTTCATCCAAAGCATGTCTGATATCTTCAACAATATTAATGATGGCGGTGGTACAACTATGTTTTTGGCGGAAACCTGACTGTTTAGATGAGAGGATGTTTTTTGCTCTAAGTTGTGCGTTAAGTTGTTTTTGCACTACCCTCTCGAAGACTTTTGACAAATAAGGGAGCACAGAAATGGGTCGAAAATCATTTCCTCCCCCATTTTTCGGAATTGGTAAAACTTTTGCAAGCTTCCATTGGGAGGGAAATAGACCTGTCATTAGAATTGTATTGAAGGTGTGCGTGACGAAAGGCAAAATAACCGGTAATATCGACTTGATAAAAATAGGATTAATTCCATCAAACCCAACTGCATTGGACTTAATAGACATACAACTTTCAACTATATCCGTGCAATCTATACAATTAAATTCAAAGAGGTCTTCTGTCGAATAGTCATTGGGAGGCTCAGGTAGATTTAAGGAATTGCAAGAAAGAGCTGGAAACGGTAACGTAACAAAGTCATGGTTTAACGAGTCAACATTAATAGTCACTGCATCAGAAGCTATTCGTTTGTTATCTTGTTCGTCGAGTGCATTTATAGAATTTTGGAGTGATTTTGTGACGTCGGCAAGTTTATTATTCATATCGAAAAGTTGTTGCTTATGGTCACTGAATTGAGATTTAGAGTTTGTGAGTTCAGCTTTGACATTAGATGATGATGCTTTCAAATGAGAGACGTCAGATTTGAGTGCTTCTATATCGACACGAGAGCTTGCGATGGTTGCCTCTAGCTGTGACACTCTGTTCATGACGTCAGATAAGTTTTTGTTGATTTCGGCGAATTGAGATTCCAGCTTTTGCGCGAGTGATTCATTTATTTCTTTAAATTGTTTTGATAAGAGAGTAATGATAAACTCACTTTGCTTGTTAAGTTTTTCATCCAATTTATCTGGGATGGTTGTGCTGTTATCAGTCATATTGTGTTTTGGATTTTGTTTTTGTGAGAGTGAGCCCACGGGGGTTCGAGGTGATTGAGTTTGAACCTTAGAACTGGATGAATTGTTTCGTCGATTGTTCGGACCAGACATTTGAGAAGGTTTGAGCAATCGGTTTTTATTAAAATGTCACAAACAAAGAAATTAATGAAATTATTTTAAAATGAAATTATTTTAAAATGTTTAAAAAGGTAATATAAACCACTTCACTATAAGAACTTTTCACTTCTGTATACAGTATCAGAGTTTACTATTTTAAATTCTTAGAAGGAGTCAATTTGGATAACTTTGAATTGAATTAAACCTATGTAAAATTGCCCGCCAGAAAAACACGTCTAGTTAGTAGCTCTCTTCATTATAATTCTATCTATATAATTCTATCAATCTAGATACAAATATATCAACAAGAAGTCATAAAATTGAACTGCCAAAATTCGATGGAAAAATTGAAGAGTGGAAAATGTTCCCCGACCTATTCATAGATGCGGTTCACAAAAATAATCAACTCTCGGATTCTGTTAAATTAAATCACTTACAATCATTCATCTCTGATGAAGCCCGAACGTCAATTGCGAGCCTCATTAAAGGACATACAGCAAACTATAAGGAAGCATGGAAGACTCTCACCAGAAGATTCGAGAATAGGAGACTTAATTTGTCCACAAAATTGAACCATGCACTGGAAATTCCATTGATGAACGCTACATCATATACAAGTTTATTTCAGACACTTGAGTCAGCGGTCACATCGTCGATGAATAAAGTCCGGGAGCTGGAAGAAATTGCGGAAAGTCCTATTCAGGAAGACAAAACCTTGGGAAAGTCAACAGCACATCATGATGAAGAAAGAAACAGAAGTAATCATCAGCTAACCGATGAAATACCGACAAATGATAAAACAAATGGATATTTGGAAGAGACTCTATCTGAGAAGAAATCAACGAAGAAAATATATCTGATTTCCACGCAAATCTTAGATACTCAAATTACGTTGTGGGTACGAGCGTATGACATAAAAAAAAACAATAAATTGTTTTTTTTCTTTTTTTATTATATTTTTTTTCTTTATTGATTTTTATGTCTTATTTATATTTTAATTATTTGTTACATTAAATATTCTTAAATTTAAATGCTAAAAGAAAGGCCGCTGTCCTAAGCGAGGCTGCACCTGTCAGTTAGCTTGTTGGATTAGAACTGACTTATAATTAATAAATTATCTCTAAGCTAGGTTCTGCATTTAATTCATTTCCCGTGGGAATGGAATGTGTTTTGACAAAGTATTCATATTTCATTTTCATTAGTGAAATATGAATATTTTATTGTGGGTTAGGATAGCAAGAGGGGTAAAGGGGGTGTATCCGTTTTGGATTGGTTTTGCAAGTTAGGTAAAAATGGCGTGGGAAACCGTTATGGAATTTGGAAGTGCCGTTAGGCGAAGGGGTGTGTGGGCGGTATTCGGGGTAACGGTTTGGGTGACGTCTGGGACGTAACTCCTCCCCCCTTAAGATTCTTCTCCGAAGAATCTGAATTTTTAATATCAATCACTAATTTAGTTTTATCTTTAATTATATTTTTGCGAAAAATTATAAAAAATACGATAAGGAGGCAAAGAAAGAGGGAATTAAAACTATAATTAATACCGGTATGCGTGTTGTGGTTAAATTTAATTTCTTCAATTAATTTCCGGTTTTCAATGTGTTTTGTATGTATTTCCGCTGTGGAAAGGTTCATTTCAATATTTTTAATTTTTACATTATTTAAACTTGGTATAATAAGGTTATCGTAATACATAAAATTTTCGTACTTAATATTATTAATTTCAATTATACAATTTTCAAATTTGATTACAAAATTTCCAGATACTTCGAATTTAAAATTGTTACTATTATGTTTTATGAATGTCTTAGGTATATTTTTCAAAATAACAATATTATTGGTAAGTTGTTTAATTTCTGAATTTGTGTTGTTAATAAAATTACAGGTCGTATTTTTTTCAAACAAATTTTGTATACATTTATCTTCTATAATTCTTAAATTTTTTTTCCTTAAAACTGTATCATTGTCTTCGTAATTAATTTTTCCATCAGTAATGAATTTGTTATATGTAGAAAAGAGCTCAAGATGATTAAGATTTGGGATTGGTTGAACAAAAACGCGATAAAATTTGTTATTAGAATAATTCGGAATCATTATAATGAAAATTATCTGATTTTCATGAAAAATTGTTGAACTCTTAATGTCTTTTAATTTTTCATATGTTACATCAAATTTATCAATTTCTTTTGGGGATAGAAGTTCTTTACCTAGTAAACCTAGTTGGCTTAGTACAATGCTTTCTTTTACTTTTCTGATCTGGTCATGTAATAATTGAATGTCGTACTGAATCTGAAATGCGTGTTGCATGGTTAGTATCTTTGAATTTTCCCTATCTATTTCGTTATTTATGGCCGAAAAGCTTTTCTTAATTTCTGTTTGTTGTAAGTTGATATGTTTTGTGATGTTGTAAATATTTTCGTAAAATTTCGTATTGATTTGAATCTGATCATTTAGTCCGTCTATTAAATGTTTATTATTTTGTTCGTTTAAACTAAGTCTTGTTTTAATCTCTTGTTCGTCTTCGTAGTCCATTGTCCCTGTTAAATATTTTCCTATGATGTTAAAAAGCGCTCGTTTCTTTCTATTCCTTTCAGTGAGGCTACTGATTTCATGTGTTAATTGGTTTAATCCATGAATGATGTTTGGATATTCGTTTTTGTCGTCAAGTTTGTCTACGTTGTGTTTTATTAATTCAAGATTGTCCGTCCATAATGTCGAATTTATAACATGTAGAATTTTAGAATAACTTTCAATTATTTTAATTTCTTCTCCTTTTATTAGAATATATCCTTGTCCAATATTCAAATCCTGAGCGTCTAGTTTTTGTCCTTTCACTGTCGTCGATAATGTCAGTAGAATAATTATAGTAACCTGAAATAATAATTTTTATCGATCTTCATATTTGTATTTTCTCTTAACTTGTGTCTTATAAAACTTACTACCTTTCTCATTCTGTATATAATCTTTGTTTATAACAACTGGGTTTGATTCTGTGTGGACTGGCTTAAGCTTATTACTAACTCTATTTTTTAAGTATTTATGTTTATCTTCTGTAAAATCAATGTCTTCCCTAATTTTTATTTAACTTATCTATATATTTATTTTTATTTCTATTTACTAGTTCTATAATTTTATGGTATTCCTCTTTTGAAACGTTACCGTTTAGGAAGTCTAAGGGTCTCTTTTTGGTTGTTGAATGAATGGTATTGTTATATATTGCAACTGCATTCAAAACCTTATTACGTAAAGTATCTCTGTTGTTTTCGTCAGCAAAGAAGGTTCGAATGTGTTCATTCAGGGTTGAATGGAACCTTTCAATATCAGAGTTACCCGTTTTATTGTATGGAGTGGTGATGTGTAGGTGGACGTTTTTCTCCTTAAGAAATTCCTTAATGACTATTGAAGAAAAACCTGTTTCTCCATCAGTTATTATTTTGGCTGGTGGACCAAAATTTATAAATCTATGTTTAAGTGTATTAAGAAGGTTTGTCCACGTTCTGTGTTTTATTTCTTCCACAGTCACATGTTTGGTAAATTTATCTATCATGGTAACGTACATTAGGTTAATATTCGCGTACCAGATATCTATATGTAGTATTTCATTTGGTTTTTGGGGAGTTTCTGTTACTGAATATGGTATTTTTAGTGGTTGTCGTTCATATTTCGAACAGTTGCAAATCTTGCAATTGTTAATAAATTTTGTTATCTGTTCTTTTAAATTTGGGGCATAATAGATATTCTTAATCTCCTCATACGTTTCGTTTATTCCACGGTGGTTAAATAATTTATGTGTTTTATTAACTACTTCCAATACTTTTTCTTCGTTGTCTAAATCTCCAAGTAATTTTGAACATTTGACCAAACGCAGGAGTTTATTTTTGCTGAAGAATTTAATATAAGTGTCTTGAAATTGGGCGAAGAGGTGGTCATTACTGGAATATATTCCAACGATGCCTTTTGGTGGAAAGAAGGATTTCATGATGTCCAACATGAGTTTTTCTTTATACTCGTTAAAATCAATGACTATTCTTTTTTAATTAAAAACTTTATAAAGCTTGTGGTTATTAAGACCATCAGAATGATGTAATATTATTTGGGTTTTATATAAATTCACAGGGGAGTCAATAATAGGGATATATTCACTGCTATCCTCGCGAGCGCTATGAATTGTTGGGGTTATAGAGATGTCGTCGAAATTGTTGGCATCTACGTTTTCGTGAAAATTAATTTCAAGACGAGACAAACCATCTGCTACCTGATTGTCTTTACCTTTAACGTATTCAACTTCGAAATTGAATTCTTCTAACTTCAATTTCCACCGTTGAAGTTTTGAATTGGGTTCTTTAAGAGAACTTAACCAAAGCAATGGTTTGTGGTCTGTGCGTACCGTGAATTTCGTACCATAAAGATAGGGTCGAAAGTACTTGACGGCCCAAACGATCGCCAGAAGTTCTTTTTCAATTACTGAATAGTTAATCTCGTGCTCATTGAGAGTGCGACTTGCGTAACATATAGGGTGTGAATCTTGTGATAAAACGGCTCCCAAAGCATATTTCGATGCGTCCGTTGTGAGTACAAACTTTTTATCAAAGTTTGGATATTTAAGTATAGGTTCTGAAGTTATTAATGTTTTTAATTCCTCAAAGCTATCGATATAATCAGGGTTTTTAACGTCAATTTTCGCATTCTTTTTCAAAAAACTTGTCATAGGCTTAGCGACTTTTGAGTAGTCTTTGATGAATTTCCGGTAGTAGCCGGTTATTCCTAGAAAAGCCTTTATCTGTTTAGGTGTTTTTGGGAGTTGGTATTCTTTGATTGTTGAGATTTTATTGGGATTTGGTTTGATCCCTTCCGTTGAGACTATGTGTCCCAGAAATTCAGTTTCGTGTTTCATGAATTCACTTTTGTCTAGTTGGATTTTAAGATTGGCGGCCTTTAAAGTCTTAAAAATTTTTGAAAGGGAATCAATATGTTCCTGTAAGCTTGTTGAGAAAACTATTATGTCATCGAGATATACGAGACATATTTTATTTATGTGTTCCGCTAGGATGGAGTTCATGAGCCTTTGGAACGTAGCTGGAGCGTTTTTCAGGCCGAATGGCATACGTACAAATTCGTAGTGGCCATTGTCTGTAGAAAACGCTGTTTTCCAGATATCTTCCTCGGCTATCTCGATTTGGTGGAACCCCTTTGCCAAATCGAGAGTGGTAAAGTATTGAGCTTTACCCAATTTATCAAAAATGTCCTCAATATTGGGGATAGGGAATTTGTCATTGATTGAGACATCGTTTAATTTTCGATAATCAACAACAACCCTCCATTTTTGTTTTCCCGAGGCATCCAGTTTTTTGGGGACAACCCAAATTGGAGCCGAATAGGGAGATTTACTGGGGCGGATGATTCCCTGTTCCACCATTTCGTTTACTTGTTTGTGCACTTCTTGTTTATGCACTTCTGGATATCTATAGTTTTTAACATAAATAGGTATATCATTAGTTGTCCTTATTTCATGCTTAATCGCATGGGTGAAGGAGAGGTCACTACCCTCTTGGTAAAATATATTTGTATATTTCGATATTAATTTCTTAATTTCAACTTTTTCTTCATCATTAAGATGGTTAAGTCTTACTTGTTCCATCACTGGGTCCTTACTCGTCTCAGTGTGGTAAATAGATAAAGTTGGGGTGTTTTCTTCATATGATCTAGCTATTTCTTCTAGTTCATTGAAGAAAATTGGTATTTCTGCATTATCTGTAATTAGGAGTTTCTTTTTATAATTTATTTCGGCTTGCAGTGGTAAAAGGATATTATTACCAATTAAGGCATCGAAATGATTATGGAATTTATATTCCAAAAATTCAGCCGTTTTATTTAGTTTGAATTCTTCGAATAAGGAAATTTTCAATTTTTTGTTTATTAATATGGGTGTGCCAGTCGTTGTCACCTTAATCGGATTATGGAGTAGCACATGCCATTTCGGATGACAAATACCGGGGTTTAAAATGCTGGTATCAGCACCGGTATCTATTAATAACCGTAGGCTGAATTTATTATTTTTTGTTTTACAGACTATATAGGGAAGTCTGTTAGGGCGTCCTTGGGAAAATCCTGGGCTTGTATGTTGTTTATTTGCCTTTGGTAGGAGGCAGAGAGTGTGTCCATAGCTTCTGTCTGGTTGTTGCTGTTATTTTGTCTGGGGACCTTCCTACTGCCTGTGTTTTCCTGATTTCTAAATGGATTATAATGTCCTGAGTTTGTGGAGTAAGAGTTTTGTGCAGAATTGTAATGATTTTGTCTGTATTGTCCTGAGTTAGAGTTTTGCACAAAATTGTTAGGGTTTTGTCTATATTGTCCTGAGTTTGTGTACTGAACAGAGTTATTACTACTATTATTTAAAGAGTTTTGGTTGTTATATTTTTGTGAATAGTTTTGTTTTTGCCCTGAATAGTTGGGATTTGTATTTTGTTGAAAGTTTCTGTGTTTATTTATATCAGAGTTAGAGTAGAAATCGTTTTTTGAATTGATTTTAGTATACGCATAGCCGGACTCATGAAGGATATCCATGGCTTCTTCTAAATTTCTTGGTTGTCTACATGCTAAAATTCCCTTCATTGGTTCAGGAATTTTGTTTTTAAAAAGGCGTAAAGCCATTTCGCAATTCTTTTTTATTTCAAGTGTTGCTGTTAAAGTTTTATCTATTCTAGTTTTATTATTTAGTCTTCTGAGTACTTTTTTTATATTGTCATAAAAATTTTGACAGTTCTCTTCAAACTGTATTCCCCTCAAATCATCATAAAGTTGTTCGATAGATTTTCTATCCCCAAAGTATTGGTAGAAAACTTTTTTTATTTCTTCCCAATTTGTAACGGTATTATTGAGCCTCTCGAGCTCTTCCTACTAGTTTATTTCTGATAATGTCTAGAAACAATTGTTGGCTATTACTATCGTATTTAGATAGAGTAGGTTGGATCCTATCTAACAAATCTATAAAATTATGTAAATTTTCAATGTTCCCATTATATGTGGGCAGGGAATTCAGATATTTTAAGGGGTCAATACTTAATTCTATAGGTTGGTTGCTTACAGCTGGAGGTGCCATGATTACTGGATCCTGTGTTTCGTCGTTGATTTGTATGTCTTTTAGTAAACTTCCATAAAAAATTTACACTTTCCTTAATGTTCACTCTTTATTTACCGAAATATATTTTGTATAGTTTCTTAGTCGAAACGTTCACAATTTCTTTATCGAAATATAATATTTTTTTTTTTTTTTTCGTTTTGCTTCTTAATCGAAACGTTCACGAAACACGCACAATTTCTTTATCGAAATATAATATTTTTTTTTTTTTTTTTTTTTTCGTTTTGCTTCTTAATCGAAACGTTCACGAAACACGCACAATTTCTTTATCGAAATATAATATTTTTTTTTTCGTTTTGCTTCTTAATCGAAACGTTCACGAAACACGCACAATTTCTTTATCGAAATATTTCTGCGGGTTTACCGACTGCGCCAATTACGTTGTGGGTACGAGCGTATGACATAAAAAAAAACATTAAATTGTTTTTTTTCTTTTTTTATTATATTTTTTTTCTTTATTGATTTTTATGTCTTATGTGTGTGGGCGGTATTCGGGGTAACGGTTTGGGTGACGTCTGGGACGTAACTCTCATATCAAATGCTCTAAAAGTAACCTGAAAGGCTGAAAAAAAAGCAAGAGATTAAAATAGTAAAAAACCCCTCTATCAAAAAAAAGATGAAGATTCACCTTCAGTGCTTCTAACAACAGTACAAGGAAAGGTCAACAGCGACACAGCTCTTACAAGAGAAATCGAAAAGGTACTGGTCAACTCAAAGACACCTCGGGCACACATATTTGGCAAGGTCATTAGCGAAAGACCAATGCGTATTGCAAAGAAGGTTGTCTTCCCCATCTGGGACAATTCAAACTATAATTTTGTGAGAAGCAATTCAATGCGTGATTATGACACAGAGAAAAAACGTCGACTCTCTGGTGACCCAAAATACAATTCCTTAAGCAGAGATCTTCATGTGATGATATCTATGACGTTACCATCTTCAGGAAAGTATGCTCGAACTAAGATAAGGAAAATCGTGGTACCAAACAGCAAAGATAAGATTCACAAGGAACAAATGTGGGTCATAGATTATGGTAAGGAGAAACCCTGCGAGCATCAGCATTTGAAGGAAAACACGGTACTGTTCAACGTCATAATTTCGAGTTTGCTAACTACAATCCAATGCTAAAAGAAGAAAGTATAAAACTTATACAAGCAACAAAAATAAACAACAAATGAACTACTGAAAATTCAAAGGGACCTAGAACATTTCAAGTAAGAAAACGTTCACCTTAAGGGCGGTCACAGCGGATTTATGTTAAGTTGCATTTTGCTCATTATTTTAGTTATTTATATAGTACGGGGCATTATATTCAAAAATAAAAGAATTTTAACATTTTGTCGGCCCACAGAATGTTCAAACATGAACATGCAGTAGGTACTTATCTTCAGATAACCCAATGTGTGTGGTAAATAAATATAAGACAGATCATCGTGAACTAGCACTGACGGTTATCTAGAGATAAATAACCCATTCAATAAAATATAGATAAGTAAGAATAAAGAGATAAGAAATATGTAAATAATACACATTTAAAAATAGTATTTAAGGAAGATATGTTGTTTAATAAATTCAGTATTATTTGGAATTTACAAGCCGAGTTTTACTCAAACACAAAAGCAACGTTTACTTCACATTGATGTTGAACTCGCCAAAATCCAACAGCTGCAAAAGCTGGCGTCCGTGAAGATATGAAGCTCTATATTATCGGCGTATGGTATTTTAGGCGAATAGCAACGAGGCAATTGAAATTTACTGATGTTCATCAGTTCTGCCCACCAGAGTTTCCATCGACAAAAAATTTCGTTTGGCAACTGGTCTTCCCAATTCATTCCAATCTTTTTACTTCCTGGCAAATTATCTCCGCTTCAACTTGATTATTAAAACTGCAGACGAGATCATCCAAGTAGTGGTTGTCCACAATGGCCTTGGCAGATGCTGGCGAAATCTCTTTAAATGAATTGGCATTTTTGTTTTTGATGTACTCGGCTGTGCAGGGCGAACACACGGCACCGAATATCATCGAAGACATCACATATGAACGTATTGGCTGGTTTTCTTCACATCTCCACGAAAACTTCTGGGCGTTTTGATCATCAATACGAATCTTAACTTGCGAAAAAATCTCTTTAATGTCTTCAGCTACCCCTATGACGCCTTGGCGGAACTTAAATAAGATTGTCAAGAGCGGCTTGGCTTGCTCTGGTCCTTTAAATAACATTGAGTTCAATGAGACTCCCTGGCACTCGGCTGCAGCGTCGAAAACTACTCTTCCAAGATCTTTCTCGCTCTCAACAGATTTCAGAAGTGCTTCAGGCTTCTCCACGCCAAAATTCTCCGTTGTAAAGTTGGACTGTTTGGCTCGGCAAACTTAAGTTCTTTACCGTACGAACATTCCTCAGATAGAAATTTGTGTCACTTTGGCCAACTCCTGTAACTTCAAGCGCAACTTTTCTTGAGGGTTCTTTGTCTATAAACTCTATATACTCTCATGAAGAGGAACGTCCGACGCGCCGTTTGGTGAGCCGAAACAGAAGCTTGTTCCATTTCAAACCATTTCAGTTGAGAAGGAAAAGATAATCAAAGATAAAAGAATACAAATTAAGAATAAAGAAAGAAAAGAAGAACGAGAACAATGCATAGGAAATTTATGAAAATTAAAGTGAGACAAGAAAAAAACAATTCTGCGACTTTTTCTTGTATACTTTTCTATAAAAAGGGGTAGGATATGGAAAGAATGATAAAAAAATAATGTTCAAGGACGTTTATTTGGTAGAGGAAAAATTTAATTTAGTTTAATTTTGATTTTATAATAAATTACTCACTGATTCATTCATCTGTTAAAAAATATAATTTTTTTTTAATTTGCTATTTTAAGTAAGTGAGCACTGAGACGGGATTTTTAGAAATTCGAATTTGAAGTATGGTAAAAGGGTATGCAACTGGTCGAGGGTTCAAAAACTAACTTTTAAACGGAAGGTCGTTGTTGTCCGCGAAATTTTATTAGAAATTAAAGAGTATGACTTCGTCTATTGAACTAATTTTTGCACATGTTGCCATCTTCTTAAAGTTGTTTCTTCAGCGCGTATGGGCTGATCTGGAACACTGGACAGTGGGTGCAATATCAAAAAATGCCCTGGCGTAAGGGGATCAACATCTTCTTCAAAGCGATTGCAAATGGGACGGGAATTTGCACAAGCTTCGATTTGGCAGAGGATGGTGGTAAATTCTTCGTACGTACACACATGGCTGCCCAGAACTCTGCGTAGATGGTATTTCACGGTCTTTACGCCAGAGACCTCCGAAATGGGGCGCGTGCGGAGATATAAAATACCAGTTTATCCCATGATGCGTCAATTCGTTCGTGATATTTTCTTGAAACTGTGTTGATCGAAACTCGTTTGCCCATTCCTGGAGTTGGTTGTTGGCGTAGATGGAGTGGCATCGGCCACGTCTAGCAACAAAGGGTCTTAAGGCTGCGATGAAGGCATCGGAAGTTAACTCGGTAACAGTCTCCAAGTGGAGTGCCTTCGTAGCAAGACATACGAACAACGCAATATAGGTTTTGAAACGCTTGGCACCACGGCCCTTCCACGAAGCCACAGTTAAAGGCCCCGCCTAGTCGACACCAGTGTGATTAAAGGCCGTTCCAGGCTCCAGTCGCTGTTTGGGTAGTTCTTCCATTTACTACTATGTAGTGATTTAACGATAGTAGATATGTCATTTGGCGAGCGCCAGGGTGCATATTTCGATCATGGCAGTCGAGAACAATAAGATAGGTGAGACGTTGATTTTTGAGGAGAATGATTGGATGTTTTTGATCGAAGGGAATGTTGGCGTTAGAGAGTCTTCCTCCTAATCGTAAGACGCCAGCTTCATCGATAAACGGGCACATATTAAAAATCTTGCTTCGCGTTGTGATAGGTTTCCCCGTGAGTAAGCACTCAATTTCGTCAGGGAACGACGTTCGTTGGGCGACTCTCAAAAGCGCGGTTTTAGCTAGACTAATATCGTAAGGAGCAAGCCTCGAATCCTTCAATGGTGTTCTAGGCTTTCGATATTTTCTAATCAAACGAATACAGTGAGCAACGACTCGTAAAATTCGAATAAGACAACTGAACGATTCAAAAATTTTCCACTCAGTCTCGGCCGAGCATGCGAAACAGGAACTTCCATCTTCTTCCAAGAGATCCTTCGAGTAAGGTAGCCTTGTGAAAACGAGAACTGGTTCCTGGATAAATAAGGGACCTTTCCACCACAAATCCAAGGAGGGTAATTGTTTGGGCATAATTCTCCACGTTCCACAATCTGCAGGATTTTCAGCCGAGCGAACATAGTGCCAAGTCGACGATGGTAATTGTGTGGCAATTTGAGAGAGACGATTATCAGCAAATACATTTCTGGGACGAGGATATCCCTGTATCCACTGCAAAACGATGGTAGAATCCGTGTATGCGAACCATTCGATGCTATGTAAGTCGAGGGCCTCCTTAGTTTTACTTAGCAATTTGGTAAGTAGCAAAGCACCACACAACTCTAACTTCGGAATAGTAAGCTTTGCTCTCGCTGGTCAAACACGCGTTTTAGCACAAATTAACGAAGTGAAAACGCGGCCATCGGCCCTTTTGATTCGGCAAAATACTGCTGCAGCATATGCGGATTCGGATGCGTCGGCAAAACCGTGCAGCTCTAAAATGTCTCCCCTTTCGTACTGCAACCATCGAGGAATTCGAATTAAACTAACGTTCCGTAAATCGTCTCTAAACTCAATCCATCTTTCGAGAAGTTCCGTAGGAATAACTTCATCCCAACCAACTCCCTTCACCCACAATTCCTGCATAAGTATTTTCATCTTAATTACTACAGGGGACAATGTGCCTAATGGGTCGAAAATACGAGCAATATCGGACAAAATCTTTCGTTTAGTGGTTTGAGAACGCGTGGAAGATAGCTCTAAACTAAACTTAAAAATATCTTCTTCCGTATCTCAAACAAGGCCGAGCATTTTTACGCTCGAATCGCCCATAGGTAAATCTGTTGAAATTTCATGGCATTCTGGTGCTACAGTTGTTAAGAACTCTGTTGAATTTGATGACCATTTTCGCAGCTGCATTCCTGATGCCTCAAGCACCTCACACAGCTCATTTTTAGTTTCAATAGCTTCTGCAGTCGAACAGAAACCTTCGATTTAGTCGGCGACGTAGAAGTGATGCTGAAGGCATAGGTCAATGTCAAGAGTCGATAATCGTTAGGTATTTGGTCAGGATTCTCTCTCCAAACAATTCGCTGGAAGTCAACATCACATCACTTCGCTAACCAAAATTTGGCGGTACATCTTGGCTATATCCGCCTTTACAGCTATAGGACCTTTTCGAAAATTAATTAACGATGTTACGAGGTCAGTTTGTATGACAAGTCCTACTAAGAGAGAATCATTTAATGAAACACCGTTACTAGATCTGCTAGACGCGCATTAAAAACGACTCTTAACTTTATCGTAGTGCTCGAAGGTTTCAAAACCGCGTGATGCGGCACATAGAACGAGTGTCGATTAACCTCACTCGATGGTATCTGGGCCATATGGCCTTATCTCTCATACTCCCCCATAAATTCAACGTATTCTACCTTCAGTTGAGGATTGTGAACGAATTTCCTTTCCATGGCGTAAAGAACGCGAAGCGCTGTGTTTCATGAGTCTCCAAACTCTACGTCGGCGTCGGCTGTTTTAAAGGGCAGCCTGATTACGTATCTGCCGTCAGACTGCACAAAATATGTCAACATGAAATAATTTTCGATTTTTTCGTAATTGTCGCAATTGATTGAACGTTTTTTCTTGGACATCTTCGTATTCCCAGAAACACTGAAGAAGATAGTCTAGATCAACAAAATTGGAAAAAACGTTCAAACACTGCGGATTGTGGTGAGAAATGTTTCCGGCTATTACCCAACCAAATGGGCTGTTGGTGATCCAGAAGGATGGACAACTCTACCATCCATGAGGATATCAAAGAATACGTCAGAACCAATCAAAATGTCGATCTTGCTGGATGTAAAGCACTCGGGGTCAGCTAATCGTAGATTATCAAAATAATGAAGTTTCTTCTTTGGAATCGATAATGCAGGCAGGTTGCCCGTCAATATTGGTAGTATAAAGGCGTTTGTAGAAATAATAGATTGCGACTCACCTGACGAATAAAGTACCAATCTTACCATTCCCTTTGTTCCGAGAAAACCGCCATTCTGCCCGATTCCAACAATCGGAATTTTTGCATGTGACATTTTTAAATTCAACATTTGTGCACATCGTTCTGTGATTAACGTAGATTGGGTTTCTGAGTCAAGTAAAGCCTCAACTACATAAGCCAAAAAAGTGAAAATGTGCAAAAGTGAAAATTTTTAAATTGATTTTGTGATAGTTTTTCTGACTAGAAAACTTATAAAAATGATGCAGAAAGCTTAAATTTTGGTTTAAAAACAAATTTGTGTATTGCTCTACATTTATGTAATTGACCGTGAGAGTCCACGACCAAAACGATGGCTGTTGGTAAAAGAGTATAACATTTTTGATACGCGACGTTAATTGAATGTACTGGAACACAACTCGCGACATTTCTTGAGCATCCCGGCAGATTCTGTTCTCGTATCGATTTCTCTTGATGAAGTAACGAATTATGCCTTTGAGAACAATGTTTACAGGACGAAAATTTGCAATTGGTAATTTCATGTCTAGGTAGGTAGGTAGAAATGGCGGTCACGAGCAATCTAGCTCATTGACCCAATTAGCGCTAAAATGCGCCGTTTTGATACCATAAACTCGTTTAAACCTGCGGTTGAGGGGTGACCTCTTGCGTTGGACAACTAGGAGAAAGGTGCAGTAGCTACTGAGGTTTGTCCTAGAGCCAATGGGTTTCGTTAATGTAAGAGATCAAGTCTTTGATCTTCACATCAGAAAGTTCGTTTAGGTCTTCGAAGGAAGCTCGACCAAGTGATTGGTTTCTTGTTCTGGCCAATGCGGGGCATTTACAGAGGAAATGAACGACTGTTTCCTTCTCCTGCTGATCCCCGCAACTACGGCAGTAGTTGTTGTGGGGGATGCCTAGCTTCGCTGCATGCTCTCCAATTGGCCAGTGTCCTGAACATGCCGCAACGACCCTGGCTATGTCTCGCCTGGGTCTGCGGATTAAGTCATTTGTTCGCGATTTATTGTAGGTGGGCCAAACCTTCCTAGAAATGATGCAATTTGATAAATTGCCCCACCTGCGGTTGGATTCGGTAAGAAAGATAGAGAATATATTGCCCTTCATAACTCCAAGTGGAATGTTGACTCTTTCCGCCAGTGAGTCATGAAGGGCTGAACCTTGCCTGGCCAGTTCGTCAGCCCGTTCGTTTCCCTCAATGCCACTGTGACCCGGAACCCAGACAAGTGTGACATTAAGGTTCACGTTAAGGCTGGTGAGCTCGTCACGGCATTGTTGCACTAATTTGGAGGAAGAAGCAGCCGAACTAATGGCTTTAACAGCTGCCTGACTGTCTGTCAGGATAGCAGCATTTCGGTATTGGTTACTGTCTTGTTTAAGAATCTTACATGCTTCCCTAATTGCCAGTAATTCAGCCTGAAACACACTAGCAAAGTTGGGTAGCCGGAAAGATCTAGAGATGTTTAGAGATTCGGAAAATATTCCTGAACCAACCCCACACTCCATCTTTGAACCATCAGTGAAAATAGTTGTGTCGAAGTCTTTCGTCACGACGTCGTCTTGCCAATCCTGTCTGGATGGGAAAGCTACTTTAAAATCCCCACCGATGCACAAAGTTGGAGCACAGTAGTCAGTAGTTGCCGAAAGGATGTGATTGGGAATGAGATTATGGATATTACCATGACCATACGGTTTGGTAAACCAAAGATTGGATTCTTTCAGTCTTATCGCGCTACAACAGACTAGGTATTTAATATGAAGATCAAGGGGTAAAAGGCGAAGAAAAACGCTTAAGGCATCTGTTGGACAGGATCGTAGTGCTCCTGTAGTGCCAACGCTAGCTGTTCTTTGCACCTTTTTAAGTTTGACTAAGTTATAGGCTTTACCAAGGGCGGGCCACCAAACAGTAGAGCCATACGTGAGGATAGGTCGTACCACTGCTGTGTACGTCCACAGTATCATCTTCGATTGGAGACCCCACTTTTTGCCGAATGTTTTACTACAGGCATAGAAGGCTATACAGGCCTTCCTTACCCGTTCTTCAATGTTTAACTTCCAGTTTAGTTTCGGGTCGAGAACTACGCCCAGATACCTCGCACTGGGGGACAGTGAAAGAGTTTGGCCGTTGAGTCGGGGTAGAGTGAAAGGGGGTATTTTTGTTTTAGTAGTAAAGAGCATCAGTTCTGTTTTACTTTGATTAACTCCTAGACCACAACTTGTGGCCCAGTTGCTAACTTTCCCCAAAGCCATCTCTGTAATCTCACTGATCACAGGTAGGAACTTTCCTGACACCAATAATACCAAATCATCCGCATACGCAACCGCATTCACTCCACATCTCTCCAACTTAACGAGAATTTTATTCATGACCAAAAGCCACAGTAGAGGAGACAGGACACCACCCTGGGGTGTACCCCTACTGACGTATTTGGTCGATTTTGTATTACCTAAAGTTGCTTGAATCATTCTGTTGCTGAGCATGGATATTGTCCATACCCTGATGTAGTCTTCTACACCACACTCAATGAGCGCTTCTAGAATGGATTCAGTAAGAACGTTGTTGAAAGCGTTGTTCTACATCTAAGAAGGTGGCGAGAGTGTATTCTTTAAAGTGGATTGTTTTTTCAATAGTACGCACTACATCATGAAGAGCAGTTTCTGTAGACTTACCCTTCAGATAAGCGTGTTGAGACTTTGCCAAAGGACATTCTTCAAGGATGTCTCTTATATGGGTATCAAGGATGCGCTCCAATGTTTTAAGTACGAAGGAGGTAAGACTTATTGGTCGAAAATCCTTCGCGGATTCATGTCCTCGCTTGCCGATTTTCGGAATAAAAACAACTCGTACATGTCTCCATGACTCGGGAACATGATTGAAATGGAGGCACCCTTTAAAAATCATCTCCAGCCAGGGGACAACTACCTCTGCTAGTTTTTGAAGCATGATTGGCAGAATTCCATCCGGACCCGGAGATTTAAATGGTGAGAAGGTATCAATTGCCCATGTAATACTTTCTCTTGTTATAATAGAATTGATACGCTCCAAATGAGCTGACGGAGTGTTCAGAGTACTAAGCAGTTCAGGGATGCTGTTCTCACAGCCCGGAAAATGTGTCGCCATCAGGTATTCCAAAGTTTCTGCCGGGGAAACTGTCCACGATCCATCAGGTTTTTTCAAGAAAGAAGGACTGCAATGCTCCCTCGATAAAACTTTGCTAGGCCTAGCTGAATCTTTAATATTTTCGATAGAATTACAGAATTCCCTCCAGCCTAGAAGCTTCGCTGATGCGATAGCTCGCTTGTAGACTCTAAGGCTGTCTTTATAAGGCTGATAGAACTTATGTTTGTGGCAGATATTGAAAATCGTCCTAGTCAATTTCCTAAGTTCGGACAGGTCTTCATTCCACCAAGGGGGGAGAGTTTTACGGCTATATTTAACTGGGCAAGAGATCTTGAAAGCATTGTTCATAGATGCTTCAAGGATTTTCACCTTTGCCTCAAGATCCGTTACAGAATCTGGACTCAGATTCGGGATCTCACTCAGTTTGGACTTAACAATTTGACTGAACTTCTTCCAGTCAATTCTTTTGGGGTTTCTGTAGGGAGGAGGAGCTACACTCTCGAAATTAATGTTAAAAAGAATCCATCTGTGATCCGAAAAGGAATTCGAAAGTGATACTCTCCAATTTTCTACCGTAAAATCAAAATGTTTACTGACGACAGTAACGTCTAGCACGTCCTCCCATCCTTCATAATTATCCGAACTCGGAAAAACAAAGGTGGGGGTACTGCCTCTGTTACAAACCGTTAGATTGTTTTCAATAATAAAATCAAAAAATGACTCACCTCGTTCGTTGATCTCAGAACTACCCCAGAGAGTATGCCGTGCGTTCGCATCGCATCCAATCAGGAGGTTTGTCTTGTTTATGGCCGATTCCAGTGTAATGCTGCGACCTTCCTCTGGCGGTGACAGTCGGTCATGAGCCGAGTACGCAGAAGCGATAAATAAGCCCCCTGCATTTCTTCCTTCCAACCTGACAACTGTCAGATCGGGGGTACTAAAATTTGGACACAAAAAAGCTTTTAAGTGTTTTTTAGCTAAAATACAAGTTCTTGGCTTACCTTCGTCCCGGTTAACGGATTTATAGAAAAGGTCATACTGGCTATCTTGGAGGCCTCTTACTCGGATGCCATTGACCCACGGTTCTTGGATGATGCCGACGTCAACGTTTTCCTCACTCAGGAAAACCCTCAGATTATCCGAAGCACATTTGGAGTGCTTCAGATTAATCTGCACGACTCTCAGCGCGTTTTTAATTTTTTGAAGAAGGTCCTGCACAGGCAGGACCCGGCGCCTCGCCAGGGACAACGACTACGTCTTTGACTCTGTCAGTCTCGACCAAATCATCGACGTTGCCGGAGATTGTTTCCTGACTCTGCAGAACCTTAATCTTTACGGATTTTATGCCGAAGCGCAGCCTAAACTCGGCTTTCTCGAGAGCCCCTATACAATCCTCGCTAATCTTCAAAAGATAAGACGCACTGTTCTTCTGCGGTTCCTCAGCCTTAATTAATGCCCAGTCCTGCATCGGAATCAGTGGGTTTAGCCTCTGAAGACCGCGAATCAAGTCCTGTCCGCTCGGCTTGATACCCATGAGAGGCAACCAGATACGAGCCTTAGGCTGTCTAGGGACATCCCTAGCAGGGATAAGCTTGAGCCTCAAGCCATCCCAGTCATTGCTAATCTTAGCAATGCACGAGCTAAGGAAATCCGTAGAGAACCCGTCCACGCACCTGATTACCTTGTGCCCCCTGAGCATCTCGCCAGAGTCGAAACTAGGGAAGGGACCCTCGTTTGCCGATATGGTATACGAAAACACCATCTCAGAGAGCTTGGCCTCGATGGAGTTCCACACAGCCAGCAGACCTCTACTGTTTGTGGAGAGCTCATCAACAACCGATACCTGGAGGTCGTCTCTGACTACCTCACTGACAGTACGCGGTTGCGCTGCCCCCGAAGATGGCGTTTCCTTCGGTTTTTTCTGACCGTCAAGCTTGGTTTTTTTCGAAGGTCGTTTGACCTCATCTCGAGATCTACCTCGCTTAACAGCCTTCTCCTGCGTAGCCAGCAGGTTGTTATAGTCATTAACAACCTTTTGGTACTTTAATTTATCGGCGAGGTCTCTCTCAAGGACGGTTCCAGCTTCCTCATTCTTGGCGATCTTGTCAATGAATTTCATGTCTAACTCGGAGACAATTCGCGCAAATTTTACTAGTTTTGACAAGCTCAATTCGATTTGACACTGGAAGACTTCGGAACTCGTCGCACTGATAGAGATGATGATTCCACGAATCGACAGGCTTTTTCAACGCACGCAACGCGTTTATATTTTCGGAAATAAATCTAAAAAACGACTTTATTTCATTAAGGCCATTACCTTTAGGAGCAGGAAAATCAAAAAGGTTGTCTAAATACGCGATCATTATAAACTGAGGTTTATCGTAAAGAGAATGTAATAAAGCCCATGCTGCTTCATAATTAGCATCGATCGAAGGAAGGTGTTTGATAACCGACGACGTGTCACCTTTCAAACTGGAGAAAAAATACTTCATTTTTTCCGCACCAGAGATATTCTCTTTCGATCCGACCATCGCGACAAACAGATCTCTGAAGCGTATCCATTCACCGAAACTACCATTAAATTCGGGTAACTTAGGTTGGGGGAGTCGAGTGCTTGGCTCAACCTTTGTAATATTAATTGGATAACGACGCGGATTGTCTTCACTCATTGTTTTTCTTCATTTCTGTCAACGCGCACTGACTGTCTGCTAAAGCTTGAAGAGATTTGTTTATATTATCATCACTCGCGGCACCGGGCGCATCGCTTAGTGCGTCGATTATGTCCGATAATCTAGCACAATTTTCGTAATAGGCTTCTTCTATTTCAACTCGGTATCGTGTTTCTGCAGGAAGTTCCGCTTCCTCAACGAGCAACGTTTCGATTAAAATTTGAACTCTTTCAAACTCAAGCATATAATGCTCAAATGTGGCTTTAAATGCCTTTGCCTTTGATACTTGCAGAGCATCCGATTGACATGAGGCAGTAATACGCATAATTTGGCCCTTTAAAACGCCTCGTTGACGTTTAAGCGCTTCGAAGGTGACCTCTTCCATTTTGGATTTAACAAACGCACAAAGAAGTTATTTTTCTTTCACACACGGCAACGCTAAACTCAGTGACAATTTGTTTCGTTGTTTTGTTTTTTTTTAGCGAAATGAAACGAACGAGACCTACCCACTGATCTCTATAATATACTGGATAGTGTATCCATACAAAAAACTTGACTCCTTTTGAAGAATTTTATAACAGTGGCAAGGTACATTTACATTTTTTAACTGTTCTAAAGTATAACAGTATAACAAAACATAAATGACAAATTTAACCCATAACCTCAAAATTATAGAAGTTTTTTGGAATTTGAAAATGGTTTTCAGAAACATTTAAGGGACTTCAAATTAAACTAAGAACCATTTCAACCATCCTTATAAAGCAAGAAGTTTGGAAATGACATCGTAGTATATCTATCGATTTCAGGAAATTTCTATTACTTTTAAGAAATTTCTTGAAATTGGTAGATATACCACGCTGTCGTTTCAAAACTATTAGTTTTATAAGGATGGTTGGAATGGTTCTTAGTTTAATTTGAAGTTTCATTTTAAGTCCCCTAAGTGATTCTGAAAACCATTTTCAAATCGAACAAAGATTTTAAAAAATTTCCTTGTAAAAATAACTTCTGAAAAATTTAATTAATCTCCTTTTTAACCACGATTTCAAAAAGACACTTTTTTTAAGTTAATCATTTAAGAGCAACTTATATGAAATCTTTGTTTTTGTAATGCCTATAATACACTTTCTATATTTAGGAACTCAACAATTGCAGGTAATGTGTCGACTTTGGATGTCCTATGCTCTCTTGCTGAAAATGCTCGAAGTCAATTTTTATTTGTGTTCCAGGGATAGTGGATGATTATGAAACACCATTTATTAAGATAGATGAAGGTTATCACCCGTGCGTAGCAGCAGTCTTGTATGCCCAATAGAATTGTATTTGGATAATACAATAATTATGTGGAAGTGCTGTTGGTATTAACATAATAGGTGCACTGAATACTACTACCTTTTTACTATGTTAAAACTTCAAAGGAAATAAATTAAACAATTATTTTTATAAATGCTCCAAATGCATTTGATAAACAAACGATACACATCTCGACCTGTGACGTCAGTGGTCTAAAGTAGTGGAATGCGTAGTACATACGACTTCTAAGACTGAGCAAATCTGATATGCGTGGGTTCGAACCTCATGGTGCGCAGAAAGTTTTTCATAATAAAATTGGATTAAAGCTCTGCACCACTAATAAGGAGACTGATGATAGGGCTTGGCACCCCTTGAAATAGCTATATCTCCAGCCAAATAATTAATTAAAACGAATTATAAATTAATTCGTATACCATTGGTGGTAGCACCTTTAAGTTGTTGTTATTGTTCAGAAATTCAATGAAATTGACGGAATAAAGAATGGTCGAGTCTAATAAACTGACATTCAAGTATGAATAATACAATAAATAATAATAATATTTTTTTTTTATATTTTTAAAAAAGCGCTTTTTATTTAAGTTTTTTTTTCAATTTAATTTTTTTATTGGTGATTCTCTTTCAAGAAATTTTGATACTTGTTTTGAAAACTGTTTTTCAATTGCTCTTTTCAAAGGGTATCAACCATCGCTGTACGACTTACCGTTGGCCAGATACACTCCAAAACCTTTTTCCGTACTCTTGATTTTTCCCATTATGAAGAAAAATCAAAAACGTTTTGGAGTGTATCTGACCAACAGTAATTCGTATAGCGATGGTTGATACCTTTTTGAAATCAGCAAATGATGCTTTATAAATGAATATCAACATTTGTTAAAAAAGAATCACCGCTAGAAAAGTTTACTTTTGGGACTCGCATATTGGAACCTGTATGCGTATTTTAAGAGTGCTTCTTCTCATTACAACTTTTGAGTAAAAGATTTGAATGCTTCTTTTAACAGCATTAAGTCCTGATTCCAAAAAGGTATCTTTCATCCCTGTACGACTTACCTGATCTAACAGGGCGATATGGGTTTTGAAATCTGGGGCTATTATGAGCAAGTCGTCAAGATAGATGAAAACGCGATCCCTGAGTCGTGCAGGAATCACCTTGTCCATTAAACGGCACAACCTTTGGGCTGCATTACACAACCCTATTTGCATGACCGTAAACTGGTACAAGGGTCTTCCCGGTACCGCAAACGCAGTTTTCTCCCTACTCTGCATCTCCAGTGGTATCTGCCAGAATGCATCCTTCAGATCAACGCTACTAATATAGTAGGTGTCTGGTAAACGACTGAGAAGCCTGTCGATATGAGGAAGTGGGTTGGCATCCTTTTTGCTTAACGCGTTGACCTTACAAGAATCCAGGCAAAAACGATATTTTATGGTACCGTCTTCACCTGTCTTCTTGATCAGGACAACAGGCGAGCACTGCTTCCAACTCAGCCCGCTGCTCTAATGAAAGCTGATGAGCGTTCCTCACCTCTCCAGCCTCGTCCAGAATTGAGACGAAGCTTACGACATTCGGGGCTATGTGAAATGCTTTCCAAAAATCGACCCCAAGATATACCTCTTGGTCCAAATTCGGAACCAGAAAAAAGGAAATAACGTGTTTTTAAACCTCATATTCTATTTCTGAACTAATCTTGCCGATTATGGCTTGGTTTCTCCCATCAGCCGTTTTAACGCCTGATTTGTATGGCTGCATACGTATATCTAAAGATTCTACCAAAGAAATACAATTTTTTCCTAAAATACTAACGCTGGCCCCACTGTCTAATAGGCCTAACATTTCCTTCCCAGCTATGATAATTGTGGCATAAGGTCTGGGGTCAGTGCTAGTATCGACCGACTGATGACGTCTTCCTGGTGTTTTTCCTTAAATTGTACCTTTCACGGGTTTTTAAAATTCTTTTTGAAATCCCATTGACCTTTCCATTAAAAATTCTTTTTCTTGCCATATTATATTCCTTCACTCTAACATCCAAGGGTTTTACTTCTCTAATATTTCCTTTCATTTCAAGTCCTAACTCTCTATTTCTTTCTAATATTTTTATTTTGCTCTCTGTTTCTTTATTTATTTCTTTTGTTTGTTTTCTTGGGGGTTCTGAGTCGAACGCGGCTCCCCCAAAGGCGCCGCGATCCTCGATCGGTGTAATAGCTCCTTCTTGCCTGCACCTGTAACAAAATATGTTTCTCACCGACGAAGGACAATCCATAAAGGTATGCCAGGAAATTCGGCAGTTCCAGCAGGTCCAACCCCTTCCCCCTGCGTACTCCTGTCCGTTTTTCTGCCTAGCTCCCAAGTGGTGAAAGGCCGCAAGATTTTCTTCCTGACTTTTAGGAGGGTCATCGAGAAAATCCAATTCGTTGGCCAGATGCCGAGCCGGCGGTCGATTCGGCTTCGGCCCGTCCCTTCCCCGATCTGAGAACGCACGTTCTGCGTCCTTACATGCGATTCTTAAGCTATGCGCAAACCGACACGATGGCGGTGGCGATTGCGATAACTTTTATCGCGCGATAAAGATGCGTTCAAAAACTTGCTCACATCAACGCGATATATTGCGTAGCGGGCTAAGTTGTCAGCGACAATACAAACGTTTAATTTTTGAAGTTTAATAAAAAAAAAACATATAAAATGGAATTTCCCCTAATTTTTTCTATTAATTTTTCAGTTTTTCAAATTTTCTTTTTTAGACTGTAATTTTTCTTCAGGCGATATAGCGATCAAATGGTGCTTGCTGCGTTCAAGAAAAGTCGCGTAACTGAAAACAGCAGTGGAAAGTGAACGCAATCCACATATCGCGTCGATGTGTGCCCTTCCATTGATTTACGTGTGCGGCATCCACATTGTTATCGCCATCGCGTCGGTTTTCGCGTAGCTTAAAGCTATGCGCAAACCGACACGATGGCGGTGGCGATTGCGATAACTTTTATCGCGCGATAAAGATGCGTTCAAAAACCTGCTCACATCAACGCGATATATTGTGTAGCGGGCTAAGTTGTCAGCGACAATACAAACGTTTAATTTTTGAAGTTTAATAAAAAAAAACATATAAAATGGAATTCCCCCTAATTTTTTCTATTAATTTTTCAGTTTTTCAAATTTTCTTTTTTAGACTCTTTTTTTTTCAGGCGATATAGCGATCAAATGGTGCTTGCTGCGTTCAAGAAAAGTCGCGTAACTGAACGCAGCAGTGGAATGTGAACGCAATCCACACATCGCGTCGATGTGTGCCCCTCCATTGATTTACGTGTGCGGCATCCACATTGTTATCGCGGTCGCCACCGCGTCGGTTTGCGCGTAGCTTAAAGCTATGCGCAAACCGACGTTACGTTTAAAGTTCTTTACATTTTGATTATGATTATACATTAGATTTTAAAGGCACACGCCACAAGTCGTGAAGTTGAGTTCCGCTGAAGTGCAGTTCCGTCGAGTGCGGTCCTAGCTTTAATTGTAATCTTGAAATCTTCACATATGCGTAATGTACCATTTGACCTTTTTACCACTACGATGGGTGCAGCCCATTGGCTTGATTCGATATGACGTATAATGTACAACTTTTGTAAACGTTCCAGCTCCAGACGGACGGCTTCCTTCTGAGTGAAGGGCACTGGACGATATTTAAAATACCTTGGCTTGCAATTCGATTTCATTGTTAAATGTGCTTCATAAAATTTACTGCATCCTAATTCGGATCTGAAAACTGCTTCATGTGTTTTGCAGAGTGAAATAAAATCACTTACAAGCTGGTCTCTAGAATCAAATGCAATTTGAAAGACAGCATTCGAATTTGCAGGTTTAATCTGTAAACCAAAAGCTTGAATCCAATCCAAGCCCGTTATATTTGCGCCTTTTTCGATATTGCAAACTAAAAGAGGCAAAGTTTGTGTTATGTTTTCTCACTGTACAGTCACATTTAATAAACCTTTAACTGGCACCGAAATGTCTCCATAAGCTTAAAGCGATCGCGATGAAGGCTCGCAACGTGGACTTCCAAGTCTGTTGTACCCGTCAAGGCTTATGAGTGAGCATGTGGCACCTGTGTCTAACTGAAAACTAAAAGGTCACTTATTGATATGAAGTGATAAAAAAATATTGTTTTTTTTTATATCTGTCACTAACTGTGCAGATGATACAAATTCTACTCTACGATCATACTCTATGTTGTTGTCTTCTATCTCATTAATTGAATGTGCAGATTCTGTCTGCTTTTGGTGACTGCCATGATTTGATCGACTATTAATATTATGACGTTGGTAAGAACCTGTGCTTCGTGAACGCCTCCTACGATTTTTTGCTTGATAACGAGATTGCGATTGTGATGAAGGTGAACCCCCAGATTGTTTGGCTGATAAGCAGACACTAAGTAAGTGATCACGTCGTTTACAAAAATCGCAAATTGAATCAATGTGCTTACAAAGATTTCTCAGGTGTTGAGTATAACAATTTGGGCACGATTTTCTAACACTTAAATTATAATCATGAGACTTACTTGAGTATTTTTGATAATTTGAGCCGTTCATGAGAATAACTTCTGAAGACTATGTTGCGTTGTTGGAAGTACTGCTTCCTTTCAAGATTTTTAATGCTTGTTGTCTTGATTCGTAAACTGTAGTCAGTTCCTCTATTTCTTCCAATTATGGGTTTTTCTTTTGCGTTGCAGCCATGCAAACAGCGTCGTGAGGTGTTTAAAAAACGATCATGTCTCTTATCATGTTATCTGCATATGATGTATTACAATCTGCTTTGGAACAAACAAATGAGCAGTCTCTAGCAATGCCTCGTAAATCCGCTATTCATTCTGCATATGACTGTCCTGGGAGCATCTTTTGTTTCAAGAACTTGCATCTTGAAGCAAGCACGTGCAGTTTGGATTCGAAATGTTAAGTTAATTTCGTAGAAAGGTCTTTGAATGTGAGTCTACTTACATCTTCTGTTCCTACCAACTTTTTAAGCAAATCGTTGGTTTGATTACCACATGTTGATAAAAAGTGCGCCTTTTTCAAGTTGTCATCTTCCAATGAGTTCGGGGTGAAATGCTGTTGTAGTTGGAAAAGATAACTTTCCCATGATTCCTTTTCGTGGTCTAATGGATGGAACTGAGGGATTGTGGACTTAGCTGCCGGTGGGCATTTGTCCATCAAACGATCCAATAAAGCTTGGTTGTTAGCTAACAATTATTCCATCCATTCTTTTTGAGACTTAAGTAGTTCTTTTAACGCTGCCTCCAATATCCTCGTCGCCACTTGATATAATTAGAGATAACTTTTAGAATTAAGAAATAAGGAACTTTATTCAACCAACGTCTTACTAGGTAATGAAAGAATTTAATAAAAGTAGGTTATATACAAAAATTTGCGCGGGATAAAAACTCTATTTCGCGGCAAAAATAGTTAACATTATTTATGTAATTTGTTATGACTGATTGACATCGTATCTTATTCAAATTGCAAGTGCAATAAAATGATTATAGTAATACAGGGTGCATATCAACTACCCCTTCGTTTAATTTGTAACAAAACGAACGGTCTTGAACCTAGGACGCGTTGATCTTCTTGGTGATGGCCTAGGTGGATCTGGATTTGATGAGTTTGCAAAGCTGGCTTCTTTACCACATGAATTTACGGATGGGTCAGAAGGTTTTGTGGGCTGATCTTCTGACAAATCAATGGTTGGTGGATGGGATTCCGGATCGATAAAAACATCGTCATTAACTGCGTTATCATGTTGCTGTGTTTGACCAGGGTTGTCATGTCTGCTGGAGCTAATTCGATAGCCCAATTTGAAAATTTTTGTAGCCCAAAATCGGAGCTGAAATAGTAGCCCAAATAGAAGCTCAATATATCAATAAAAAACTTTTCTCATAGGTTCAATTACAATTTATTTTTATTTTAAAAAAACACAACGAAAAATAAAAAAAATATTTTTTGTTCATAAAAAAGGAAGAGTTAACAATATTATCACATATTTAACTGCTGAAAATCATTCATAAAATCTTATATCCTCATCAGAGTTATCGTCATTGTCATCCTTGTGGTCATTATCATCACATTTGTACATTGTTTGTTTAAATTTATTTATCATTTCAAGTGAGGGTGAAAAGTTTTTAAAGCAAATTTTTTTAACCATAGCATCAATACGAAAACGCATAATTGCATCGAGCGATGCTGTAGTTAATCGATTTCTTGGTTTTGTTTTTACACAACTCATGAAAGAAAATGTTCTTTCTACTACAGCGTTGCTAACAGGCAAAGTTAATAGTTGTATAACAAACCACGCCAAATCCCCGAAAACTAATACATCAGAAATATTGTTTACGTTACGAGCGTTATCGCCCAAAATTAGATTTGGGCTGTCATAGTGAAATTGTTGTCGGCAGTTTTGGAAAAAGATAGCCTAATTTCCGATAAAGAGCCCAATCTGGCAAGCCTGTGTTTGACTAGGAAAAGAAACAATTTTAGATGGTATACAATCAGAACTTGCCTGTTTTAATTCTATAGAATTTGGTTGATGGAGAGAAACGTTGGCATCAGCATATCTTCCGTGGTTAGATCTCAAATGGTTCTGGTGACGTCTGCAGACTCCTTCATCTGTTTCAACTTGGTACATCATTCTGCCCAGAATTTTTTTTAATTCGCCCTGTAATTCACTTCTTTCCTCGCAGATATTGTCGTAGGAATACAGATTGACCTTCATGAAACTTCAGTTGATTTGTCTTGCCCTTTCTTTTTGGTTCGGGAACAATGACAGAAAGTAGGGTTCAATTTTGACGACCATGAAGTCTTTCTGCTGGAGATATTCCCATTTCATCAGGAGTGGTACGAAAAGTGTATAAGAATATGGCTAGTGCATCATCACCTTTTAAATTTCCCGCCATGATTTTAAGAAAAGCTGTTTTGAACGTTCTTACCATCCTCTCAGTCAACCCATTGGACACGGGATTGAAAGGTGCTGACGTCATATGGCGAATTGAATGGTATTGACAGAACTGCTGGAATTCTTTAGAGGTGAAATTGTGTCCCATTGTCGGACACTATCAGCCAAATTAATAAACGTGGAACAGCGAAGAGTTAGGTCTTATTCCGTGGACTAAGTGCAAAATGTGATGAATAAAAGTTTTTGCTTTGACCAAAAATTATAAAAAAAAATAATAAACAGTACCTGTCCCAATAACATTATAATTGTGTAATTTATTGACCCAGCCAATCTTTTTTCACAATCATGGCAGCAAAATGCGGAAATTCTAACTGCAATATTTCTTGCGTGTCAGCGGACCTCATTTCCTGTAAAGGAATATGCAACCTTGGTTTTCACCCCCACTGCATTGGATTGAGTCGAAATTCCAAGCCATACATTCAAGAATTTACTAAGAAATTCAGTTTTTTTTGTGAAGATTGCAAATTTTTATCGCCTGCTCATATCTTGCGGGCGATTAAGTGCAATAGCGATGAAATAATGTCTATCCATGACTTAATCACTGAATTGAAGTCCGAAATCCGGCATAACCATGTAAGGTGCATCTCAACAATTACCGAAAACATGGACATGATTAACGCATCTCTCGATAGGATTGATAGCACAATGAACAATGCCATGAAACGCCCCGCAGCCCTGACCGTTTACTTAGAAAATGAGCTTAACAAAATTTCAAACGCTCTCCTACTCATTAATTCGAAGTCATCACCCTTACCAAGCAAACAAATCAGAGATGACTTAGAAAACGTTAAGACTCTTCTTGCCCAAGGTTCCAAGGCACTTAACACCATCTCTAAAGACGTTGTAAGTTTCGACCTCCGATCGGTTGAAATTTTGAGTGCAATGGAAACCATCAAAATCCAATCGGAAGGTATTAAGGATTCGATAAATATTATTGCAGATGAAATACGTTACCTCTATTCTAAACTAGACAGTAACACTGCCACGCCTAATAATAAATCAATCCTAGATGAAATCTTGGCCATCAACATGGAGTCTATCCGCTCGCAAGATTTTATCGCTCCCTATTCTGGAACTTCTTCAAATGCTCCTCTTGCTGATATTCCTCAAGCAGTAACAACTAATGCATCTATCTTGGAACAAAACGCCGAACCACCTCTAAATGCTCAAAAACCTAGCACCGATTTGCCATCCACCATTATAGACACATCATCTTCCACTTCACCTCCACGAACATCTTCATTTTCTACCTCTCCTACTCTCTCGACCGCAATCACAACAAAAGCCTCGCACTCATCCTCTTCTTTAACATCATCAAACTCATACCCAAGGACATCTTCATCATCGACCACCATTAATACTACTTCTCTCTCACAAGCGTCAACCTCAGCCTCACCTAACATTAAGCGACCTTTCTTCCTCAAACATGCTCCTCGTAATGCCGACGTCCGCTGGGTCAAAAATTTCTTCAAAAGTAATTACTCGATTGCAGATGTGGAATGTAAGCGAACCTCCATCAGTAACTTCAAAGTCCTCATCCCATCTAAATACGGATGGTTTTTTTCTCACCCGGACACTATTCGTTTAGGAAACATGGTTTTAACAAACTGGAATGATAAGGCTAAATCTAAACCTAAATATAAGAATGTCCTCCGCTCCGATCCCAATTGGTCCAGTAAAATAGGTATTTTCCCAAATTTTTCGCAGCCCTCTCTTAATTCACCTTCCAACAATGCCATATCAATTCAATCCTTCCAACCTCCCCAAACCTCTTCTAGACCTCTTAATAGACGTGTTTCTTTTAATCTTTCAGGTGCAGGTCCGAATCCCATTATCTCCTCTCAAGGTCCACCCAATGAAATGTACCCCAATTTTATTCACTCCCATATTCTTAACCCAACTCCTACATTTACTCCACTCCACCCAAATCCCCACGTTTCTCCCCCAAACATTTCTGCTTCTCCCACTACATCAAATACCCCACTCTCTTATAACCCTCATAATTCTTCGTTTCCTTTCTTAGACCCTCTCACCCCTCCAACAGTTAAGTTAACTAAACAGTTTGTGGACCTCAATGATGATGGTCGTTATGTCCTCTCTCGACTCAGAGATCACAGAATCTACTCTAACATCCGCCTTTATCTCGCATACCTTCATGACAAACACGACTCTGTTTGTGTAGACGGTGTAACAAGAACTAATCTTATGGTCTCTATACAGCAAGAAGGTCTCCCAACCAACATCGATGAACTAAGGCAAATTTTCATTCGTTTTCACGAATCTTTCAAACTCAGTCCTGCAGATGTTGCAAATGACTTAGCGTCTTTCGCCTCGTATGTTAACTCCAAACGAATTTCTCACTTGCAAAGGAGTCGCTCCAACTTTAATAGTTATTTTCGTTCCTAAACCTCTTCTTTCCTCTAATCATCATCCTAAATGCTTATCCCTGTATTACCAAAATGTCAGAGGGCTTCGTACCAAAACCTCGGCGGTTCATCTTAACTCATTTACTTTACCTTATGACATCTTTCCACTAACCGAGACTAACCTTTTACCCGGTATTAACGATAGTGAAATTTTTAACCCCAATTTCAATGTTTTCAGGGCAGACGGTTCTCTGCACAGTGACCTGTCCCTAGGTCGTGGTGTTTTATTAGCAATTCACAATCGATTTGACTCGACCCTTTTCAAAAAATCTTATTCATCTCCCTTTGAGTATGTATGTGTTAAATCAACTATCGCCAAAGTAACCTTTTACATAGTTTGGTGCTACATTAGACCTTGTCAGCCTGTTCAATCTTATCAGCTTGCAGTTGATGCCCTTGATTATATATTTGAATCTGCTGAACCGTCTGATGTCGTTTTAATTGTAGGTGATTTTAATCTTCCGAAATCTGATAAGGAAATCCTCTTTGCTGACTGCCTCTCCGACTTAGATCTTTATCAAATGAGCGGCGTCAAAAATAACTTAGGCCGCCAACTTGATCTGATCTTCTCTTCTGATGTCGAAAATTGTATAGTATCTGCCAGCAATCATCTTCTTTCAACCCTTGATCCCTATCACCCTCCTCTTTTTCTCACATTCTCTTATGACTCCTCCCACACCTTCACTCCTTCGGAAAACACAATGGTTTTTAACTTCCGTAAGGCAAACTTTCCAAAACTTAATAATTTGCTCTGTGCCGTCGACTTTAGTTGTATCTTAGAAAGTCGCGACATCGACACTGCCCTTTATCACTTCTATTATATTGTGTTTAGTTGTCTCAGTCAATCAATCCCAATCTCCCCTCAAAAAAACATCTCCTCTAGCCCTCCTTGGTACAACAGAGAATTAAAGTCCCTAAGAAACAAAAGGAACAAACTCTGGTGTAAGTACCTGCAATCCCGCACCGACTCTGATCTTTCATGCTTTCAATGTGCTAACTCTGTATTCTCCGAACTCTGCAATTCTCTTTACCATGAATACCTCAGTCAAGTGCAATCCAACATAATGTCTGACCCAAAAACTTTTTTTAATTTCATCAATGCAAAAAGAAAGTCTGATAGCTACCCTTCATCTCTCTCGTACTTAAATACTAGTTCTGAAGATCCCATAATAATAACTAATTTATTTGCCCAATTCTTTAGCCAATCCTTTTCTGTCAACACCTCACAACCTGACTCAGATTACTTTTCTTATTTAGAGACCTGCACCCAAACCTCACTTTCTTCAATCGTCATTCCCTCCTCTACTGTTGAAGAAAAAATTAAAAAACTTAAGGTAAAATATACTAGTGGCCCCGATGGCATACCTTCAATAATACTAAAAAACTGCTTGACTACTCTACTAAAGCCTTTGACCGCCCTCTTTCAGCTTTCAATTTCACAAGAGATATTCCCATCTCGCTGGAAATACTCTTACATTATCCCGATCCATAAAAAAGGCCCTAAAAAAGAAATCTCTAATTACCGTCCCATCGCTAAACTCTCGTGTATCCCTAAACTTTTTGAAAGCATAGTCTATGACACTATGTTTTTCCATTGTAATCAAATATTCTCTCCCAATCAACATGGATTCCTTACCGGTAGATCAACTACTACAAACCTCGTAGATTTTGTCTCTGGCACCATATGCGCTTTGGAGGCTGGTAGAGAAGTTGATGTCATCGCAACCGACCTTAGCAAAGCTTTTGACAAAATATCACATACTCTTATTCTCTTTAAACTTAAAGCTCTCGGATTTCCACCGTCCTTTATTGCTTGGATTCAATCATATCTGAGTGATCGCCAATACAACGTACTTTTTAGAGGTTATGAATCTAATCCTATCTATGCAACCTCCGGTGTCCCTCAGGGAAGTCACCTTGGCCCTCTGATCTTCATCTTAACTATTAATGATGTTGATTGCGTTATCAAGGATTCTTCGATCTCTGTTTATGCAGATGATAAAAAAATCTTCAGAAACATTTCCTCTCCATCCGACTCCCATCTTCTTCAACAAGATTTAAATAGATTTGCTACGTGGTGCCAAAAGAACTTTCTTGAACTTAACGTTAGCAAGTGTCAAGCTATTACGTACTCACGTAAACGCTCTCCACTCCCCCCACGTTTATACTTAATTAACAATGAGACTGTTACCGTCGTTGATTCAATGTGTGATCTAGGAGTAGTGTGCGATAAAGAACTTAACTTTAGATCTCATATAACCACATCTATTAATAGAGCTAACTCTGCACTTGGTTTTGTTAAGCGGTGGTCAAAAGAATTTTCTGATCCCTACGTTACCAAATCTCTTTACCTCACATTCGTTAGGCCCCTTCTTGAATATGCCAGCCAGGCATGGTCACCCTTTTATTCCACTCACTCCCTCCGTATTGAAGGCGTTCAACGAAGATTCCTTCGGTTTGCACTTCGGGGGCTACCATGGCTAGATAGTTCTCATCTCCCTCCCTATGAAGATCGTCTTCAGCTTATTAATTTACAACCCCTTGATAAACGCCGCAAAATAGCTGACATTGTATTTATTCATCAGCTTTTAGTTGGTAATATAGTCTGCCCAGCGCTTCTCCAAAAAATTGCATTGCAAACGAACCCCCGAAATCTAAGATCGGCGTCACTCTTTGAAATCAACTTCCACCGCACTAACTATGGATATAATGAACCACTGACCCGCATGCTACGTTCTTCTAATAGAATGCAAAATTATTTTGACTTCCACCTCTGTAAACATGCTCTCAAAAACACTCTCTACACCAACTCTTAACCCATTATCCTTACTGGACCCTCTGATCCGCTCCACTTTTCCGCCTACCTTTTAACTGTGGCTACCCCGTTTTTTTTTTTCTTTTTTTTTTCCTATTTTATTTTATTTTATTTTATTAAGAATTACTTTTAAGTTTTTTCTGTAAAAAACTGGTGGGTGGGCCTTTGGGCCCATCTCAATAATAAATTAATAAAAGATAAAAAAAAAAAACAAAAAATAAAAAAAAAAAAACAAAAAATAAAAAAAAACAAAAAAAAAAACAACGAAAAACCCACCTTAGAAAAAAAAAAAAATAAAAAAATAAAAAAACAACGAAAAACCCACCTTAGAATAAGTTTAGCTTTTAAGAATAGACCTAAGCACAGCTTGTATTAAGCTAAATAAATAAATAAAATATCTAAAAATTGACGTGTACTAAGTTAAACCACCGGAGAAGGTGGTTTAGCGAAGGAATAAGAACCATATGTGTCAAATTTATTCTGAAATAAAAAAAATACCTAAGTGAAGATTGGCAATTTAATTTTGAATAAAAACAATAATAGCTGTGTTTTATTCATTGCTGCATAGCCAGCGCAGCAAAATTTCCCTTGGCAAACAAAAACAATTTGATTGCTGGCGAAAAAGAAGTCAGTAAAAAAAAAAGATGGCTGTGCTGCC
This sequence comes from Epistrophe grossulariae, assembly GCA_929447395.1. Classification (NCBI taxonomy): domain Eukaryota; kingdom Metazoa; phylum Arthropoda; class Insecta; order Diptera; family Syrphidae; genus Epistrophe; species Epistrophe grossulariae. The sequence continues at coordinate 60,351,888 of OV839566.1, read as the reverse complement.
GATAGAGCTTTCAATTATTGAAATGAACGTATAGAGTGAGTGATCGTTTTATTCAGACTTGTGCTGCGCTGGCTATGCAGCAATGAATAAAACACACCTAATGTCTGCTAGATTTAACGAATTTTTAACCAATTTCCAATTATTGGACAACCAGCCATCAACCACCAGAAAAAGAAAAATATATAAAAATAGGTATGATCCAATGGAAGTGCTAAGTGAGGAGAATTTTAGGAAGAAGTATAGATTTTGCAAAGAAAATATGAAGAAACTCATTGCAATTGTTGAAGATGACTTAAATGGGGACCCAACAGGTGGACACATTCCTGTCGGTTTTTGTTTATATTTTCCATTTTAATATTTCAAAACAAAACCGACAACAGACACAACACAACACAACACAAACAATTGAAAAATGATAACAATTTTGATAGAAATATATTAACAAGGGAATTCTTAGGTTTGTTTGGTAACTTGAGCTTTTTTTTTACAAATTAGCACAATTTTCTGTCAGAACCCATACGAAAAATACCCAACATGGGGAAAATTTCAAGTTACCAAACAGGCACCTTACGTCAACTTACTATTCCACGAACATTTTGATTTTATTCATGGAAATTTTTAACCCATAGCTTAACTCTTATTCCCTGGTTTAGTTAAGTCGTGGAATAAAGGTGGAATAAGAGTTTTTTATTAATTCGGCTGTAAGAAATTTTTCACATTAAGCCAACATTTAACATGCAAATGCAAAAACAACAAGTTAGCAGCACATTCAAACTTCAGTAACTCTAATGTGAACATTAACTTTCCAATGAATTTGCTTGTAATGTTAGTTTCTTTGCATGTGTTTTGTTGACCTTCTTAATGTTCACATTAGGAAATGTTCAACAAAACTCTTTAGCTTTCCAGTTTCATTAAGACATTTTGCATCGGAATGTTGGCACTATTTGCTCGGGTCATCTGTCATTTGCCGCGGTATAAAATAGTGTTTCGACATTTTAAAACGATAAAATAGTGAACAAAGCTTATTAAACTAAATAAAGAACTGAAATAAAAGTAAAAATAGTGAATACTTGTAATACTTTATTTTGAAAAATATTAAACAACATGGGGTGCTGCGTTAAATCGTGAATAAATAATACACGTATTAAATACATACATATAATAAGGAGTTAACAATTTTTTTTCATTTTGAGAGCTTATTGTGACTCATATTCTACATAAAGTAATGTGAAGTGATGTTTTTTAGTTAATAACTTTCCCGTAGAATAATTTTAAATTGATATTTCATAGCATTTCGCTGTGAAAAAGCAAATTATCTAAATATGAAAACATACTTCAATCACGTGAATTATAGTTGGGTTATATTTGTCAAAATTAGAAATTCTGGTCCATAGTCGCATTACGTTTTGTTGGTGATGGCAAGGCGCTCACATTTGTTGAGCGCCCGTAGTGCAGAGTTATTTTTCAACGTTTTAAATTTTCTTCCCATTACTTTATGTCTATGTATTGAATATGATACACAATCAGCCAGTGAAATGAAAAAATTGTAAACTTCTAACTATATCTACGTGTTTACAAGATTTAACACAGCACCGCTAGTTAATAAAGTATTGCATGTATGCGCAGCTATATTTATTTTTATTTCACTTTTGTACATAATTTAATAAGTTTTTTTTTAAAATATTTTAATGATTTAAAATCTCAAAACACATTCCTTAAAAAAACAGCTAAAAACTTCCTTGGGCGCCCCAGCATTTAGCTCTAACTGCATTCCGATGCTGTGTCAATGCATTTGTATATGTATAACTCACACTTTCTTGAAAAAAGCCCCACAACGGATGCGTTCATTGAAAATGGTTACTTACCAAAGCCAATATTACTCTGTTCGAATCTTGTCATACATGATTTAACAATTGTGGATGATAATTTTTATTAAAATAATTTTATTTGCATCATCGAAAATGTATTTCGTTATGTTTTAATAAAATAATTCGCTGTATAATTTTAAACCTTCATACAAAAGTTATACATAACATTTACGATAACATCTGAATTAATAGGAAAATCTTCCAAGACCGAATGACATTCGTCAATTTGATGGCAAGATTCTTTCGACTTATCGAATTCCTCATCTGGACCAACTGGCAATCGCGATAGGCAATCGGCATTCCCATGCTTTGTTGTTGGACGATAACGTATTGTGTAGGTGTATCCCATTAAAAAAATTCCCCAACGCTGGAGTCTTTGTATGGTCATGTGCGGCAACTTTTTGTTAGGGCTGAAAATGGTAACTAGTGGTTGGTGATCCGTTATAAGCTCAAATTGTCGACCATATAAATATTGTTGAAATTTAGTTACCCCAAAAATTATCGATAGAGCCTCCTTTTCGATCTGGCTATAACCTTTTTGCGCTGCATCCAGTGTTTTCGAGGCAAACGCAATTGGTTTTTCCGTTCCATCTGGGTAGACGTGTGAAATGACGGCCCCTTTGCCGTGTGAAGAGGCATCGGTAGCAAGAGTTATTGGTAAATTGTTTTCAAAATGGGTTAAGCGTGACACGTTTAAAATCTTTTCTTAAAAAAGTTTAAAAGAATGTTGTTGTTCTTTGCCCCACTTGAAAGCTTCATCTTTTGCTCTTAATTTGTTCAGTGGTGCAGCTATTTGAGCAAAATTATCTATAAATTTGTTATAATAGTTAAGCTTACCAATAAAGGCTTCCAGATCCTTTAGGTCTTTTGGTTCAGGCAAATCGATAATAGCTTTGACACGGGTTTCTGATGGACGTATGCCTGTTTCATCGATGATGTTACCAAGATATTCAATTTCAGTCTTCTTAAACTGACATTTTTCTAGACGGCAACGCAGGTCATGGTTGTTTAATCTTTCAAGAAAAATTTCAAGATTGTTCAAATGTTCATTTGTGCGCCCAGAAACGATCACATCGTCTTAGTACGAAACACAGAAATCCAAATTGGCAGTAAGTTGATCCATATATCTCTGAAAAATACCTGTTGAACTGGAAGTTCCAAATGGTAGCCCTTGGTACTCAAATAATCCGATAGAGCTTTCAATTATTGAAATGAACGTATAGAGTGAGTGATCGTTTTATTCAGACTTGTGCTGCGCTGGCTATGCAGCAATGAATAAAACACACCTAATGTCTGCTAGATTTAACGAATTTTTAACCAATTTCCAATTATTGGACAACCAGCCATCAACCACCAGAAAAAGAAAAATATATAAAAATAGGTATGATCCAATGGAAGTGCTAAGTGAGGAGAATTTTAGGAAGAAGTATAGATTTTGCAAAGAAAATATGAAGAAACTCATTGCAATTGTTGAAGATGACTTAAATGGGGACCCAACAGGTGGACACATTCCTGTCGGTTTTTGTTTATATTTTCCATTTTAATATTTCAAAACAAAACCGACAACAGACACAACACAACACAACACAACACAAACAATTGAAAAATGATAACAATTTTGATAGAAATATATTAACAAGGGAATTCTTAGGTTTGTTTGGTAACTTGAGCTTTTTTTTTTACAAATTAGCACAATTTTCTGTCAGAACCCATACGAAAAATACCCAACATGGGGAAAATTTCAAGTTACCAAACAGGCACCTTACGTCAACTTACTATTCCACGAACATTTTGATTTTATTCATGGAAATTTTTAACCCATAGCTTAACTCTTATTCCCTGGTTTAGTTAAGTCGTGGAATAAAGGTGGAATAAGAGTTTTTTATTAATTCGGCTGTAAGAAATTTTTCACATTAAGCCAACATTTAACATGCAAATGCAAAAACAACAAGTTAGCAGCACATTCAAACTTCAGTAACTCTAATGTGAACATTAACTTTCCAATGAATTTGCTTGTAATGTTAGTTTCTTTGCATGTGTTTTGTTGACCTTCTTAATATTCACATTAGGAAATGTTCAACAAAACTCTTTAGCTTTCCAGTTTCATTAAGACATTTTGCATCGGAATGTTGGCACTATTTGCTCGGGTCATCTGTCATTTGCCGCGGTATAAAATAGTGTTTCGACATTTTAAAACGATAAAATAGTGAACAAAGCTTATTAAACTAAATAAAGAACTGAAATAAAAGTAAAAATAGTGAATACTTGTAATACTTTATTTTGAAAAATATTAAACAACATGGGGTGCTGCGTTAAATCGTGAATAAATAATACACGTATTAAATACATACATATAATAAGGAGTTAACAATTTTTTTTCATTTTGAGAGCTTATTGTGACTCATATTCTACATAAAGTAATGTGAAGTGATGTTTTTTAGTTAATAACTTTCCCGTAGAATAATTTTAAATTGATATTTCATAGCATTTCGCTGTGAAAAAGCAAATTATCTAAATATGAAAACATACTTCAATCACGTGAATTATAGTTGGGTTATATTTGTCAAAATTAGAAATTCTGGTCCATAGTCGCATTACGTTTTGTTGGTGATGGCAAGGCGCTCACATTTGTTGAGCGCCCGTAGTGCAGAGTTATTTTTCAACGTTTTAAATTTTCTTCCCATTACTTTATGTCTATGTATTGAATATGATACACAATCAGCCAGTGAAATGAAAAAATTGTAAACTTCTAACTATATCTACGTGTTTACAAGATTTAACACAGCACCGCTAGTTAATAAAGTATTGCATGTATGCGCAGCTATATTTATTTTTATTTCACTTTTGTACATAATTTAATAAGTTTTTTTTTAAAATATTTTAATGATTTAAAATCTCAAAACACATTCCTTAAAAAAACAGCTAAAAACTTCCTTGGGCGCCCCAGCATTTAGCTCTAACTGCATTCCGATGCTGTGTCAATGCATTTGTATATGTATAACTCACACTTTCTTGAAAAAAGCCCCACAACGGATGCGTTCATTGAAAATGGTTACTTACCAAAGCCAATATTACTCTGTTCGAATCTTGTCATACATGATTTAACAATTGTGGATGATAATTTTTATTAAAATAATTTTATTTGCATCATCGAAAATGTATTTCGTTATGTTTTAATAAAATAATTCGCTGTATAATTTTAAACCTTCATACAAAAGTTATACATAACATTTACGATAACATCTGAATTAATAGGAAAATCTTCCAAGACCGAATGACATTCGTCAATTTGATGGCAAGATTCTTTCGACTTATCGAATTCCTCATCTGGACCAACTGGCAATCGCGATAGGCAATCGGCATTCCCATGCTTTGTTGTTGGACGATAACGTATTGTGTAGGTGTATCCCATTAAAAAAATTCCCCAACGCTGGAGTCTTTGTATGGTCATGTGCGGCAACTTTTTGTTAGGGCTGAAAATGGTAACTAGTGGTTGGTGATCCGTTATAAGCTCAAATTGTCGACCATATAAATATTGTTGAAATTTAGTTACCCCAAAAATTATCGATAGAGCCTCCTTTTCGATCTGGCTATAACCTTTTTGCGCTGCATCCAGTGTTTTCGAGGCAAACGCAATTGGTTTTTCCGTTCCATCTGGGTAGACGTGTGAAATGACGGCCCCTTTGCCGTGTGAAGAGGCATCGGTAGCAAGAGTTATTGGTAAATTGTTTTCAAAATGGGTTAAGCGTGACACGTTTAAAATCTTTTCTTAAAAAAGTTTAAAAGAATGTTGTTGTTCTTTGCCCCACTTGAAAGCTTCATCTTTTGCTCTTAATTTGTTCAGTGGTGCAGCTATTTGAGCAAAATTATCTATAAATTTGTTATAATAGTTAAGCTTACCAATAAAGGCTTCCAGATCCTTTAGGTCTTTTGGTTCAGGCAAATCGATAATAGCTTTGACACGGGTTTCTGATGGACGTATGCCTGTTTCATCGATGATGTTACCAAGATATTCAATTTCAGTCTTCTTAAACTGACATTTTTCTAGACGGCAACGCAGGTCATGGTTGTTTAATCTTTCAAGAAAAATTTCAAGATTGTTCAAATGTTCATTTGTGCGCCCAGAAACGATCACATCGTCTTAGTACGAAACACAGAAATCCAAATTGGCAGTAAGTTGATCCATATATCTCTGAAAAATACCTGTTGAACTGGAAGTTCCAAATGGTAGCCCTTGGTACTCAAATAATCCGATAGAGCTTTCAATTATTGAAATGAACGTATAGAGTGAGTGATCGTTTTATTCAGACTTGTGCTGCGCTGGCTATGCAGCAATGAATAAAACACACCTAATGTCTGCTAGATTTAACGAATTTTTAACCAATTTCCAATTATTGGACAACCAGCCATCAACCACCAGAAAAAGAAAAATATATAAAAATAGGTATGATCCAATGGAAGTGCTAAGTGAGGAGAATTTTAGGAAGAAGTATAGATTTTGCAAAGAAAATATGAAGAAACTCATTGCAATTGTTGAAGATGACTTAAATGGGGACCCAACAGGTGGACACATTCCTGTCGGTTTTTGTTTATATTTTCCATTTTAATATTTCAAAACAAAACCGACAACAGACACAACACAACACAACACAACACAAACAATTGAAAAATGATAACAATTTTGATAGAAATATATTAACAAGGGAATTCTTAGGTTTGTTTGGTAACTTGAGCTTTTTTTTTTACAAATTAGCACAATTTTCTGTCAGAACCCATACGAAAAATACCCAACATGGGGAAAATTTCAAGTTACCAAACAGGCACCTTACGTCAACTTACTATTCCACGAACATTTTGATTTTATTCATGGAAATTTTTAACCCATAGCTTAACTCTTATTCCCTGGTTTAGTTAAGTCGTGGAATAAAGGTGGAATAAGAGTTTTTTATTAATTCGGCTGTAAGAAATTTTTCACATTAAGCCAACATTTAACATGCAAATGCAAAAACAACAAGTTAGCAGCACATTCAAACTTCAGTAACTCTAATGTGAACATTAACTTTCCAATGAATTTGCTTGTAATGTTAGTTTCTTTGCATGTGTTTTGTTGACCTTCTTAATATTCACATTAGGAAATGTTCAACAAAACTCTTTAGCTTTCCAGTTTCATTAAGACATTTTGCATCGGAATGTTGGCACTATTTGCTCGGGTCATCTGTCATTTGCCGCGGTATAAAATAGTGTTTCGACATTTTAAAACGATAAAATAGTGAACAAAGCTTATTAAACTAAATAAAGAACTGAAATAAAAGTAAAAATAGTGAATACTTGTAATACTTTATTTTGAAAAATATTAAACAACATGGGGTGCTGCGTTAAATCGTGAATAAATAATACACGTATTAAATACATACATATAATAAGGAGTTAACAATTTTTTTTCATTTTGAGAGCTTATTGTGACTCATATTCTACATAAAGTAATGTGAAGTGATGTTTTTTAGTTAATAACTTTCCCGTAGAATAATTTTAAATTGATATTTCATAGCATTTCGCTGTGAAAAAGCAAATTATCTAAATATGAAAACATACTTCAATCACGTGAATTATAGTTGGGTTATATTTGTCAAAATTAGAAATTCTGGTCCATAGTCGCATTACGTTTTGTTGGTGATGGCAAGGCGCTCACATTTGTTGAGCGCCCGTAGTGCAGAGTTATTTTTCAACGTTTTAAATTTTCTTCCCATTACTTTATGTCTATGTATTGAATATGATACACAATCAGCCAGTGAAATGAAAAAATTGTAAACTTCTAAATATATCTACGTGTTTACAAGATTTAACACAGCACCGCTAGTTAATAAAGTATTGCATGTATGCGCAGCTATATTTATTTTTATTTCACTTTTGTACATAATTTAATAAGTTTTTTTTTAAAATATTTTAATGATTTAAAATCTCAAAACACATTCCTTAAAAAAACAGCTAAAAACTTCCTTGGGCGCCCCAGCATTTAGCTCTAACTGCATTCCGATGCTGTGTCAATGCATTTGTATATGTATAACTCACACTTTCTTGAAAAAAGCCCCACAACGGATGCGTTCATTGAAAATGGTTACTTACCAAAGCCAATATTACTCTGTTCGAATCTTGTCATACATGATTTAACAATTGTGGATGATAATTTTTATTAAAATAATTTTATTTGCATCATCGAAAATGTATTTCGTTATGTTTTAATAAAATAATTCGCTGTATAATTTTAAACCTTCATACAAAAGTTATACATAACATTTACGATAACATCTGAATTAATAGGAAAATCTTCCAAGACCGAATGACATTCGTCAATTTGATGGCAAGATTCTTTCGACTTATCGAATTCCTCATCTGGACCAACTGGCAATCGCGATAGGCAATCGGCATTCCCATGCTTTGTTGTTGGACGATAACGTATTGTGTAGGTGTATCCCATTAAAAAAATTCCCCAACGCTGGAGTCTTTGTATGGTCATGTGCGGCAACTTTTTGTTAGGGCTGAAAATGGTAACTAGTGGTTGGTGATCCGTTATAAGCTCAAATTGTCGACCATATAAATATTGTTGAAATTTAGTTACCCCAAAAATTATCGATAGAGCCTCCTTTTCGATCTGGCTATAACCTTTTTGCGCTGCATCCAGTGTTTTCGAGGCAAACGCAATTGGTTTTTCCGTTCCATCTGGGTAGACGTGTGAAATGACGGCCCCTTTGCCGTGTGAAGAGGCATCGGTAGCAAGAGTTATTGGTAAATTGTTTTCAAAATGGGTTAAGCGTGACACGTTTAAAATCTTTTCTTAAAAAAGTTTAAAAGAATGTTGTTGTTCTTTGCCCCACTTGAAAGCTTCATCTTTTGCTCTTAATTTGTTCAGTGGTGCAGCTATTTGAGCAAAATTATCTATAAATTTGTTATAATAGTTAAGCTTACCAATAAAGGCTTCCAGATCCTTTAGGTCTTTTGGTTCAGGCAAATCGATAATAGCTTTGACACGGGTTTCTGATGGACGTATGCCTGTTTCATCGATGATGTTACCAAGATATTCAATTTCAGTCTTCTTAAACTGACATTTTTCTAGACGGCAACGCAGGTCATGGTTGTTTAATCTTTCAAGAAAAATTTCAAGATTGTTCAAATGTTCATTTGTGCGCCCAGAAACGATCACATCGTCTTAGTACGAAACACAGAAATCCAAATTGGCAGTAAGTTGATCCATATATCTCTGAAAAATACCTGTTGAACTGGAAGTTCCAAATGGTAGCCCTTGGTACTCAAATAATCCGATAGAGCTTTCAATTATTGAAATGAACGTATAGAGTGAGTGATCGTTTTATTCAGACTTGTGCTGCGCTGGCTATGCAGCAATGAATAAAACACACCTAATGTCTGCTAGATTTAACGAATTTTTAACCAATTTCCAATTATTGGACAACCAGCCATCAACCACCAGAAAAAGAAAAATATATAAAAATAGGTATGATCCAATGGAAGTGCTAAGTGAGGAGAATTTTAGGAAGAAGTATAGATTTTGCAAAGAAAATATGAAGAAACTCATTGCAATTGTTGAAGATGACTTAAATGGGGACCCAACAGGTGGACACATTCCTGTCGGTTTTTGTTTATATTTTCCATTTTAATATTTCAAAACAAAACCGACAACAGACACAACACAACACAACACAACACAAACAATTGAAAAATGATAACAATTTTGATAGAAATATATTAACAAGGGAATTCTTAGGTTTGTTTGGTAACTTGAGCTTTTTTTTTTACAAATTAGCACAATTTTCTGTCAGAACCCATACGAAAAATACCCAACATGGGGAAAATTTCAAGTTACCAAACAGGCACCTTACGTCAACTTACTATTCCACGAACATTTTGATTTTATTCATGGAAATTTTTAACCCATAGCTTAACTCTTATTCCCTGGTTTAGTTAAGTCGTGGAATAAAGGTGGAATAAGAGTTTTTTATTAATTCGGCTGTAAGAAATTTTTCACATTAAGCCAACATTTAACATGCAAATGCAAAAACAACAAGTTAGCAGCACATTCAAACTTCAGTAACTCTAATGTGAACATTAACTTTCCAATGAATTTGCTTGTAATGTTAGTTTCTTTGCATGTGTTTTGTTGACCTTCTTAATATTCACATTAGGAAATGTTCAACAAAACTCTTTAGCTTTCCAGTTTCATTAAGACATTTTGCATCGGAATGTTGGCACTATTTGCTCGGGTCATCTGTCATTTGCCGCGGTATAAAATAGTGTTTCGACATTTTAAAACGATAAAATAGTGAACAAAGCTTATTAAACTAAATAAAGAACTGAAATAAAAGTAAAAATAGTGAATACTTGTAATACTTTATTTTGAAAAATATTAAACAACATGGGGTGCTGCGTTAAATCGTGAATAAATAATACACGTATTAAATACATACATATAATAAGGAGTTAACAATTTTTTTTCATTTTGAGAGCTTATTGTGACTCATATTCTACATAAAGTAATGTGAAGTGATGTTTTTTAGTTAATAACATTCCCGTAGAATAATTTTAAATTGATATTTCATAGCATTTCGCTGTGAAAAAGCCAATTATCTAAATATAAAAACATACTTCAATCACGTGAATTATAGTTGGGTTATATTTGTCAAAATTAGAAATTTTGGTCCATAGTCGCATTACGTTTTGTTGGTGATGGCAAGGCGCTCACATTTGTTGAGCGCCCGTAGTGCAGAGTTATTTTTCAACGTTTTAAATTTTCTTCCCATTACTTTATGTCTATGTATTGAATATGATACACAATCAGCCAGTGAAATGAAAAAATTGTAAACTTCTAACTATATCTACGTGTTTACAAGATTTAACACAGCACCGCTAGTTAATAAAGTATTGCATGTATGCGCAGCTATATTTATTTTTATTTCACTTTTGTACATAATTTAATAAGTTTTTTTTTTAAATATTTTAATGATTTAAAATCTCAAAACACATTCCTTAAAAAAACAGCTAAAAACTTCCTTGGGCGCCCCAGCATTTAGCTCTAACTGCATTCCGATGCTGTGTCAATGCATTTGTATATGTATAACTCACACTTTCTTGAAAAAAGCCCCACAACGGATGCGTTCATTGAAAATGGTTACTTACCAAAGCCAATATTACTCTGTTCGAATCTTGTCATACATGATTTAACAATTGTGGATGATAATTTTTATTAAAATAATTTTATTTGCATCATCGAAAATGTATTTCGTTATGTTTTAATAAAATAATTCGCTGTATAATTTTAAACCTTCATACAAAAGTTATACATAACATTTACGATAACATCTGAATTAATAGGAAAATCTTCCAAAACCGAATGACATTCGTCAATTTGATGGCAAGATTCTTTCGACTTATCGAATTCCTCATCTGGACCAACTGGCAATCGCGATAGGCAATCGGCATTCCCATGCTTTGTTGTTGGACGATAACGTATTGTGTAGGTGTATCCCATTAAAAAAATTCCCCAACGCTGGAGTCTTTGTATGGTCATGTGCGGCAACTTTTTGTTAGGGCTGAAAATGGTAACTAGTGGTTGGTGATCCGTTATAAGCTCAAATTGTCGACCATATAAATATTGTTGAAATTTAGTTACCCCAAAAATTATCGATAGAGCCTCCTTTTCGATCTGGCTATAACCTTTTTGCGCTGCATCCAGTGTTTTCGAGGCAAACGCAATTGGTTTTTTTGCCGTTCCATCTGGGTAGACGTGTGAAATGACGGCCCCTTTGCCGTGTGAAGAGGCATCGGTAGCAAGAGTTATTGGTAAATTGTCTTCAAAATGGGTTAAGCGTGACACGTTTAAAATCTTTTCTTAAAAAAGTTTAAAAGAATGTTGTTGTTCTTTGCCCCACTTGAAAGCTTCATCTTTTGCTCTTAATTTGTTCAGCGGTGCAGCTATTTGAGCAAAATTATCTATAAATTTGTTATAATAGTTAAGCTTACCAATAAAGGCTTCCAGATCCTTTAGGTCTTTTGGTTCAGGCAAATCGATAATAGCTTTGACACGGGTTTCTGATGGACGTATGCCTGTTTCATCGATGATGTTACCAAGATATTCAATTTCAGTCTTCTTAAACTGACATTTTTCTAGACGGCAACGCAGGTCATGGTTGTTTAATCTTTCAAGAAAAATTTCAAGATTGTTCAAATGTTCATTTGTGCGCCCAGAAACGATCACATCGTCTTAGTACGAAACACAGAAATCCAAATTGGCAGTAAGTTGATCCATATATCTCTGAAAAATACCTGTTGAACTGGAAGTTCCAAATGGTAGCCCTTGGTACTCAAATAATCCGAATTCAGTACTTATTACGCAGAACTTCCTAGATTCTTTGTCCAGAGGAATCTGGAGATACCCATCGGACAAATCGATTTTGGAAAAGTATCGTCCTCCTTGCAATTTCTGAAAAAGTTCTTCGATCCTTGGAACAGGATGCCGATCTATTTCCAAGTGAGGGTTAATTGTAATCTTGAAATCTCCACATATGCGTAATGTACCATTTGACCTTTTTACCACTACGATGGGTGCAGCCCATTGGCTTGATTCGATATGACGTATAATGTACAACTTTTGACGGACGGCTTCCTTCTGAGCGAAGGGCACTGGACGATATTTAAAATACCTTGGCTTGCAATTCGATTTCATTGTTAAATGTGCTTCATAAAATTTACTGCATCCTAATTCGGATCTGAAAACTGCTTCATGTGTTTTGCAGAGTGAAATAAAATCACTTACAAGCTGGTCTGTAGAATCAGATGCAATTTGTAAGACAGCATTCGAATTTGCAGGTTTAATCTGTAAACCAAAAGCTTGAAACCAATCAAAGCCCGTTATGTTTGCGCCTTTTTCGATATTGCAAACTAAAAGAGACAAAGTTTGTGTTATGTTTTCCCACTGCACAGTCACATTTAATAAACCTTTAACTGGCACCGAAATGTCTCCATAAGCTTAAAGCGATCGCGATGAAGGCTCGCAACGTGGAGATCCAAGTCTGTTGTACCCGTCAAGGCTTATGAATGACATGTCGCACCTGTGTCTAACTGAAAACTAAAAGGGCACTTATTGATATGAAGTGATAAAAAAATATTGTTTTTTTTTATATCTGTCACTAACTGTGCAGATGATACAAATTCTACTCTACGATCATACTCTATGTTGTTGTCTTCTATCTCATTAATTGAATGTGCAGATTCTGTCTGCTTTTGGTGACTGCCATGATTTGATCGACTATTAATATTATGACGTTGGTAAGAACCTGTGCTCAGATTGTTTGGCTGATAAGCAGACACTACGTAAGTGACCCCGTCGTTTACAAAAAACGCAAATTGAATCAATATGCTTGCAAAGATTTCTCGGGTGTTGAGTATAACAATTTGGGCACGATTGTCTAACACTTAGGCCTGTATTCACCGAGCGCTCATATGAGCCTCATAAGTTTATGAGGCTCATAACTTTGGGGTATTCACCAACCACTCATAAATATGTTTCGAATTTCGAAAAAGAGAGCCACTTTGTGTCAACCAGGCACTCCCAAACTTTAAAATCAAACTTTTTTAGGTAGATGGAGTGGTAGCGATGGAGATGTTTGTGTTTGTGGGGGTGGTGGTTGTGGAAATAGTTTCGAAAATGTCGAAATATTTTTCGAAGAGAGCGCTCATAAGTTATGAGTGGTCGGGACCACTCATAACTTTTATGAGCGCTCATAAATATCCACTTATTATTGGTTGGTGAATAGGTTTATGAGGCTCATAAGTTATGAGTGCTCGGTGAATACCGGCCTTAAATTATAATCATGAGACTTAGGGTGGTATTCATCGAACACTATTAGGTTAATAGCTTCGTAAACCTATTCATCAATGCATATTAGTGCTGATTTGCGAGCGCTCTCAAAATTTAATAGTGGTTCTGACCACTATTAAGTTGAGAGCAAAATCGATCGGAGGATATCAGAAGTAACTTCGAAACTTTTCGAAATCACAATGTAGAACACAATAATTTCACCTCCAGACAGAAATGCTCCAAACCCTTCCTACCTGAATGCTCAGCTGATAAATCTAAATTATTGTTAAATCTTGACAAAAAAAACTTACTTATTATTTTCAAAATAAGTTTTAAATTTGTTGATACATTGTATGCACAATAAAAATCTGTTTTGTTTTATTTCAATTAATAGCAAAAGGAAAACAACTGAAATGAAAACCGACGTTGACAATGACATGTTTGAAAGAGGTACGCTCACGATTCACAATCGTCTTTGGCTTGTTCGAAAGGGGTACGTTCATCAGGTCCAAACACTAATATTTCGAAATATCTACTTAGCGAAACCCAGAACCTATTAGAGCTTGGTGAATAGGACCCAAAAATTTAAAATTAATAGACTCTTAACTTTAATACCGCTATTAGTACGCTCGATGAATACCACCCTTAGGGCCAGTTTCACAGTGCACACTTAACAAAATAAGTGGCACTTAATTTTTCCATTTTGGCACTTAAGCCGCAGTTTTACTACCTGAGTAAGTGGAACTTAAGTGTCCAACATCGGAGACTTAAGTGTTACTTATTCCGATAAGTTTACACTGTGAAATTGGGAATTAGTTTTCCATATTCGGCACTTAAGTGACACTTACTTCACTGTGAAACTGGCCCTTACTTGAGTATTTTTGATAATTTGAGATGTTCATGAGATTAACTTCTGAAGACTTTGTTGCGTTGGTGGAAGTACTGCATCCTTTCAAGATTTTTAATGCTTGTTGTGTTGATTCGTAAACTGTGGTCAGTTCCTCTATTTCTTCCAATGATGGGTTTTTCTTTTGCGTTGCAGCAAACAGCGTCGTGAGGTGTTTAAAAAACGATCATGTCTCTTATCATGTTATCTGCATATGATGTATTACAATCTGCTTTGGAACAAACAAATGAGCAGTCTCTAGCAATGCCTCGTAAATCCGCTATTCATTCTGCATATGACTGTCCTGGGAGCATCTTTTGTTTCAAGAACTTGCATCTTGAAGCAAGCACGTGCAGTTTGGATTCGAAATGTTTAGTTAATTTCGTAGAAAGGTCTTTGAATGTGAGTCTACTTACATCTTCTGTTCCTACCAACTTTTTAAGCAAATCGTTGGTTTGATTACCTGCACATGTTGATAAAAAGTGTGCCTTTTTCAAGTTGTCATCTTCCAATGAGTTCGCGGTGAAATGCTGTTGTAGTTGGAAAAGATAACTTTCCCATGATTCCTTTTCGTGGTCTAATGGATGGAACTGAGGGATTGTGGACTTAGCTGCCGGTGGGCATTCGTCCATCAAACGATCCAATGAAGCTTGGATTGACATCGTATCTTACTTAGAATAAGAAGATAAGGAAGAGAAATATATCACATATACAGTGTATGTGAGTGAAGCACCAAATTAAAAAAAAAAAAAAAAACAAACAAAAAGGTGCCTATCTGTCATTTTGCCGAAAGTGTTTCGAGATTTTTAATCGTTAAAATATTGAAAAAAGATACTTAAACTAAATAAAAAAATGAAATTAAAGTGAGAATAGTGAAAGCTTTCAGTACTTAATTATAAAAAATACAAAACAACATGCGGTGCTGTGTTAAATTGTGTAAAAACACCTATAATATGGAGTTAAAAATCTTTCCATTTCACTAGCTGATTGTGTCTGAAATTCCACATAAATTAATTTGAAGTGATGTTTTTTATGTAAAATACATTTGGCGTTTTTCTTTTTTACCTCAGAGCAGATCACCGAGCTGTCAAAAATTAATTCTATGTTTCTTTTTTACCTCAGACAAATCAGAACACATAAGTCGTGTTTCTTTTTTCCATCTGAGCTAGCTCGGAGCATGATCTGTATGCTCAGAATAAAATGACAGAGCAAATCGAGCAAAACGCTGAGCGAAGCCAACTTCATACAATTTTTATGTAATTTGACAGATTACTATGCATATGACATGTGCAGTGCTCAAGTGTGTTTCATAATTAAATCCTGAGGGATCTGATCATAATCTCCTCAGAGCTTTGCTCTGATCGCTCAACCTCTGCTCAGAGCTTTGCTCAGAGCCAAAAAAGAAGCCAAATGAGAAAGTAAACATTGGGCGTTTTTCTTTTTTAGTTCAGAGTAGAGCTCTGAACAGAGTCTGAACACTTCGAACATACTCTGAGCGATCTCTGAACTGAGCGTGCTCTGCTCTGAGAGTTCAGATTTATTTAAAGTTAACACGCTTCACCAGCTGTCACTTTTTTATTTGTTCACAGTTGTCATTTTCTTTGTGTTCGGCTATTCAACTCCGTCTGCTCTATCAATTTATTCTGAGCTCATAGAGCGCGTTCTGAACTTCCTCTGAACGTGCTCAGAGCGAAAAAAGAAACACAAAATTGGAGCTCTGAATGGTCTGAGCTAAAAAAGAAACACGATCTTTTATTTGACAGTTCAGGCTCTGCTCTGAACTAAAAAAGAAAAACGCCCATTGCAGATTTTTTTAATTCAGCGCAAAGCTTTAGCTGGCAATGCTTTGTTCAGCAAAACTGCGGACACAGAATCTCACATCTGTCACTTGAAAGAAATTCCATTTTTGTAAACTTGTACGCATTCGCGTTGCGTTTCCATCATTTCTTTCGACGTAGACAAAATTATAAATAAACAACAGAGATCCAAATTTATACCAGGACAGTGAACCTATATGGTGTTGCAACTACAGAACACAACAAATGATAGTGACTGGTGAGCCATTCGTACCTTCATTCGGTTATTATTATTCAATGTTTTTTTTTTATTTGTTTACTTTTTCAGATCAATCCCCTAACCGTGTGTCCTGTGACTTTCATCACCACAAGGAAAAGTGGATTTTCTTACAATGCACATCATCTTATCAACCTGTATTGTGTCGTTTTACAAAATTTAAATTTACCTTTTTTCTTCTTTCTTTTCAGGTTCATCACCATCATTGCTTCCACCAAGTCTACAACAATCACCCTCCATAGCAAAGTGCAAAGATAAGTTGGTCACGGTTATCGCCGAGTTACAGAACATGGGCCCAGGGTCCATGTTCTGTAACTCGGCGATAACTTTTCGTGGCGAGAAACGGAACAAAACTCATAGGAATCCTATGGGTGATTCTTTTTTTTGTTTTTTTTTCTTTTCAGGTAGTTTCTGCGATCGAAGTTGCGATGGCGCGGTGCAGAAAACACCCCCAGAAAAGTTGACTTGGTTATTATTGTTTTTGTTTCCTTTTGTAATTTTTTTTTGTAAAATACAACTTTGTTTTTATTTTGAGTTATAAGTGCAACAATCATATTAGGGGTATTCCCGATCCGATGCAAACTGGTCTTGCATCATTGCATAATTTTTTTTTTACAATGGGTTTAGGGTATAGCAATTTTACACTTTAGCATTTTTGCAATGATACAAGACCAGTTGCATCGGATCGGGAATACCCCTATTGTTTTACTGGTATCTTAAAGATACCCAATTAGTGGTGTATTTTGGTGAGCATAGTGGAATCGTCTACGCAACAGTATCTGCCCAATGGAAAGTAATTGATGATAAAACTCTGCACCAAGGAGAATATCAATTTTGTCTGGTCGATTGAAAAATGTATCCGCCAATGGCACATTCTTTGGAATTTCCCATGGCGAAATGTTGAAGTGTTGAGATGGTTGTGGATATATGATGTGTGGTAGAACAAAAGCTTCTAATTGTGTATTAAAGCTACTTGTTCTTGATTGCAATGTGACGTTTACACGTTGATGGGATTCTCTCTTTCCATTGCCAATGCCTTGGATGCTAATTGATGTATGTCTTGAATGTAGCCCTAATTTCTTTACCAGGCGTTCTGTAATTAGATTCACTTGTGAACTTGGAATCCAGTAAGGCTCTGCATTCGAACCTTTGTAAATTGTTTGTAATCAGCTGTACGAAGGCTGTACTGATGCCTTTCTGAATTTTTTCGATGCTGATAATGTCACTGATGAACTAACATTTGTTTGAGGCTTTGAATTAATGTTCTCTTCTATGGTAGTTCCATGTTTGTTTGTGAGAGGTAGGTAGGTAGAAATGGCGGTCACGAGCAATCTAGCTCATTAACCCAATTAGCGCTAAAGTGCGCCGTTTTGATACCATAAACTCGTTTAAACCTGCGGTTGGGGATGGTTTGGGGATTCTGAGTCTTGTAGCGATATGCCACGCTCGGCAGGTAGCTTGGCTCAGAGGTGTCAGAGGGGTGACCTCTTGGGTTGGACAACTAGGAGAAAGGTGCAGTAGCTACTGAGGTTTGTCCTAGAGCCAATGGGTTACGTTAATGTAAGAGATCAAGTCTTTGATCTTCACATCAGATAGTTCGTTTAGGTCGTCGAAAAAAGCTCGACCAAGTGATTGGGTTCTTGTTCTGGCCAATGCGGGGCATTTACAGAGGAAATGAACGACTGTTTCCTTCTCCTGCTGATCCCCGCAACTACGGCAGTGGTTGTTGTGGGGGATGCCTAGCTTCGCTGCATGCTCTCCAATTGGCCAGTGTCCTGAACATGTCGCAACGACCCTGGCTATGTCTCGCCTGGGTCTGCGGATTAAGTCATTTGTTCGCGATTTACTGTAGGTGGGCCAAATCTTCCTAGAAATGATGCAATTTGATAAATTGCCCCACCTGCGGTTGGATTCGGTAAGAAAGATAGAGAATATATTGCCCTTCATAACTCCAAGTGGAATGTTGACTCTTTCCGCCAGTGAGTCATGAAGGGCTGAACCTTGCCTGGCCAGTTCGTCAGCCCGTTCGTTTCCCTCAATGCCACTGTGACCCGGAACCCAGACAAGTGTGACATTAAGGTTCACGTTAAGGCTGGTGAGCTCGTCACGGCATTGCTGCACTAATTTGGAGGAAGAGGCAGCCGAACTAATGGCTTTAACAGCTGCCTGACTGTCTGTCAGGATAGCAGCATTTCGGTATTGGTTACTGTCTTGTTTAAGAATCTTACATGCTTCCCTAATTGCCAGTAATTCAGCTTGAAACACACTAGGAAAGTTGGGTAGCCGGAAAGATCTAGAGATGTTTAGAGATTCGGAAAATATTCCTGACCCAACCCCACACTCCATTTTTGAACCATCAGTGAAAATAGTTGTGTCGAAGTCTTTCGTCACGACGACGTCATCTTGCCAATTCTGGCATTCTCAAACATCCTCTTGATATGCAATTTTTGACCCCATGGCCAAATTTTAGGCAGTTCAAACACACTTTTAGCTTTTGAACCATTTGTATGCGTTCTAATGTATGTAGTTGCAGGAATTACTTGCAGGCAAATATAGGATGATTTCCAGACTGACACACCTTGCAAGTTTCTTTTCGGTTTGATATTAGGCGTTTTTCTTTTTTAGCCCCGAGCGGGGCACAGAGCGGGCTCTTAGCGAATAGAGCTCACTCCGAACAAAGCGTGACCTGAGCGCACCGATCTATTTAAGAAACTCAATTGAGCACTGAACTCTCATATGTTTAGTAATCTGTCAAATTACATGAAAATTGTATGAAGTTAGCCGCGCTCAGCTTTGTGCTCGATGTGCTCGGTAATTTTTTTCCGAGCTCAATCGAGCGAGCCCCGGTCAGGCTCTGAGCTAAAAAAGGAATGCAAGTTGAGAGCTCGGAGCGCTCCAGTGAAAAAGTAACATAGTTTTCTTTTTGACAGCTCAGTGCCACGCTCGGGGCTAAAAAAGAAAACGGCCTATTATTGATATCGATGAGTTGGATCCTTCTTTTTCTGTCCAACTGATTCCAGTGATTGAAACTGATTTTCCAAAAATGACAAAAATTCTTTTATTGATTGTAGTTCTTTTGGTTTAGTGAGGGATTGCTCGTAAAGAATTCTTGTGCTTTGATCAAGTTTGCTCACAAGTAAATGTAGTAGAATGGGGTCCCAAGTTGCCGTATCCACACCAATGTTGCCTAAAGCCATAAAACACTCTTGCGTGGTATCATGTAGATTTTTGATGGCCACTGCTGATGGCTGTGGTTGTGTTTGGTTAGGTTGCCCAGTTATTTTTTGCGAGAGAGTTGAAGTGAGAACCCTTATGTTGTTATAACGATCTTGAAGGATTGTCTATGCTGTTTTGTAATTATCTTCAGTCAAAGATAGATGACGAATCAAATTCTCAGCTTCTCCACTCAGATGTGTTTTGAGGTACCACATCTTCTGGATGTTGGGAATAGTTTGTTTGTCTACCATTTGTGAAAAAAGATCGAAAAATTGCCGAAATTTCATATAATCACCATCAAATTTAGGTATGGTGACCTTTGGTAAATATAGGGAATTGTTTTTAATGACACCCACTTCATGATTGTTACTGACTTGATGCTGTACTTTCATGGATAACGTAACAAGGGCTTGTTGAACCCTTTGTTCCATATTAATAAATTCTGTATGATTATAACCGTCTACTGTTGGGTTATCACTTAATTCCCATATGGTATAGTTGACGGATTCAATTTGGTGCCACAGTTGCTCAATGGATCAAAACTTAACTTCGTGGTATTGCGATGGCTCGTTATTTTCTATTGATATACCATCCAGCAATCTTTCAAGAGAGCTCATGATTGCTCTTTGCCTTCGAATAGCGCTCGTCATTTTTGATGGTTCTAGTGCTACTACGCTTCTTTCTGATGGAATAGGCGGCTCTTCTTGATTCAATTTAAGACATTATTGCCTCTTCAAAACATTTGGTATATTGTTGAACCAAAATTGCAATCTCTTTGAAATAGTTTTTGGTGAAGTATTCATGGTTGTTATCAACATGCGGTAGCCCTTTCTTTACCACTTGCTACCTGGATCACCACGCACTCTTCGAATGATGTCATCGTCATAGATCTAATTTTTTCTCAGTCAAAGATGAATAAGTAGATGAAGATGACGATAGGCTGCACTTTAGATATTGTAACGATTAAATTACTCAACTGCTTTTGAATTATAATGTAACGTCTTTTATCAAGCGCCATCTCTTGGAAATGTATGTAAACAACAATTCTGTACTGCACGCTACCACTGTTATCTATGAGGTGAGCTTTGGGAGAGCTTTTCGAATTTGTATTGGAAATCGAATACCAAAGCTCAAAACATCGAAAAGCTTCATCTATGGAATGTTCAAGTAGTTCAAAGCTCAAAACATCTAAAAGCTTCTTCTATGGAATGTTCAAGTAGTTTCGGGAACCTATGTAATAAGTATAAAAGCGCCTGTCTGGCGGACAGAGGCCACAGTTTGCTTTTAATAGTGAAAGAGTAAAGTTGGTTGTGATAAGAGATAAGTAAATTGTTTTCGGAAATTAGTTTCGGTATATTTAATAATACATTTTGGTTGTAAGAAAGTGAAGTGTTTTATTTACGAAATAAATAAGTGGAAGTTTTAAACAAATTAAATAAGTTTTATTTATTACGAACCCTTGGTAAAACATAACATTGGTTTAGAAGTGAAGATAAAACTTATTATCTGTAAATTCAGAAAATTTATGGTGATAAATTAATAAACTAAAAAAAACGTGTGTTTTTAATAAAAAAAGACAAAGTGAAAGTGGTAAAAGAAGAAAAATAAAAAGAAAAATGGGTAAGACATTGAATGAATTAAATTGTGTTGAACTTAAGGCAGAATTGAGTAAACGAGGTCTTCCTACTGCTGGAGCGAAAAATGACCTAATTATCCGTCTGCAAGAAGATTTAAGACAACACAATCAAAACCCTGACATATTTGTATTCGAAATTGAAATGCCGGTTGATCAAGGAAGTACTGGTGCCGACTTGTCGTCAATGATGACTCTTCTCTTCGAACAAA
This sequence comes from Epistrophe grossulariae, assembly GCA_929447395.1. Classification (NCBI taxonomy): domain Eukaryota; kingdom Metazoa; phylum Arthropoda; class Insecta; order Diptera; family Syrphidae; genus Epistrophe; species Epistrophe grossulariae. The sequence continues at coordinate 60,330,134 of OV839566.1, read as the reverse complement.
TCAAAGAACACCGTAAAGAGCTAAATAATTTCCTCGAAGAACAACGTGCAGAGCAAAAGAGTGAACAAAAGAATCTTCTCGAGCAAATCGAAAAACAACGTAAAGAGCAAAAGAACCTTCTAGAGGAACAGAAGAATTTAATCGAAGGTAAGCTTGAAGCTGTTGAAAACAAGGTTTTTGTTCTTGATGGACGCATTGATGGCGTTGAAAAGCAATTTTCAAAAGTAGACGCAAAGCTCGAGAGCGTTCAAGAAAAATTCGAAGGTAAAATACAAAGCATTGCCAACGAATTAGACAAAGTTCGAAAAATTAGGATTAGAGAAAGTGTTGGCGATTACCCAAAGAAGAAGGAAATGCATCCACCGACTTTTGATGGGCAAACTTCTTGGTCGATCTACAAGAAGCAGTTTGAGGCAGCCGCAACAACGAACGGCTGGGATGACGAAGATAAATGTAAAGCTCTGACACTTGCCCTAAGAGGACCTGCTGCTGAATTGCTGCAAACCATACCAGCAGATAAGAATAGCAACTTCAGTGCTCTTGTTCAGGCCATTGACAAACGCTTTGGAGATGGCTATATGCAAGAAGTCTTCCGCGTCCAGCTCAACACCAGAGTCCAGAAAAGAAGAGAAACTTTGCAACAACTCCAAGCAGACATCGAACGGTTGGCGCATCTGGCATATCCAGCTGCAAGGGATGAAATCATCAGCCAATTCGCAACAGAAGCCTTCATCCGTGCTCTATCTGATATCAACTTACAGCGAGCAATTCGAACTGCTGGAAAACGTACGCTTCCTGAAGCTTTAGCGTTCGCTCTGACTATGGAAGCAGCAGAACAAGCTTCCCAAGAAGTTCATCGAGTCAGAGAAGTAGAAGTTGAGGAATGTTCATGCCAGAAAATCGTATACCAAAGAAGCCAGCGTGAAGGACCTGCTCGATGCTGGAATAGTAACAAAACCGGAAATCTCCAGCGGCAGTGCAGATTACCACCGAGAAGAGCTGCATGTCAACATTGTGGAAGCAGAACCAACGCTCGAGAACAACAAAGGAATAACACCTCGTGGGAAACGAGTAAGCACCAACTTCGAGGGGCAGAAGCTGGTTTCTGGTATCGATGGCCCCAGAAACACTATCCAAGTGTCACAGACTAAACGAGACAACAAAAGTCTGACAGTAGAGGCAATAATAAACAACAATAAACACATGGCTACAATCGACACCGGTGTCACCGCCTCCATTGTACGAAGAGACTTGGTCAAGATGAATTGGCTACATAACACCAATAGCTACCATCTGAAGACCGCCACAGGATAGGCAGCAAAAGTGTATGGTGAGGTTCGTCTTACGATCCGTTTGGCAGAACTGGAGTTTTCACATCTATTTCTGGTAGCGGATATATGTGACGAGGGCATCGTTGGAATCGACTTCATGAAGGAGCATGGAATAATTTTGGATATCGGTAAGCAAGGAAGGCTATTGACTCCGAAAATTTAAAAGCCCACATTTGAAGTCATCTAATCTGAGTTAATATCAGCTTAATGTTGCTGGAGACCTTCTTCATGAGTATGCTGATATATTCTCTTCACCCAGCGGGCAGTATGGTCGAACACAACTAGCACAGCATCGAATCAATACAGTAGATGCAAGACCAATTCGTCAACCAGCAAGACGTCTTCCTTTGGCAAAACAAGCTAAAGTTGAAGAAATGATATCGACCATGAAGGAAGATGGGGTAATCGAAAATTCCAAAAGCCCTTGGGCATCACCAGTCGTTCTTGTCAAAAAGAAAGATGCAAGCACTCGATTCTGTGTAGTCTATCGAAGACTGAACGATGTGACAAAGAAAGATAGCGACCCTCTACCCAGAATCAGCTATACATTAGACGCGATGGAAGGAGCCCAATGGTTTTCAACTTTGGATTTTAAAAGCGGTTATTGGCAAGTAGAAATCCACCCAGAAGATCGGGAAAAGACGGCCTTCTCCACAGGAAATGGTCTGTGGCAGTTTAATGTGATGCCATTCGGGCTATGCAACACTTCAGCAACTTTTGAGCGTTTGATGGAATGCGTTCTACATGGACTAACTTGGAAATCTTGCCTGGTCTACTTGGACGATGTCATCGTGTTCGGAAAAACATTTGACGAACATTGTGAAAAGTGGGCTTTGACAACACATGCTAATTTTGACAACACAAAAATACTAGACAAAGAAAAGAGAGCCAACGCAAGGTACACTTTAGAAAGCTTGCGAATACAACAAAACCTAAAGAGAACGATAAACACCAAAGAAGACAGGGAGAACACCATCGTAAGCTACGCTCTAGCCATAAAAACCTAAACCGATAACAATGCTGTGATAAATTTTATTGGTTTTTTAAGTCTGTCTAGTCTCAGTGTTTTAATTTATTTAGTATTGTTCTCTATGTTAATTTATTTAAAATTTGTATCAACTATTCATTTATCTAAACAACAACAAAAAATATTTAGAAGTAAGTTTTAATATTAAGTTTTATAAAAAACCAAATTGTAATAACAATTTTGTACATTAAAGATTAACCCCTGAAGAAGTCGACCAAAGTCGACGAAACGTTGGGAAAGATGAAATAATTAGTTTTTATTTGCATCCTAAACAATTTGACCAAAAAAGCCCACTTCAACATCATAATTTAAAAACAATAGACGTTTGTTTAATTTTCTAGTAATAAGATTCTGTATAATATTCTTCTTCATTAACAAACTCAAATACATTGTTAATCTATTGCAATTGCGTTCCTATGAAATTTGCAAAAAAACACGCCTATTATAAAAATGGATTTACTACCTTAAATGTAAATGTAATTTTAAAAAATTTCGCTTAAAAATAATTTTCAAGCTAAAATAGAATTTTTGGTTGTGCTTATGCATTGAACACTGGTTAAATAATTTTTTTATTATCATTTTAATTCTCAAAACAAAAATCATAATTTGGGGGATCTTCTGGTACAATTGGGTGTCCATTGCTTATATCTACACCCTCAGTATCAAGTAGTCGGAGTTTAATTTTCATAGAAAGTAATACTTCAAAATCATCCTCTTTTTGCTTACTTATCATTTCCTGTCCCAACAGGGCATTGATACCATCTGTCCAATAATTGAAAATAAGTTCTTCGGGGGCAACGAAATCCAGTGTCGAATGGTCCATATTATCGAACGTTATCGAGAAGCCCAAATTTGCAACTGATTTTCTAGCCCGCATTTCTTTCATGTGTGGGCATTCTTTCCCCACAAGCAATTGCTTTATATCTATTACTAATACTTTGTTTGTTAGATCTTCAAGAGTTGGAATGGCTTTTTCATCACAATCGCCGTAATGGATGACTTTATGATTTGGTGATAATCTGGCATACCAAAACTTATCTTTGCTGCGAACACCTCGGGAATATTTAGAGAAACGAGTTCCTTCTACAAGGAAAGTCAAACGTTGCTGCTTTATAAGATTTATGACATCGGGACTGATTTTTTCCTTTAATTTAACTATTGCTGAAGCTGTCGACTCACATTCTTCTTTTGAAGTACGTTCTTGTTGCCTTAAATTAGTGATGGCCTGATAGTTAAGTTGTCCTATTTTAAAACGAAAGTCTTCCAAATTTTCAGGTCTGACTTTCAGTGTCCTATTAATCTGTTCGCGTACAACACTCAATACTTTTTGGAAATCTTCAGCCGTTGCACGCATATCTTTCCATGTTCGGTTGAGGGTTATAATACATATACAAAAGAATTCCTCAAAGGGATGGTCATGGGCGAAAAACATCGGGTGGAAACCCATAGATTGTTCCGAAGGAGGCTCTCCAATCCTCAGTAACTCGCATAACATCTTTACCAATTCGATGGAAGTTCTTCCAAATGGACACTCATGTTCATATGCACGACATGTGTTTTCGTGTACAACTTTGGTATACTGTTGAGTGTAATTGCGAGCGAAATACGCCATACAATCTAAAGCCAATATACCCGGAGGAGTTTCTGTAAAATCTTGCGCTGGATTGACGTCACACTTAAATCCGAGCTTTTTATAATACTGCGAAAAATTAACATTCCCTCCTCGACGCTGATCCTCACCTATTGGGGCTCCAGGGTAATCATCAAATGCAATTTTTTTCAGTTCTTTTATTTTATCATACGCGTCCTGATCTTGAGAGTTTATTTTCATACGCATGCGATTTTCTAGCAAGCCGAGTGTAAGAGTTTGTAAAATATATAGCTGATGTTGAATTTCGGTACCTGTAACATCAGCAATTAGTACCGATCTATATTGTTTTCCACTAAGAGTTGATGCTATTTTGCGCTTGCGTGCATCGTCTGCCTTAATAAACAGTGCATTTATTAGAGCAATTGTATTCTGCCGAATAACCAAAGAATTTGATTCTTGCATTAAGCGAAAGATATCTTCGAAAGTTACATCACTTTCGACTTGTCGATATTTTCCGCTATTCTGAACAATATTTTCCAAAATAGATAATGCTCGTTCGACGCATACTTTCGAGAAATTTGCAAAATCGCAAACTATAAAGATATTTCTTGTAACAAACCGGGTTTGTAGAATTTCCCATGAAACTATACCATGCTCCATTAATTCCACAAAGCTTGCTAAACTGTATTTTAGGATTTCGTCTTCAGTGCTCGTATCTTCAATCATATTTATTAAGAGTGTAAGACCTTGTTCCTTTATAAATTCCAAGGCAAAAGTCAAATCAACGCTTAATGCAGATAACTCTTTAAGGCAATTGACTTTTTCTGTTTTCGATTCAGATTTAAGAATTTCAAGTGTATCCTTAGCCTTTTTAGAGGGAGACAATTGCAAACGGAGGACCGATCCATTTTTTATTTCTGTACGGTTTTTTTCAGTAACAAATCGGTGATTATTCAACTCACAAAATTGAAGTGCATAGTTTTCGGCATCGGTTATACTCCAATTGTTGCAAAGTTCTTGAATTTTTCCTAAAAGGAATAAAAAAAATTATAGCAGAAATGAAAACAAAATATGTACATATTTTGTACTATTGTATGTAGGTAGTTTAAATAGATTATAATATAACCATAATTATATGTGCATTTTGTACAACGCCCGTTATTATATACAAAAGCTATAACAGTACCGGAAATTTTGAGATTGTAATGACAAATTCTTTCCAACCAAAGAATCGATTTGTTTAGAACTTTTTTTAAACAAAATTTATTTTTATAAGGTTTTTTTAATAATACAAAGCCCTCGCTAGTCAACTGATGAGTCCAAGTGAGATCGAGGGAACGAAACGCCAAAATTTATTTTTTATATGAAAACAAAATTTGCATAGGTATTTATTATTTAGCAAGATTTTACTCATTATCGATTGGTGAACCGCCTTTAATAGACCCACATACGATCTTTTTTCTTGTTCAGGTGCAACCGTACATTTGCCTTTTGTCGTATATTATACTACACACCCTATATATCACAGTTCGTGAAGAAAATGACAACATAGATTTGTATTTTAAATACATTTAAGTGACCACAAGGAAAATTCGTAGTCGATTTTTAACATTTTTTAGGAGACGTTTAGTTTTTATAAAAAGATCAAAATTACAAAATACTCTAGAATATCACTGACAAATCTAATCGCCTTGATACTAGTGTGGAATTAAAGGAAAATTGTGGCTCCATTTGATTTTGTTATGATACAAAGATAGAACACATTTACAAAATAGATTCGCACACGCTGAATCTAGTTATACCTACAAATCTCACGTCTAAACTCGACATTAATGTTTTTGTTTTGTTTGATTTCACTATGTATTTATACCGAGAAAAACTATACCCATTTGTAATGGATATCATGATGTATTCATATTTGGTCATACATCCACTCAAAAAATGTAGTGACAAAAGATACCAATTTATAAAAGTAGTTTTGTGAGTCACTTCAGGCCCAGGGCCTTCCGTCAGTCTTTCGACTATAATAGCCGTTTTTTATTATGACCCATGATCCATATGGATCATCCTACGAAAATAAAACAACCTCAGTGGGAGAATCAGCAGCCTGTTTTCGGATCATGAAACGTGAACCCGATAAAGAGCAGGTTCATGTAATGTTGTTGTTATGTATGTTATTTGATGATCCATATAGATCAATTCTGATACTAAAAAACGGCTAATATAAACTATAGGATTTGGGGTAGGTGCGAGGTTGGCTTTAAATTCAGATTCTTTAAATGCAAAAGAAACTGCATACACCCAACCTCGCACCTATCCCAAATCCTAGTGTGCCCAAGCAGGGGGGTTGCAGGGGGGCAGCATGCCCCCATACCTCATTGTTTATACGCCGTAATGCTGGGAGCTAGCACTGTATTTATGTAAGCAAGCAAAAAAAAAAACAGAAGTGAGAAGCACTTAATTTCTTCGGGTCTTTAGACAGACTCTTTAAATATTTAAGGTTCCTATGGTAGTCTTCTGATTGGCTCATATACAGCTGAACTTTTCCCCTTTATTGAAACACTCATCCCACTAAAAGTCAGTGTTTCCTGGTTGGATTCTAATTTAATTCAATTAGGGTACACTCATTCATACAAAAATTTTAGACTTTCGCACGTTAAATGGTTAATTTTTAGTTTTTTTGTCGTCTTTGACTGAAAATTGAGCAGTAAATAATAATAATTACCTGTTAGTGGCTGTCTTTGATCCAAATTAATAAGTTGTGCAACATTGTCAGGAAATTCGACGGCGATTTTCACAATGTGCGAATCCTTTACAGGCATCTTTTTGGGAATCATCTTTTCATCTGTTCGTGTGGGGGTCACAAATTAAAAAAAAATCAATTTCAATAAAAAAATAGAAAAAAAATATGGAATGGAGTACATGACTTACTAAAAATATTTTTGGTTTGAATTGAATTAAAGGGCGGCTGCCAGCCCAAAACAAAAAACAATTAATGTCAAATTCCTTTCAACAAAGACGCTGATTACATGACGATGTTCACATTGGACGACCCTGTTTAGATTGTGACTGCTCACTACGTAGTGACGGCATTTTGTTGGTGAAATCGGTGAGGTAGAAAGGGAGGCGACAGTCAGGAAGAAAACATTAGGTGTGTTCAATGAGGCTGTTCGGAACAGTTTAGAACACTTTAGAACAGAAAAGTACAAGATTTTGCTGTTCAATGAGAAATTTTCTGTTCTAAACTGTTGGATTGCTGTTCAATGAGCTAGTTTGGAACAGTTTGGAACACTTTAGAACAGGATTTTCTGCACTTGCTTTTGAGGTAGAACAAGTTAGAACAGATTTGTGAAAACTGTCAAAATCAGATGTTGTGATTTTTTTTAATGAAAGTAGTTTGTTTTTTTGATAGATTTTATTTGAATCTCTGCTTAACTCTTTCAAAAGAGTATTTTAATCAATTCTGATTCTATTTTCATGAAGTAATTTTAGTTTTAAGACGTATATTTGTGAATTTGTGACAAGCATATATGCTCCGAAAATTTTTTGTTGCTTTTTTAGCCTAGTACGCTGCTGATGCGACAACGAAACGCTTGCGAAAACACAACGGAAAATATCCTTGGAGAGTTTCACTAATTCCAAAAATAAAATCAAACATAAACGCAAAAATCAGAGAAACCCATGATGTAAGAAAATGATAAACAAAAAAAAAACACAAAAAAAAACACAAATGTCATTTTTCCGCACACAATAAATAGTCTGTATAATTATTTCAGTGCGAAAAAGGAGCGCGGAGAGTTCTCCAAATAATCTGCTACAATTATAAATTTCGCTCTTCGAACAGCGTACTGCAAAACGAAAAGCAAAACGAAATTTTCCGTTTCTGATTTCGTTGTGTCATTTTTGTATGGGATTTTTCGTTTCGTATCAGCAGCGTACTAGGCTTTTAGTGACAACGTAGGTAGCCATTTTCTGTTCTACCTTGTTCTGACGTTTTTCACGAATCTGTGCTGTTCTGTTCTGTCCTGTTCTGTTCTGGAAGGGTAAGGTAGATGAGAATAAAAATTAAAAATGTGTAATTAGTCAAGCTTATACTACGTTTTCATTGGGCCAAATGAGGTAATTTCGTTGAAAATTTCCAAATTCGATTCCAAATTATCTCATTTCCCATACAAATTTGCATTTCGAAATGAAGTAATTTCAACCAAATTTGCACGAAATTAGGTTGGAAATTACGTAAAAACCTTATGAACACACCCAAGTGGAATGCATTCGCAGTGGAAATCCAGTAGAAACGTTGAAAATGTGAAAATTTGATGTATGAAACAGAAACAGAACACAAGAAAAAGAAGCTATTAACTGCCAAATCAAATTCAAAATGAAGTTATCTGTCAAACGAAATTAACAAATTTGCAATGAAAACACATTTTCTGTAATTAACGAAATTAGCTCACTTCGGCTCCAATGAAAACGTAGTATTAGACGCAAAAAATGCTTATTGAATTGGTGGATTGATAACAGCAAAGATGTTGAAGAAGATTTAATTATTAAAATTGCAATTTCTGCTATATTTTGCAACTACTTATTTATTTAATATTAAACTCGGTTCATGGTGCTCAGAATCAAATGTTTCAATTCAGAGATATTCCATCAGAGTTCGGCGATACTCATGACTGAGAAATTTCGAGTGTAGACACGACATGACTATTCACTACGCAGTGAGCATGCCACAATCTAAACAGGTCCTTGGTATGTTCAGAAAAATGAGATCTCAGAAGGGGCGTTCACATTCAACGACATGTTCATCAACATATGTCGTGTCGTTAGATTTTTGTAACACCAGTCGAACGACTGTCGATCAAGCAAGCTCTGTAGTTCAAATTTTTTGATAATTTGCTCTGTCGAACGACCGGTGTAGTAAATGTGAACTCCAGTCGAACGACCGAAAATTTAATTTTATATCTTATTTTTATTTTTTTCGTAAAATAAAAAGAGAATAGGTTGAAATGAAAGTAAAATAATCACTGATCTCTATGGATAGTGAATAGGCTATAGTGTATAACAGTTTTTGTGAAGCAAGTTTTTTAAAGGGTACCGGCCACTGATCTCTATATACACTGGATAGTGTATTCATGCAAAATTTTTGAGGCAAAAATATAGTCGTGGCCGGTACCCTCATATAACAGTATAACAGCGGCGCCAGCGGAATGGACGCTACTGATAGTGCATTTTCTTTTATTTTTTTCATTATTTATAGCCGCAATGCTTGTTGACATCAACTGATATCAAATAAATGCTCAATTTCGGCAAATATCTTCAATCTCTTTCTTCGTTTGTATAGAGGGTCGTGGCCGGTACCCTTTAAAAAACTTGCCTCACAAAAACTGTTATACACTATAGGCTATTCTGATCTGATCTCTATATACACTGGATAGTGTATTCATAAAACATTTTTGAGGCAAAAATATAGTCGTGGCCGGTACCCTCATATAACAGTATAACAGCGGCGCCAGCGGAATGGAAGCTACTGGACTTGCAATTGCTTTTATTTTTTTCAATATTTACAGCCGCAATGCTTGTTGACATCAACTGATATCAAATAAATGCTCAATTTCGGCAAATATCTTCAATCTCTTTCTTCATTTGTATAGAGCGAGATATGAGGTCGTGGCCGGTACCCTTTAAAAAACTTGCCTCACAAAAACTGTTATACACTATAGGCTATTTACTATCCAGTATATTATAGAGATCAGTGGTACCGGCCACGACTTCATATCTCGCTCTATACAAACGAAGAAAGTGATTGAAGATATTTGCCGAAATTGAGCATTTATTTGATATCAGTTGATGTCAACAAGCATTGCGGCTGTAAATATTGAAAAAAATATAAGAAAATGCAGGTCCAGTAGCGTCCATTCCGCTGGCGCCGCTGTTATACTGTTATATGAGGGTACCGGCCACGACTATATTTTTGCCTCAAAAATTTTGTATGAATACACTATCCAGTGTATATAGAGATCAGTGTACCGGCCACGACCTCATATCTCGCTCTATACAAACGAAGAAAGAGATTGAAGATATTTACCGAAATTGAGCATTTATTTGATATCAGTTGATGTCAACAAGCATTGCGGCTGTAAATATTGAAAAAAATATAAGAAAATGCAGGTCCAGTAGCGTCCATTCCGCTGGCGCCGCTGTTATACTGTTATATAAGGGTACCGGCAACGACTATATTTTTGCCTCAAAAATTTTGTATGAATACACAGTGTATATAGAGATCAGTGAAAATAATAAAACAAAAGTAGAAAGAAAGAAAATTAATGCGCTAGTATTGTAGCGAATAATGAAATTCTCGCTATGTTTGCTCTTAGGAAAATTATTTTCCAATAATGTCGGTAGAAAGTCGTTAAATGTAAACGCTAGCAAAACGACTCAGGTCGGTCGACACGTCGTTGAATGTGAACCCCCCTAGAGATTTTCTCACTCAAAAAGTGAGCAAGCGAATCCAAGATTTTTTTGCTCGGAGTTTGGACAGCAAAGATGAGAAATTTTGGAGGAATCCTTCATGTATGAGATCTCAGCCGCCAAGATTTTTTCTGATTGAAATGTCAGAAAAAAATTTTCGGATGGCATTCTCTCAGTGGAACAGAAAAAAATTGGAACACAAATCAGTGGAACGATTTGTTCCCTTTTTTGTCAAAAAGAAATCAGCTGATACGAAAAATGAAATTTCATCCGAAAAACAAGTAAATCCATTTAAAAGATAAAAATATAAATGTTTTGGCAATTTTTTTTCGCGAAAAAAATTCTACGCTGAATTACTCGTCGATTGATATATCATTTGGCTATCAAATCGAATTGAAAAGTAATAAAAACTTCAATCGATATTTTTCGGATGGTTTTTTCTGATCGGTATAACTGGCGCCTTAATGTCGGATAGCATTGGATTGATTCTCGGATGCGAACAAATTAAAAAATCAGGAGAGGTGTGTATTATTTGTTTAATAAAAAAATAAAGGGGCGACTTTCCAAAACGGGAACCCGCGTTGAGACTTGATTTTTTTTTACAGGTTGGGGGTGATATGAATAGAATAAATTTCAAATATTAAAGTGAGGAAACCCCGGAAAATTGAATTAAAAATGTTTGAAGTTTTCGTTTTTAACCTCACTTTTTTGATAAAATGTTTTTTTTTAGTGTAAAATCAAATATATCGTGTGTTAAAAACGATTTAAATAAACACTGTGGTATGTATGGGGGGGCATGCTGCCCTCCTGCAACCCCCCTGCTTGGGCACACTGCAGGATTTGGGGTAGGTGCGAGGTTTGGTCTATGCAAAGTTTCTTTTTATCATTTTGGTAGTAAGGTAAAGTAAAGTAAAAAAGAAAATACTTTAAATCAACAGCAAATTTCCCGCATTTATCAAAGGAATTTAATAATTTCCTCATAAAAATCCCAAAAAAAGACACATATGGCATCACTGAATCAAACAGACAGTCAAAATGAGTAAACAAACAATGCTTTTTCTGTGTAATTTGATGTGAAAATATGAAACTTTAAAATTAAATTAAAAATATAAAGAAGTGTTTCCTCACCATAAAATTGATATTTTTAGTAGTTTAAATACATTCTCTACCGAATAAAAGTATTCGCGTATTAAAATTCAGGTTCCCGTTTTGGAAAGTTGAGCCCAATGCTTTTTCTGTGTAATTTGATGTGAAAATATGAAACTTTAAAATTAAATTAAAAATATAAAGAAGTGTTTCCTCACCATAAAATTGATATTTTTAGTAGTTTAAATACATTCTCTACCGAATAAAAGTATTCGCGTATTAAAATTCAGGTTCCCGTTTTGGAAAGTTGAGCCATGCCTTTCTTCGAGACATGGGTATATCCAAACAATCCTCCCAAGGCGTGGTGAGTAGAAAAAAAACTGGCATAAAACGTTTCTCAAATTTTGTATTATAGTGAAACCTTATTTCATGACGATCGAAAGTTGGTTATTGTTGGAGTAATAGGTAAGTCTGCCTTTCCGGATTGTAATAAAATGGCTGGACTTAATGTCCTTGACTCACATCCTTCTCATTTGAATCAGGAATGCGAGGAGGTACTTATTATCTAACTAATAATTAATCATTTCTTAATCCTAAAATTTGCATATATATTTTAAGGGCCAAATAAGATTTTACTACAGCAAGACGGAGGACACACTTTTCTTACATTTCCAAACAACTTACGATGAATACTGTATGCGAAAAGCAATGGTTAAGGAAATGGAGAATTCACAAGCCGGTCGTCATTTGAATTTCAACCAGTATGTTAGAAACAGATTTGCGAAAATTTTGCTTTTTGCAACTCAAGTTTGTCACATCGTGGTGTTTGTTGAGCTCAGTGTCACTTTTGATTCATCTTTAATATCTATTTTTAAATCGTTAAAACTTATCAGGTGAGTTCATGTTATATTCCTTACAAATAATGCAAATATATTTAATCCAAAAATACCAAATTTTAATTAAATCGGTTCACCCGTGGTTCATCTTACTGTACATTGGACAGGAAGACGCTTTTTTTTTGTTTTTATCATTGGAGCTTGAAATTAAAATTATATATAGAACGTTTTGAAAAATATTTTTTCTTTATATTCAAGAGTTTCAGACTTCATATATTGAAAAAGTGACTTCAGCACCATTTTTATTGCTAACGTTATTTACTTATTTTGAAATGAATTATGATAATAAATTGTTGATGATTTATTTTATACTTATTTTAACTGAATATTTGTACTATAAAAGACAAACTTGTCTTACTTGTACTTCCGTTCTTTCTAATAAACTTTAACATCACAGTCAAGCGCCAGCTTAAGCTATATTATTAGAATAGTTCGCGAAACTATAAGATTTGGGGTAGGTGCGAGGTTGAAATCCCCTGATTCTTTAAATGCAAAAGAAACTTTACATACATCCAACCTCGGACCTACCCCAAATACTATAGTGTGCCCAAGCAGGGGGGTTGCAGGGGGCAGCATGCCCCTCAAACATATATCACTGAATAAAATGATCACTCACTCTATACGTTCATTTCAATAATTGAAAGATCTATCGCCAGCACAGCCATCTTTTTTTTACTGACTTCTTTTTCGCCAGCAATCAAATTGTTTTTGTTTGCCAAGGGAAATTTTGCTGCGATGGCTATGCAGCAATGAATAAAACACACCTATTATTACCCTAGTCCAACGAAAAACATCTATGAGTGGTAAGAGATTTTTGAAGTGGGAAAAGTCCCACAAAAGGATTCCGCCTTCGTCAAGCCGATATTGAGCGTTTAGTAAAATTTTTATTCCGCTTATTGGAAACCTTAAAAAAAACAGGTGATGCAACATCAACTCGAAGGCATCTAAAAATTTTTGGATCGTGGGATTTCATATTATCGTTTTGTGACGCGTTATATGTAAGTTCTTTCATGATCGTAAAAAGTTTCAAATAAATTTTCTCCTTCATACCATTTTTTTTTTAAAGCAATTGTCAAAAATAAGTGTTATCGCATAAACGGAAATATTTTTTATAGTTTATATTATTAACACGCATGGATGATGCTTGAGATCCGTTTAGGAATTTACTGCTTTTTCAAAATACTTCTCGTTTATCTTTTGGTACCTATGACTGCATATGATACGCATCATATGATGAATTTAGGAACTCAGCATATTTCTTTTTGTATGCTTTTATTGTCTTTGGATTGAATTATAATAAAATAATAAAAAACAAAATTGCTTTATACGAGTTTTCCACCAGCCTACTAAAAAGACAGTACAGTTTGTTTGATATATGTATTTAGGTTTTACTAAACGAGATCAACTTATTAAATGGAAATCAATAATAATTAATAAATACTTACAAAGATATTAAGAAAAACCGTTCCTTCTTTTTATATCGTTACAGAGAAAGACTTGTCCTTAAATTCCTTCCTAAACTATTAAAAAACTCAACTACAAATGGATATTTCGGCAAAGGAGCTCGGGTTTGTTCTCCACGGTGCTTATTTTTCTTTGAAAACTATCCTGATGGATATGGTAAGTACTTAAAATGTTATACTGAATTGCCTTTCATAATATATCAAGCATTAAAGATATACAAGAAAGAAAACACATAATTACAAAGATTTTTTTCCGGAAAAAAAGTATTATTTTTATGTTTTTTATATATGAAAAAGAAACCCATTTTCATCCATCAGCTTTAGTTTTTGAGATAAGACATATGGATACTTCTATAGAATAAAACCTGCAATGAGGCGAATAAAAATAAAACTATTCTTCTAAAGCAACCAAAAATTATCTTTTCCATGAAAGTTGGTCGTTTGGCAGATGGTACATTAGAATAAATCCATTTATTGCGGTTCTTTGAGTTAATTCCATTTAAATTAACGAGGCAAAAATAACAATCATCATGGGGATTTTTTGGTTCTCGCTAGTTCATTGGGGGTTTGAGCTTCAAAGAACGTCTTGTTCCTTTTAACCATAGTCGCAAACTAACAACACAGTTTTGACAAACAGTCTTAGGCACCCACAGCTTATTTAAATTACACATTTGCATTTTAAAGTAAGCTGTTTTCACGAATTTTGTCACCAATTATTTAAATTTTTTTAGCCTCATTCACCGCAAATGTTACAAAAGTGTGGGATATTAAAACAACTTCTCCGTGATGTAGACATTGTGATAATTTCTTCATAACTTTTTAAGAAGTTACATTTTGTAGGTATGTGTTATAAATGAATATTTTTGCAATCGCATCCATGAAGGATACCTCTATAATTGTCGGCACGATTCGAATCATGTTTTTTATAGAGGGGAAATATAAGTGAAATTTTGTAAGACGTCTCAGTTACCCCTGTGTTTAGATTTCTGTTAAACAATGACAGATTCATCTATGAGAATTTGAAGTGCATTTATAAAGAAATCATAATTTTAGCTCTACTAAGTTCCTCCAATATTTCCAAACTCGTAGTTGGCAAGGATGCTTGAAGATCATCGGATATTAATTTATTTACTTATTTACCTTGATACAACTAAACTTATTACTACGGTGATAGTGGGATAAAGAGAAAACTTAAATCTAAGCTTAAATATATGATGCGTTTTTCGTTGATTTTTTTTCTTTTTTAATTTTAATTTTTTATAATATTAGGCTGCAACCAGTGCAACCTTCGCAAAAGAAGGGGTCACGAGAAAAAAAAAATTGCATTTTGAAATTATTTTAATATACACTCAGCGGCACGGAATCTTGGCCACAATTAATTTTCGTTGTAACTCGCCCTCAAATATTTTTTTATTAATGATTTCATTGTAATTATGTTAAATGTGCATATTTTGATTATTTTAAACCCTTGTTTAAAAGGTTTACTTTATTTTTTATAACGATAATTTAAAATTTAACATTTTCTCAGCAAAACAAACATTTAAATTAAAAAGAGTATAAAATGAAAAATTATGTTATGTTAAAAGCTATTTTGAATCAATAATTCAACAAAGTCCATTAAAATAGTGCTAAGTCTTCTACTTGGCTGATGTATTTCAGTAGTATAGTATATAGAATTTGTATTATTAAAAAAAAAACCTTATATAATCTAGCCAGGCCCTGGGCTAAAAACAAAAAACTTCCAATTTAATGATTAGGAATTCTACTCTTGTTGGATATAGTTCACACTAGGTATTCGTCACGAAATCTATGTTAGATGAACTGAACTTAGCAAAAATTGCGTATTGACAAAGGCCCTCACTATAGTCAACTGATGAGTCCAAGTGAGATCGCCGGGACGAAACGCCAATTTTTGTAGGACTTAAAGGCCGTTAAAAGCTATTTCGAATCGAAAAATTATGTACTTTTGGGGAGTTTTGAGACGTGTCTGCATTCGATCTGGCATACTCTGGATAATGTTTTTAATATCCCTTTGCGATAAGCTCTCCCCAGCAGCCAGTGCAGCATTCCTGAGCTCGTCCAGTGTTTGTAGGGGGTGAGATGAGCACTTTATCTTTCTTTTTAGCATGTCCAAGATATGCTCTATGAGATTTAAAACCGGACTTCACGCGAGCCACTGCAGTTTTTGAATACCAGTGCACTGAAGGTATTCATAAACCCAACGCGCCTCATTTGGTCGTGCATTGTGCTGCATGGTGATGGGTAGAAACTGCTCTCCTCTTCGACTTTTATGGAAAAAAAGAGGAGAAAGTGTATGGACAAGAAGAGGATAGCGGTTTCTACCCATCACCACCACAGAAACTATGGTTTTTCATGGAGGCTCAATTATGGTATGAGGGGTATAAGTTCCGAAGGGTATACGGAGTTGGCCATCGTTGATAATCGATTAAAAGCAACGCTATACGTTGAGAAGATCCTTGAGGAACACGTCTTACCTCATATGCGGTTTATAGGGTACGATCAGTTCCTCTTTATGCAGCACAATGCACGACCAAATGAGGCGCGTTGCGTTTATGAATACCTTCAGTGCACTGGTATTCAAAAACTGCAGTGGCTCGCGTGAAGTCTGGTTTTAAATCTCATAGAGCATATCTTGGACATGCTAAAAAGAAAGATAAAGTGCTCATCTCACCCCCTACAAACACTGGACGAGCTCAGGAATGCTGCACTGGCCGCTTGGGAGAGCTTATCGCAAAGGGATATTAAAAACATTATCTAGAGTATGCCGGATCGAATGCAGACTGTAGTATAACCAATAGAAGGGAACACACGATACTGACACGTCTACTTTTCCTAAAATGAATCCTTTGGCAACGTTTGTTTTCTTCGGAACTACGACCTAACATATACATTATAATTCAAAAAACTTAATGTGGGAGTTATGCAATATTAGTTTTAAGAGTTAAATAAGGGTTTTTGTTCGTAGCTTTCCCTTGAAGTATTAATATCAATTTCATTATACAACTTAAGTTTATTATATTATGTTACTTTAAATTATAGTTGAAAAGGAAAATATTTATCCTAAATCTCTAACTTGTAACTACCAGAGATCAAAATGAATATGTTCGACTTTGTTCGAACAATTCTCTATTTTTCCTTATGTTCGTTTATAGTCGATCGTTCTGCCTCTATACTCGAAAGTCATTTTATTCACAAATAAAAATACTCACGAGAAAACTCAAACAAACTGGTCGAACTCGTTTGTGTCGTTTGACTTCACACCCACGAACAAAATTACTCGTGAACAGTTGGAACTAGTTTCGAGTACCCGAAACAAAGCGAGTATACTCGAAAAAAGGTGGTTGATAGTGAACATCATCCAAGATCGTGAACATATCTCGGGTCGCTTGTAGATTAGGTAGATTTTAGATTTTAGGTAGATTTATTTGTATTCGGTATTTAGGGACGCTTGGTGGTGTTCACAAGAAAAACAACCGGTTTCTATTTCTATTATAGAGATGAAATTATTTACTATTGGTTGGTTTGTTTTTTTGTTTATTTGTTCTAGAGGATTATTTTGTATTGTTTTGGTAGGTATGATGATAGAAGATTTAATTATGCAAGCAATGATTAATAGAAGCGACAAATGCATTTATGTGGATTACATTCGTAATATAAACTACACACTACAAAGGAAAGTTTGGGACAGTACAGTTGTTGGAAAATTGTTTAAAAAAGGATGGATCTTTTGTTTTTAACTGGGAAACAGCTCAATTGATTTCAATTCGGGAAAAATTGGTATGCGTATTGCGTTGACATATATAGGTATGTACATACTATGTACTATGTAGACTGTAGGTACCTATGTTTTATTTAGATTTTTTTAAGGATTGGTTTGAATTCGTCGAAAATAGATTTCTGATTACATAATACAGGTAGGTAAGGTACATATATCAATTTGAAGTTGAAGATAAAATCCTATTTCATTGGATGATGACGACGTTATATAATAACAATACTTATTTAAAAAAATATATTTCATGTACCTACTTATGTACATTTAAATAATTATTAATTTATGATGTATTTATAAGTTACATATTTTTTATTTTTTGTTTAACGTAATCCTACCTATTTATTTTTGTTCATTTACTTTTATTTCATTTTGTTTTCATACCATGTTCCTAGTTCCTACTTAATTTGATTTATTCAATAAAAAAACAAATTAACTAGGTACTTTTATTTATCTTAAAGGATCATTATCCAGAAACTCACTGCTGCTTAAGTAACGCTGAAAAAGGCAATTGAAAATCACAAAAACCAACCACCATTTTGCACAGCAGAGTTTAGCTTATGCAATTGGCGTTTTTCTTTTTTACCTCAGAGCAGATCGCCGAGCTGTC
The DNA here is from genome assembly GCA_929447395.1 of Epistrophe grossulariae. Taxonomy (NCBI): domain Eukaryota; kingdom Metazoa; phylum Arthropoda; class Insecta; order Diptera; family Syrphidae; genus Epistrophe; species Epistrophe grossulariae. The sequence continues at coordinate 60,311,869 of OV839566.1, read as the reverse complement.
AAAAATTTATTCTATTGGCGTTTTTCTTTTTTACCTCAGAGCAGATCACAGAGCTGTCAAAAATTTATTCTATGTTTCTTTTTTACCTCAGACAAATCAGAGCACATAAGTCGTGTTTCTTTTTTCCATCTGAGCTAGCTCGGAGCATGATCTGTATGCTCAGAATAAAATGACCGAGCAAATCGAGCAAAACGCTGAGCAAAGCCAACTTCATACAATTTTTATGTAATTTGACAGATTACTATGCATAAGACATGTTCAGTGCTCAAGTGTGTTTCATAATTAAATCTGAGGGCTCTGATCGTAATCTCCTCAGAGCTTAGCTCTGATCGCTCAACCTCTGCTCAGAGCTTTGCTCAGAGCCAAAAAAGAAAAACGCCATATGTTTCTTTTTTACCTCAGACAAATCAGAGCACATAAGTCGTGTTTCTTTTTTCCATCTGAGCTAGCTCGGAGCATGATCTGTATGCTCAGAATAAAATGACCGAGCAAATCGAGCAAAACGCTGAGCAAAGCCAACTTCATAAAATTTTTATGTAATTTGACAGATTACTATGCATAAGACATGTTCAGTGCTCAAGTGTGTTTCATAATTAAGTCTGAGGGCTCTGATCGTGATCTCCTCAGAGCTTAGCTCTGATCGCTCAACCTCTGCTCAGAGCTTTGCTCAGAGCCAAAAAAGAAAAACGCCAAATACCCATCAACCTTCAACCTCGAATACACCCGAAACAAAATGAGTATACTCGAAAAAAGTGGTTGATCGTGAACATATCTTTTTTCGTTTTTAGAGTAGGTAGATTTTAGGTACATATTTATTTGTATTCGGTTTTGGTGGTTTTTAAATTTACAAGAAGAACAACTGATTTCTATTTCTATTATGGATATGAAGTTATTTACTAATTGGTTGGTTTTTTTTTGTATTGTTTTAGTAGGTATGATGACAGAAGATTTAATTATTCAACTATGTGGATTACATTCATAATATTATTCACACGACATAGGAAAGTTTGAGAGAGTGCAGTTTTTGGACAATTGTTTTTAACTGGGAAACAGCTGTCTTGAAAAACTAAAGTTAAAAACGTTCATCATAACGAAATTATTATTTAAATTCGGAAAAAAATTGTATGCGTATTGCGTAGATATGCATGTACCTACGTACCTACCTTCTACCTACCTACTATGAACTATAGGTACCTAAATTTTTTTGTATCTATTCAGTTTTTTTAAGGATTGACTAAATTCACAGAAAATGTAGTGATTTTTGTATTAAGAAAAAAGAACCAGATTGAATCCGGAAACTATCAACAATTTGATGGTCGCAAATTCAAATTTGAAAATTAATCCTATTTCATTGGATGGTGACGACACGTTATATAATAACAATACTTAAAAAAAAATTTCATAGCTATGTAGGTACCTACATTAAATATTTATGATTTATTTATAAGTTATATATTTTTATTTATTTTTTTTTGTTTAAAGTAGGTAGGTAATCCTATTTATTTTTGTTCATTTACTTTTATTTCATTTTACTTCATTTCATTTTGTTTTCATAATATCATGTCCCTAGTTTCTACTTAGCTTGATTTATTCAATAAAAAAAATGTTAAACAAACTAATTAGGTATTTTTATTTATCTTAAAAGATCATAATTCAGAAACATACTGCTGCTTGAAAATCACAAAACCAACCACCAAATTTCGCACAGCAGAGTTTAGGTTATCCAATACCCATCCACCGTCAACCTCGAATACACAATACACACTACACAAACAATCGAGTCGAGCACATTCGAGCATATCGATCGTGGACACTTTGTTCACGGTTGCTTGACTCGTATTTATTCGAACCAATTTAACTCTGTTGCAAGGTATACTCGTTCGTATTCGTTTGATTTGTGTGGTGAATCACGAGTCATCAAACTCGTGGCCAGAAAAACTCGTAAACATTTTCCTTGCGTTGACTCTGTTTGTTTGAACTCGCTTTTTTCGAGTGAGTATTCGATGTTCGTGAACATTACTCGACTCGTTTTATTCTCTGGTAACTACCAAATGTAAAAAGAAACTCTCTGCCTCTTCACACCAAATCCAAAACGCGGTTTTCGCGAAATTATAAGTTTTGGCGGAAAACCTACATCGAAAACTCAAGTTTTCCCATACATTTTTGGTAAACCACAAGTTTTTATAAACCACAAGTTAATAATTATAAGAGAAAGAGTTGGCCACTCACTCACTGATTCATTCATCTGACATATCAACGCACAGCTTATACTATAAGTTTTAAAAATATTAATAAATTTTTACAAATTTTATGTAACTGAGCACTAAGAAGGGATTTTTTGAAATTCATATTACAAGTAGGGTAAAATAAGGTAAAATTGGTCAAACGTTCAAAAACTAACTTCGAAACGGTAAGTCGTACAATATTAATTTATTTTTTTTAATACCTTATCCAAATTCTAGAACTTTATTAATTTAAAAAAATTCTACAAAATCTACAAATCCATATATAAATTTTTTTATACTTCAAAGTTCATAAATTACATAATTCCAATAAATCAGGGACAAGTCCAATTCAAATAAATTCTATACCATTCGAAAGGTATTTAAAAAAAAAGTATCCATGTTTTACCATATTTTGATTTTTTTTTTAAATCATTTTTATCTTTCAAATACATACATTTTTCCAACACAAATTTTACTACTTTTTTAATTTTCTATTTTTAACTGTTTCTTTTAAAAATCTCAAAATCGTAAACCTCATAGATATTATTGATTTACATTTATTGTAAGAAATTTTAGGTTTTTCTAATTTTTTTTAAACACACATATTGACATATTTTCTGTTGTTTTATTAATCACCTCACAACTCTTTAGTTACTCAATCCTTACGATTAGTTTTTTTTTAATCGCATCTAGGAAAATACACAATTAATTTGATACATCATACATAACTGTACAGTGTACACCCCACACGACTTTCACAATAGTTTAAAAAGAAATTGTTTGAAAAATCTCGCAAAAACTCAAAAAAAAGGGGTTGTTGCTCATTGCCAACCAACGTGTCTCAGTGGAGAATTGTCCAATTTTTGCTAAATTTCAAAAACACCCCTTTTCCATTCACTCAAATGCTTATATCTTTAAATCCAATTGTCCGATTTTTAAAATTCAAACTTTGAATTAAAGCCACAATGACAGTCGAGTATCAGCAACAAAAAAATTTGCAAAACCCTTCAAAATTTCATACTAATAACGTTCAATGGGCGGGTTCAATAAAAATAGCTTAACATCTGAATTTTCAGATTTCTGAATTTGTGTCGTTGAACGCAAAAAAAATCTGAAATTTCAACCGAAAGTTATTGCGTCAAATTCCTGCATTTACCTAAAGGATTTACATTGAAGCGAAATAAAATAGAACTTTAATTACATTTGTGAATTAAACATTGAGAGTGAGTTAGGATGAAAATATATGTAACTAAATTAGCAACAGGTTTCATTACCTTCATTAAAAGTCCTTTTATTGATATGTATGACTTACAAAAACATAGAAAAACTTTCCAAACATCAATTAAAAAAATTGTTGATTTAAAAATTCACTAAACAATAAACAAAAAGTTCGTTCATTTAAATAAGTATTAAATTTTCATGACAAAAACTAAAAAAATCAACCACCAACAAGACGAAAATAATAAAGTTCAGCTTTTATGTGTGCTTTTGGCACTTCCCCCACCACAAACAACATTCATCTGAATTTTCAGATGAGAATTTCTTGTCTGAAAATTCAGATGAAACGTAACTAAACGTAACTAAAAGTCACTAAAAGTCATCTAACTTTTTAAGACAGCTGGCCAATCAGAAGCTCCAAAAATTCAGAAATCTGAAAATTCAGATGTAAAACGTAATCGATTGAACGCACCCAATAAGATTTTCGACAAAAAATTTCATCGAGGCAAACGTAACCACAAAGAGGAATATAATAAAAAAAACTTTCCTATTAACAATATACTGGTGGGAATGAGATGACTATTCTAAAGACGGTCGAGTGTGTGCAACAAAAAATAATCACGAAAAAATTTCCTATACTTGTAGATTGTAGGTATATATATTATTATTCGATGGCACGTTGGTGGTAGGTATTTTTCATTCGTAATAATTCTAAAAGTACCCTCATGGTTGGTTTGCTTGGCTGATAACTTTTGTTCTAATGATCGGATCGTTAAGGTTGATGCCTTAAAATATCATGCACGTGTACTTGACCCTTATGATGTGGGTACAGTATATTTTGTAGGTATTTATATCTTCTGTTCTATTAATCCGATCTGTAAGATTAAGGTTTTAAAATAAAGGTAAAATGTTAGGCTTGAATTTTAAAATTATAAAATAAAAAATTCAATTTGAATGAAAAAAAAAATCGGTTGTTACCTACACACATTTATAGAAAAGAAGTTGATTTTATCTTATGTTCTAAAAAACGCATCTTTAAGCTTTACGTTTAATTACATAAAATAAAAAAAATCATTGAGATCGCATGAAAATGTATAAAAATTCAAACTGAATGGTCAACAAAATTGATATATACTTACATTATTATGTATGTAGGTATGTAAATTTTTAGAAAAGGGTTGATTTTTATCGACTAAGCAATAATTTAGAATCATGCAAAGTGAAGTCAATGGATTGACGTGGCAAGTATAACTTGAATTATAATAGTCAGACTTTCAAGGTCAATTTTTTTTAAATTTTAATTATGTATCCGACAAAAAAGTGAACTTATATTAAGTTAGCAAAACAATTCATACGGTTCTACCAAACGTACTTTTCTCCGAGAAAATTGTTGACATTGGCGCCTGCCTGGCGACTGAACATGCCCTAAGCGGAGCAAGGGAGCTGCGTAAGCGGGACAGGGGACCCGTAATCGATTTTTATCAACTAAGGTGAAACTAAGTGAGTTACTGGAATAAAAGGTAGCCTAGATGGAGTAACAATGGTCAGATTTTCAAGGTTAATTTCCTAAAATTAAGGTCAATTATCAGTCTAGAGGTAGAAAAGTAGGTCAATGGCAGGACTGGGACTGGACAAATCGGATATAGATTTATAACTTGAGTTCTAATGGAAACATTTTTTGAAAAAATCAAGGCATGGTCATTCAAATTCGTTATTTGAAAGTATTCATCATTTAATAATAAGGTGACCGAAAAGGCTTATAACTTTGGCAATTCTTAACCGATCTTTATAAATAAAGTGTCGAATGAAAGATAGATTTAACAAATAAATGGCTATATATTATGTTTGTAAGACCAACAAATGGGACAGAAATGAAGAGAGAGAAAGACAGAAATACAGAGCGAGACAGACATGTATAGAGAGAGATAGACAAACATGAGATACAGAGAAAGACAGAAGGATACAGTGAGAGAGACAAAAAGATACAAATACATTGTGTTGCAATTACATTTTGTTGCAAAATACATTGTGTTGCAAAATACATTGGCGCAAAATTTTAAACATTTTAACGCGGCTCTAAATCTACTTTAAAATGGGAGTCGTCTCTAAATAATAACTTTAGAATGAGAGTCGGCTCTTTGTAAATTTTAAACGACTTAAAGTATACTTTAGCGTTAAAGAGGTCTTCTAACTTTAAAACCAGCAAAACGCTTCTCTATCTTTTTAAAGTATGCTTTGTCTGTGGGAAATTATCATTGTGAGTTAAATAAACACAAATGCATCCACACAGGGAAGGCGAGCAGTTAGACAGCTAAATGCTGGGGTACCCAAAGGAATTTTGATCTGTTTTGTTTTAGGATTGTTTTGAAATTTTAAATCGTTAATATAGTAAAAAAGCTTAGTAAATGAAAGAAACACGCGGTGCTGCGTCGAATGCTGTAAAAACACCTATAACAAGCAGTGTAATTTTTGTTCATTTCACAGGTAAGCTGTGTCTCATATTCCACATAAAGTAAGTAAAATTACTCTGCACTACGGGCGCTCAATGGATTTGAGCAACTTGCCATCACCAACAAAAAATAATGCTACCGTGGACGAGAATTTCAATTTTCACAGATCGGGTTCATCTAATTCCCGTGATTGAAGTGTATTTTTATTTTCAAACAATTTGCTTTTTTATAGCAAAATGCTACGAAATATCAATTGAAAAGTGGAATATGAAACACAATCAGCCCGTGAAAAGAAAAAATTGTAAACTCCATATTATAGGTGTTTTTAAACGATTTAACGAAGCACCGCATGTTGGTTTATGTTTTTTTTAACAAACTATTGCCAGTATTCACTATGTTAACTCTTATTTCACTTTTTTATTTAGTATTTTCACTATTTTAACATTTTAAAATCTCGAAACACTTTCCGATAGCTCGGCAAAATGCTTTCGAACTTCTTTTTGTTTTTTAATTTTTCGTTCTGTTTGATTTATTCAGCTGTCAAAATTAGGCGTGCTTCACAAAAGTTTGCTGACGTTTTGTTAAACAAGTTCTTTAGTTAGAAGAGTTGTTTAAAGTGTTTAAAATTAAGAAAATTTTAATAAGTATTTTTAAATAAAGGATTGTTTTAACTAGAGTCGGGTTTATTGCTTAAACGAGAACTGTTTCAAAATTTGCGCCATTGTGTTGCAAATACATTGTGTTGCAAATACATTGTGTTGCAAATACATTGTGTTGCAAATACATTGTGTTGCAAATACATTGTGTTGCAAATACATTATATTGCAAAAACATTGAGTTGCAAAATACATTGTGTTGCAATATTGTGTTACAAAATACATTGTGTTGCAATACATCGTGTATACAGTTATCGTGTGTACAGTTACCGAAGCCAACTGTTCGGGTAAATATACTAGTTTAATCAGCCCTATCACAAATTCCATCGTAATCGAAAATTTGCTACGAATCACGAAAAATGTATTGCAGAATCCATTCGTAGTGGAAAATCTATTAAGAATTTCGAAATGCAGGAAATTTGGTATCACAAATTCCGAATGAAACGAAAATATGACGTCCTTTTCTACGACAACTGATTCTTGTCGTAGCCAAGTGGTAAACGATTGTGTTTCATTAAAAAATAGTTTTTTTTACAAATTTTAAAATTTGCAATGGTTGCAAACGCAAATTAATCAATTTTTATTTTGTTAAAAATTCTTAAACTCTTAAAATAATTGAATACCACGCCGAAACAATTTACAAAGAAGTCAAAACAAAACTATTTTCCTTAAAAAAAAACGAGGAATTAAAAGAATACATCACTTTTAAAACAAGCCGGGCTGAAATTAGTTCCTCATTTGAAACCACATTATTTATAACTTCAATTTATTTTTATGTTGAATCTATTTTCTTGAGAAAAAATGCTAAAACATTGAATAAATAAACAAATATCAACAACACAACTTTTTTCAGTAGTAGTAGTCAGGGATGGGACTTTTTTAAAAAATGTCCGAAGTAGATTTGGAAAAAAAACGCAGTAGATTCAACTTTTTCGCAGTAGATTTTTATATTTTGAAAATAAAAATAAGAAATAACATAAATAAACATAAATAATTTAAAATAACAAAATATATATTCTGTTTTAGCTCTGATCGTTCAAGGCTTCAAATTTGTGTTTCTTTTTTAGTTCTGAGCATGTTCAGGCACGCTCTGTGAGCTCAGAATAAAATAGGAGAGTAAACGGAGTAAAATGCTGAAAACAAACGAGATGACGGGAAATTAAAAAAAACGTCGTCAAAACAATAAAAAATGGCGGAATAGGCTGGTTGCTCTAGTGGAGAAGGTAAAATAATAATAATAAATAAATAATTTATAATCATGACATTTCAGTGATTAAGTTGTTTCATAATTAAATCAGAGAACTCTGAACATACTCTGCTTAAAATTTATTCTGTTCGCTCAGACTTTGCTCAGTACTCAGCTCAATCAGCTCTGATCTAAAAAAGAAAAACGCCTATTGAATGATTTTTTTTCGTAAAACCAAAAGTGCAGTAGATTTAATTTAAAGGCAGTAGATTTATTTTTCGAAAAAAATGCAGTAGATCTACTGCAATTGCAGTAAAGTCACAACCCTGGTAGTAGTAGTAATTTTTATTGATTTTTTTTTTTACACATTTGTTTTTCTTATAATTTATACATTATTTCACTTAGTTGCTAAATTGCCGACTTGGAATTGGCCAGGCTACACAAGTATTAATTTGTATTGTTTATTTTATTATTTTTAACAATTTAATAAGGGTTTAAAGAAATTAGTTCTACTGAAAAATTATATGTGTCCACTCAATAGGAACATGCTTGTTTTGAAGTATATAGAAGAAGAATATGGGATAGAAATAGAAGGAGATAACAACACAAATGAGAACAGGCGAGATAGATTCGACAAAGTCGACTCTTCTCTGAAACACACGTATATAGTGTGTGTGCAAAGTGCCTGAATAAGTATAGAATTCAAGTTTGTTTAAATGGTATAAGAATTATTGTGAGTTGGACATTGATTCATCACTCATACAGTCTTATTTGTTTACATTTATATTTATGTATTTACATTGCTTAGTTAGGTTTTATAAGATAAAGATACTTATATTCATAGTTCTCAGCTGATGTTAGACATCTTTTTATTTACATTTCATACTTAGATTTATATAAAATAAAGGCACTTAAATTTTAATTCACAGCCAGTTATAAGGCATTTATTGTTGTGTGTTCACAGATTCTTAAAAATTTATTATTGAGATATTTTTCAAGATCTATTTTATTGTTTACATTTTATACTAATGTTTTTGTACTTAAAATATTGAACTTGAGTTACAATAGTTTCAGATATTTTTATTTTTTTTATTTTTTTTATTTTTTAAGTAAATTAAGTAGTATTGTCGTAAATTAGATAAAATCACAGCTGGTTTTTATTTTTAATTAGTTTTATTTGGTGAGTTCAATAACTCTAGTTCTGAAATAAAATATATTTTGTATGTTTTTTTTTTTTTTTTTTTTTTCTTATATTGTTTTTACAGGTTATAAAGACAATAAAGATAAGAACTTCTTAGCCTCTATAATTGTTTGGAGATCTCTTTTTGTAAAAAGGAGCGAGAAACGAGTTGTCCCCTTCTTGGAGCAGAAAATCTGGGTTGGAGACCTCACTGAGGATGCTAATTGGCGAAACATAGTACCTGTCGTTGACTGAATAGTTGATATTATCTAAGAAGATTCCCTGGAGGATAGGGTTTTCGTGGTGTTGCAATGCAGCTATTCTTTTTTTTGAAAGAAGGATTAAGTAGTTCATCAGGGGATCTATTCCTGAATCCTCATATAATGTTTTGTTACTGTGCCACCTTCCTGATGGCTTTCGTCCTTTGGAGATACATTTTCTTATTATTTTTCTTTCGAATCTTTGCAGTTCGATTGCAACATTGGGTGTTATGTGGAACCAAAGGAGGAAGCCATAAGAAATGAGAGGCCGAATTAAAGTCATTAATAATTTCGTTTTTTTTTTCAACTTCTTTTGAGTTGATGAGACATTTGGGTTTTGCAGCGGCAGCTTTGCTGTTGCGAAGGGCTAGTCTGGCATGTGGGTTCACTTTAAGTCGTTCATGAAGGCGGACTCCCAAGTATTTGATGCTTTGTCTTAGAGGAATGTTGTGTCCTTCTAATGTAAGTTTTAGGTATCTGCTTTCACGCACCGCTAGATGATGCCCCTTACCGGAGGCATTGCGGAAGCAAATAAGATCGCATTTTTTAAAATTTGGTTTAATGCCCCATTTTTTGTAGTAGGGTAGGATTTCGTTTAAATGGCTATTTACTTGACTGAGTGCCTCATTGGGCATTTCATGGGAACTAAAAATTAGCGTATCATCTGCATACAAAATTGTTTCGGAAAAATTTATTTTCATGGGGAAATCATATAGGTAGATATTGAAAAAAAATGGGCCTAATATGGATCCCTGGGGGACTCCAGCTAGGACTGGGATAGAACCTGAATTAGTGTTATCGAAATATACCTGCGTACTACGATTAGATAAGAAAGAGCGGATGATTTTTATGAACTTTGGAGGAAAATTTAGTAAATTGAGTTTATAAATGAGGCCTGCGTGCCAAACTGAATCAAAAGCTTTGTGAAGGTCAAGTGCGCAGGAGACAGTACATTTTGTTTGCCTTAAATTTTTTAATATGCGGTCTTGTAAGGAGAGAAGTGCGTGCTCCGTGGAGTGTTTTTGTTTAAAACCGAATTGCTGAAATTGGGTGAGTTCAGTGTCGTCAAAGAAGTTTTTAATTTTTAACAAAAGAATTTTTTCCAGAATTTTGCCTATGTTGGAGAGAAGTGAAATAGGGCGAAAGTTGTCTAGGCTGTTAGAATTATTATTTTTTTTTATTGGAATTAATTTCGCATTTTTCCACGTCGTGGGAAAATAACAGTTGTTTAAGCAATTGTTAATCAAAGGTGTTAGATGCTTTGCTATCGTTTTTTTTTGACTTGCGGAGGATAAAATTGGAAATGTTATCCGGTCCACACGATTTTTTATTGTTGAGCGAAAATATTATTGACTCAACCAAGCTTTCGGAGACAAAATTCTCGTTTGATGTTGAGTCCGATCTATTAAGAGGACCAAAAGCATTTATTCTCAGACCATCGTTCCATGCATCAAATGCACTAATAAAAGTATTTACTGTAAGCACATTATGGATGTCACTTTGAGGTGTTTTTAACGAGAAGAGGTCGGCATAGTAAGACTCAAAAGCACAAATTTTTTCGGTTGACGATGAAAAAGTTGCGTTGCCAAGCGTTAAAGTCTGATCAGAGCAAGCTAGTTTGCTTTTGCGGGCTGTTATTTGGTCAATAACTTTGAATACGTTGGCTGATGGTTTCAAACTGTTGAGTTTGGAGCGGAACTGAGCGTTCGTTTCCATTCTAACTTTATCTTTTATTATCTTACTCAGACAGCTGATGCGAGATGACAATTCTGCATATTCCTGGTTCGTACGATCTCCTAATCGATGGTAAATTCTTTTTAGATTTTTTTTCCAAATCTTTCTAATTTTAAAAAGACCAAGAGTAGCGTCCGAAATTTTATGGTGGTTTAGGTGGAGCGATTTTTCTTTGCTGTGGGATTTTATACAACTTAATAATGAGTTAGTAAAACTGTTTATTTGAGAATCAATCTCACCATTTGATAGGTTTCTATCCGTTGGCAAAGATTGATTGCTAAAGATTGAGTTAAGAGATCGGTTGAAGTTCGGCCAGTTGGTGTCTTTAAAACACGTGAAGGTTCGGGGTGAAGCAGGGAATACAGAGCTGGAACAAAGTTGGATACTCATGAACACAGAGAAGTGGTCTAAGATGGGGTCTAATGTTATGCACGCAATATTTTTGCCTGAGAGGTACTGAGAGCGTAAATTGGCGGAGGTTAGAAAAAAGTCAATGTGCGAGCCGGAGATAGGGCGTGTGGGGCCCTCAGCAGCTATGATGTCAAAGTCAAGGAAGCGGTTATCCAAGTACCACTTGTACAAATGTCCACCGTTAACATTTTTTTTTGTATCGCCCCAAAGAGGGTGGCGCGAATTAAAGTCGCCTCCTATGATAATGAAATCATAGCTGGATAAGCTGGAAAGAAGTTCATTCAGGGCTGTGGGCAGAGAAGAGCCTATGTTACATGGGACATAAATCGATACCAACGCGAGACTTTTAGTTGATTGAAGAACCTTGATTGGAATTTCAGCGATAGTTGCTGAGATGACTTGATTAGAAAAAATTTTTTGGGAAAAGTTGATGGAGTTTTTTACGAGGATACCAGTGCCTCAAACCTCATTGTTTCTTATAATATCGTAGCTATTATTAAAGCCACATTTTGAACTTTTTTTTTTAAAGCAAGTTTCTTTCAAAAGGAGGGCCATTGGAAGAGTGTCTTTCAATAACTCCTCGACTTCAATTTGTTTTTCTGCAGATAAAAGAGAGTTGATGTTTGCTGTAATTATATTTAGGTTCATGGTGAGAGGGACGCAACAAAAAGCAAATAAGCACCAGGCTTCTCATTTTCATTAATTTTTTTATATGAAGGCCAGAAAGACCTTATTTTTGAAATTAGTTGCCCAATTGGCAAGCCAAACAGTTTCTGGGATTCATTAATGAAATCTGACACATCATTGCCGTCAGTCGGACATGGGAGGGGGTTTTTTTTGGCCTTTGCCACTACTTCTTACTACGTCCGCGAAGGAGAAGCCCGTTTGTGGTGATTTGTTGTTATCACTGTTGGTTATTAAGTTATTTAAAAGCAACTTATTCTTTTTTCCAGGCCGTGAAATCATTTCTTCCCTTTTTTTAAGGTACAGTAATCTTTTTGGGCAGCCTTTGTAGTTGGCAGGGTGCCCCGTCATTCCGCAGTTCACACAGGCTGCAACGGATGTTTCATCCTTTGGCCCCAAGTTGCATTTGCCAACGTCATGGCTGAGAAGGCATTTGACGCATCTGGCTACAAATGCACAATATGCAGCCATATGGCCAAATCTCTGGCATCTAAAACACTGCTTCGTTCCAGAACTCTTTATTGAGTCCCACCTAATTCGGTGCCTGAGTAAGGATTTAAAAGTTTTTATTTGGAGTAGGCTATCCCTATCCTCCAAAGAGCAGACAAACATGTCCAATGGGATTCCATTTTCTTTAGACCATTTTGTCTCAAAGTTTTTAACATAGGTGGGCACCAGGTCTTCTGCTCCACAGGCTCTTGTACATCGATGTTGACTTGTTGACTGTTGTTTTGTTGAGCGTTGGTTGCTGATTTTTTTGGGTCTCTAGCTAATGAGTGGTCAGCATGGATGTCGTCTCTGTCCGGATCCAATAGCGAGAAACGGTTATAGTTGTTGGTTTCTTCATTGACAGGTTTTTTTGCAAATCTGTCTGTGGAATATTGGCGTCTTTTGCGGACCAAAATGTTGGTATACGTGTCCTAGTTGTTAACGAGTATTTTGCTAAGCGTCGATGCAGCGGTATCTACAACTGTTGTTGCATATGTATTTGTAGTAACAGTACTTCCAATTACTACGCTGTTTTCAGGAAGTAGAACTTTGTCATCGAAATGACTAGCTTTCTCACTTTCACTTATATGTGACGCGCTTGCGTCTGTCTCCATTTCGTTTCCTGATGTTGGTAAAGGGACTTGTGGTAATGCACCTGAATTTGGCAGCAAATACCATTCCAAGTTTGATAATATTTGATTTTTATCTTCGTTATTAAGTAAAGATGAAGGTAATTTCACTGGTTTTTTGTTTTTAAGAGTTTTTGACAATGACTTATCAGGAGATATATTGGGTGGAGGTTTACCATCCTCCATAATGATCAGTTTGGTTTTCACTTTAAAGAAATATTTTTTGCCAACGGTAATTTAGATAAAGAACACTGCGAGCACGTCTTGTCTCTATGACGGTCAAACCAAGCGATCACACAACTTTTTTCACGATCTCAACCATTTGACAGCTGTAATAGTGCTCAGGGATTTTGGGATTTGTTTCTGCGATATTTATTAAAACAAAGAGTCTAGCCATACTTAACACAAATGTTCAGTAAATATATATATTGTGAAAAAAAAGGGAAAAAAGATAGGACTTTTTAAAAAGTTTGAGGAATTTTTTATTTTAAAAGCTCCAATTATTGCTGTGACATAGGATAGCTGATTTCGAAATTCAGAATTAATTCTTTTAATGAGGCATTGCTTTTTTCGATTCCATTCGGATTTTGTGAATCCTTTTTTTCGGGGTTCGTAGTGGAATAATCCATTCGGAGATTTTCCACGATGGATTCTGTGATAGGCCTGAATATAAAACCTATGGAAAACTAGTTGGAATTCGAAGTTGAACTAAACAAACAAACCTTTCGAAACACTTAGCGCTCAATGAAATGTAAAAAAAACTGCTGAAGGCTGTATGTGTGTTATGTACATGAGATGTTTTGTTATTGTTTTTTTTTTTTTGCAGGAGAGGAGTGAGTGTTTGTAAAATGTCAAACGAAAAACCGGTTTTCGGTTTGGTGTGTAAAGGCTATTAGGTAAGCTAAAACAAAAGAGATCAGTGTTCAGTCCAGTTACAAAAAATGATCTATGTAATATTAACTCGTTCTTAAAAATTAAAAACAAAAAATAAATTAATTCATTGTCATTAGAATTTCTTTTAAAATAAAAATAGATAGTAATTTTATTTTTAGGAATCGACAAGAACGCGAATGCGATCGAGTCGAACCAAACACATTTCAACTCGATTTCGTTTTACAGATTGAAAATCTGTGTGACTGGCATTGTGTGCTGTTAGTTAAACGAAAATATTAATTTCAATAATTGGTTGGGAAGATTTTTTCAACAAAAAAGAGAACTTTATATTTTCCATGCATTTTTCTAGTGGGTTCAAAAAATCTTGCGATTGTAAAAAAAGGGTCAAAATAGCCACTTTTTTAAAAGGTCGTGTCATGGTCGTATGAGGCAAAAAAGGGGTCAAAATGCGACTAAAGTCGCATAGCAGCAATACTGGCTGCAACCCAGTCAGTCAAAATCAGGGATGTGACCCCGTATTATATTATATTTAATTTAATTTATTTTAATACAGACTGACATAGTAATCTTAAATTACTATGTTAGTACCTACTAAGTTTAGAGAGCACAGGCTGCAAAGGCTTTCGGCTCGCCGATTAAAAATAATAATGATGATCAAAATAATAGTAATAATGATAATAATAATAGTATTAATGATATTAATTATATTATAGTAATAGAAATAAAGATAATATTGAGGTGAGTTACAATTTAAAATTAAGTTGTGTTATTGTGTTTTCAATAGTCTTTAAGTTAGTTATGTTGATGTTTTTCAGGATTTCAATAATGTTGTCATTGTTAAGAAGGAGACGGTTGATGTGTAGTAGAAGGTGTTGAATGTCCAGAGTTTCCAAGCAGGTGGAACAGGTTGGTTCGTTTTCTTTTCTTAGGTGCTATTTTTGTAAAATATTATTCTTGAGTAGTGGTGACTATAATTCGACCAGTTCTCTAGCTCGCAGGTTTTGACCTTTAATTTGATCATTCGTGAAAGATTGTTTTCATTGCATAAGTTGAACGAGAGGGTAGGAGATTTTCCGGCAGATTTTGCCGCTTCGTCGGCATATTCGTTACCCTTGATACCTATATGGGCTGGTATTCACATAATTATGATTTTTGTTTTTGCTCTGATAACTATATCTCTAAGCATCATAATTGCTGGGGTGTTATTGTTCATATTTGTTATAGCGTGGATGACTGAAAGGCTATCAGTGCATATCACCCATTGTCCTTTGGTATTGGAGGCGTACTTTAAGGCTTCATAGACTGCTAGGGCTTCGGCGGAAAATATTGAGGCAGATTCATACAGAAAACCTTGCCTTAGTAATTCACCATTATCTATTGTTAGTTGTTACCGCAAAGCTAGTATGGTTTTCAGTTTTCGATCCGTTACTGGCTTTGAAGTCGTTTTCGATAGTATTAAAATAGTCCGATTTACATTTATAGGAGTATAATTCAATTAATAAGTTCAAGTGACCTCAACTCCAAAGATTGCGTTTCGCCCAGGTACGACAGTTGGGCTCATAAGTAAGATGCTGTCATACCCTTCTAAGACGCAAATTATGGTCGGTGATTACCGACTCTTATAAAACTCACAGCATGAATATACTGTGAACTTTATATTTCTAAGGGAATTTGATTAAATTCAGACACTTAGAAAAATAGTAGCCCAAAATGCAATATAGTTGAAATAATTTTATCGAAATTCAATCAACGAGAGTGATTCTACTGTTCATGGGCAAAGAATATTGTTTTGGAAGAGAACTCCATTTCATAAGAAGACTCGCGTTGCGATGTAGACAAATAGGCCAACCGATTTTATAAAAAAAAATATTAAAATATTAATATTTCCATTTGTGCTCTTGCAATTCATCGTCTATTGCGGGGAAATTTTCGTCGCAAAATACCTACCAGTCAAAGCACTCACCTTGATATTTTTTTGATGGAATTATTAAGTTCGATATTGTTACTTTTAGTTATTTTGTTTTATTAAGTTTATTAAGTGATTAGTGAAATTTCAACACTGGTAAGTTGATTTGTAAACAACTTCCTCATAATTTCCAAATTGAATATTTTTTGACGTTTTACTTCAAAATTGCTGCTGTCAAGTGTCACACACACAAACACGGAAAAAAAAATCGATTCTTTTCGCATTCCTTTCAACGACAGAAAAAATTCGATTATTTTTAGAAAAAAATTCGATAATTTTGTTGAAAGGAATTCGAAAGAAAACATGTTTCACACAATTGTTCTGAAATAAGGCAAATTGTACTTTTGTACTTGACCAAACTCAATTGTATCGAATTCGATACAATTATAACGAATTTTCCATCCCTGGCGTTGATTGATTTTCTTACAGCTTGATGGTATGTGGGCTTAATTATATTAAAAGTTGATTTTGGGCAGTTTCCGTAAATATAAATTCCATAGTCTATTTTTTTTTAAATTAACATTTTAGTTAGATAGCATAATGTATTAATGTGGACATTACATTTTTTTGAGGAAAGAAATTTAATGATATTTAACCTTGCAGCAAGTGTTTTTTTTTAATACAATGAGGTGATTTTTCCAATTAAATTTTTTATTAAATGCAAGTCCAAGAATACTTAAAATATTTACAGACTGTAGCTCTACATTACTTATACTAAGACTAATATTAGGACATGATTTTTTTCTACCAACATGAACAGTCGTATTTATAAAACTTTTGTCTACCTATTTTCAAATTGGTGGAAATATGCTTTATTTAATAAAAATAAATATCATATTATTCACGTTTAGGATAATCTACTCTTGTGTCTTAGTTAGGCAGCTATAAAACAACAATAAACAAGGTTTTTAAACACATTTTCCTAAGTTGGACAGTTGTCCAAAGTTAGACAACTTTTATAAATAAGACCAGAAGTGTTTAAATTTTTGCAATGACAGATAAGCACCTGAAAATGTGGACTATTCTTTGAGATTTTTTAACAAATTTGAAAAAGTTGTTTTTACAGAGTACGTAGACATCGTCAGCATACAAACAATGATCAAGAATTTTATATTTGTTTATAATGCTGCTAATTTCATTGAATGCTATTGAAAACAGCATTACAGATAGCGGTGATCCTTGCGGGATACCGTTGTGTAGCGAAAAGTTCGGGGAGTATACATTATTGACTTTAACACAAAGCTTCCGGTTAGAAAGAAAAGCCTTTATGTACCCAAATATTCTTGGACCAATCTGCCATTCTCTTAACTTCGTTAGCACTAAGTGAACTCCTACTCTATCAAATGGTTTCTCGAAATCGAGTGAATGAATGGAGACGTGATTTTTTGCCGAGATAGCGTTTGAAATATAACTGTCAACCTGCAGTAAATTCTCTAGGCATCCCCTTTTTGGCTTAAATGGGGCTTGATTTGATATCTGGCTGATTTCCAATATTGCGGTATTACACTAGAATCGAGGACTTTGTTGTAAAGTTTGATAGGGAAAAATAGTAACTCTTTGAGAAACATAATTTAACAACAACAACAGAATTAAGTGCTCCAGTACTTTTCTTGTAAATTAATGCAGTTAGCAGAGCAATTACCAGAAAAAGTTTAAAACGTAAGGAAAAAAGAAGAAGAACTCTAGGATTCCGAACACGAATTTCAAAAAAAAATTCTCAAAAAATAGAAGACATTTAACCATCTAGTTTTTAGTGATCGAATAAAAATGGATAATAGTATTAAATATGATAAACAGGAACTTAATAAATATGTAATAAAAAAATTATTTTTTTGTTGTTTTTAATTTCGAGTTTGAAAATTAATGTTAAAAAACTTTTCATCCAAGTATAGTAATAAGATTTCAAAAAGCTATAGTAATATTGTAGGTGTTACCGTTATTTTTCAATAATTTTTCCGAATTAAAATCTTCATACATTTTTTCAAAAAATAACTTGCTAGACGTATTTGAAACGCCTGACACCTACATGACCTGGGGCCTAATTCCGTAAAACAAAAACGATCGAACGATATCGTTTTTACATACCCATCTCTATCACAACTAAAGGAATAGATAGGGACATCTATTGCCAAAACGATATCGTTCGATCGTAAAAAAAATTACTGAATTTTTTTTTTTTTAAGTTGTGATCACGTTTTTGAGAAAAATAAGATTTTTATTTTTTGGTAAAAAATTTGTATGGCAGGTACCGTTGTTTTTGGTCTTAAAAAAAATGAAAAAAACGGGTGGGGATAATGCCCAAAAAACGCTAGGTACCAACTTTGAAGAAAACCGACCGACCCGTTTAGGCTGCAGCCGAAGGGACAGACAGACGGACAGAATTGCGAGACCCACTTTTTTCGACTTCGCTATCATCGTAATGTCAACTTTGATCAAAATCCCGAGTTCGATTTTTTTACGAATCCATAACTTGCCATATACAGTGGTGTGAAAAACAAATCAAACTGCATTGATTGTTGGTTTGTGATATAAAAATGAAAAAATCAAATGTTTACAATTTTATTATTTGAAACAAAAACCATGGAACTTTATCCATAAAAACAAAAAAAAATTCAAAAAATTAAAGTTAATTCAAAATTTTAATGTGACAAACTAACCGGATTTTATTTTTTTGCAATTAACTTTTATTATTTATTTAATATTTTGTCCAGTAACCCCTGTTTTTTATCACAGCTCGGCATCGACGAGGCATTGACTGGATTAAATTCTCGAAAACAGAAGCAGGAATATTCTCCCATTAATTTTTCAAAGCTGCAAAAAGTGCTTTTTTTTCCCAACCCGCCTTTTTAAAATGGCCCACAAGTTTTCTATTGGGTTTAAATCGGGTGATTGAGATGGCCATTCTAAGACACGAATATTTTGAAGAATGTTTGGGGTCATTATACTGCTGAAAAACCCAACGCAGAGGCTTTCTTCCTCTACGTATGGAAGCATTACTGACTCCAAAATGTCCCTATATTGGAAACGGTCCATAATTCCTGTGATTTGGTGTATAGGACCGCAGCCTGCTGAAAAACAGCCCCAAACCATCACCGAGGCTCCACCGTGCTTAACTGTAGGGAGTACATTTTCAGGCTTTAATCGCGTACCTTTTGAGCGCCTCAATGTCCTCTTGCACCATCGGAGTAAAATAAGTTGAATTTGCTTTCATCGCTGAAAAGCACACTCCTCCATTTGCTTAAAGACCGGTTAAGATGATTTTTTGCAAATTCAACCCTGGGTTAAATGTTTTGATTAGGAATTTTAAGTCTTTCCCAAATACCTTTTACGGATTACCTTTTTTTACGATATTTAGCAGTAAGAAGAGGTTTTTTGGCTGGTCGAAATGCAAAAAAACCGAAATCTCTTAAACGCTTCCTGACCGTACTTGGTCCTATGGGTAGATTAAGTTCATCACAAATTGTCTTTGAAGTCGCAAAAGGGTCTTTAAGCACGAAATTCTTTATGCGCCTATCAGTTTTAATTGTTGTTTTGCGAGGGCGTCCACCAAAATGATCTGCTTCTACTGATTTTCCACTTTTAAATTTTTGAACGATGTCACAAACCGTTGACGTTGGAATTTTTAAGATTTCTGCGATTACTTTTTGTTTTATACCGGCTTGGAACTTTCCTATTATTTCGTATCGAATCGCCTTGCTATAACGTGTTTTAGCCATTTTATGCACTATATAATTTCAACTTACACAGCTCTCAACTTGTAAAACCGTTTTAATCTACGGCTTGAGTCAAAAGACTCGAAAAAACCGTTACTTTAACATCGAGACTCGCAATCTTCTTGAAATCCGGTTAGTTTTGCACAGGCATGTTACTGAGTAACTTTATAAAATAATTTTTTTTTATTGTTCTTGTCATCCTAGCATTAAATTTTTAAGGTTATTATTAATTTGTCAAATTATTAAAAAACTTATGGAAAGTTGTTAGTTTTCTACTTGGTATTAAGAAAATCATCACTCTCGGAAAAAATCCGGAATGTTTTTGGCAGCACTGTAGGTACATATGTAGTTCCTATACAGGGTGTCCCATAAATGATGGTCCAAACTAAAACTGGTGATATACCAGATCATGACAACTCAGAATTTAGTAACTTGTCCTTACCGCATCATAACGGTTTTCGAGTAACGGCAATTTTTTTGAAATTTCGAAAAACCCCTACTTTGACCCAGTTTTTTGGTCACCCTGTCTATAATTGATTTTTGTTTTTTTTTAATTTTTACACTAAAATATTGCCTAATAATGAAATCAACTTTTTGCATTAAAATATTTTAAATTGTCTGCACCATTTTGCTAAAAATTCATAAATTTCATGTATCTTTGATCAAATCTATTTTTTTACTTCATTTTTCAAAAGAGCAAACTGAAAAAAAATCGTATGACTTGGAACTGATTTTTGTTTCTATTGGCCATGTTTTTGAAATTTCTTAAAAGGTATAAAACTTTACAATATAAGACTTAGATCAAAAGTTATAACCATTTTAACTCAATAAAACAGTGTTCTAAAATAAATAAAAATAAATCTCGACTTTTTAAATAATAGCTGGGGCCTATTTCACAGAACATACATCACATACATCACAGAAATGTATGTGACGTAAAATAGGCCCCATATGAGTGGTCGTAAATTTTAAATTTTTTTAAAATTAAACGTTTTCTAAGTTGACGCATAGTTTTTCTAAAAATTCAAAATATACAATGAGCCAAATTTGGCGACCACTTTAAGGTACATACATTCATACAATGTATGTGATGTATGTTCCGTGAAATAGGCCCCAGATTTATTAATTTTTATTTTTTATTTTTACGGTGAGCTTAAATTTTTTCCTAGTTAATTTACAAAAATTGTTCAAAATGGTCCTCTCCTACACTTGTACAAGCCCGACAATGTCTAACAAACTGTCGTGTTTTGTGCTTCCCGAACTTCGATCCATTGTTTCGGAAGGACATCATGGAATACCAAAATTGGAAATTCAGAGGATACTTATAACGGGAAAACTTGCATTCTTTTCATCTGCAGTTTCAGTTTGGACCATCATTTATGGGACACCCTGTATATCGCAAGTAAAAATCATGACTGTTGAAATGCTTTTTTTGTCGACGACGTTTCTAGCTTTCGTACTATAACTTAAATTCGATTCTCAAACAATTTAAATTTTTCGGCCCAAAGCTTATTTGATTATTTAAAAGCTCGTCTAGCTAGAGATTAAGTACCCCATTTTCAAAAATATTTTCTAAGATTTATGTACCAAAAAAAAATTATTTCAATACGAGCTAGGCGACTTTTAATTAATCAAAAAGATTCGCAATCAAAAAAAAATAATCCGTACGTAAAGTATTCATTTTTCCCATCGAAAGTTTTACAAAGTTCCAATTCAAAAGCGGGACGAAAAAGCAATTTCGAATACAATTGACTTTCGGAACAAAATACAGAGTAAGGTCCCTGAGTTCAACGAAATATTCAATTTTTTCATTGTACAAAAAAATTCAGTGCTCAATAAATTTTCCCTGACCACTTTCGAAATTCCCTGACTTTCCCCGACTAAATTCGCGTTCCCTGAGTTTCCAGTCGGGTGTATTATATTTTTCTCGGTGCTAGTAAAGTTTGGTTCGAATGAGAGAAAAAGTTCAATGTGAAAGAAACAGTGTAGTCGAAGTGAAAAAGTATTGTGAGGTACTCTTGGATAATAAAATTTTTTGTCTACCAAAAAAGGTCTTATACAATTTTTTGAAAAAAATTGATATTGGTGATTAAATTTATACAAACAAAAGTTATTATTATTAATTAAGTTATAAAAATGTCGAGCAAAGCTTTTAAACTAATTACTCAAATTTTTTTGATATCTATGTATGTTTCATTTTAAATTTTTGTTTTCATATATTTAAAGTAATTTTCGAATCAGGCATGATTGTACAGTATTCCAGTTAGACAGGCCAAAGGACCTAAGCAAAGCAAATATAACGGGTGATTTTTTAAGAGGTTTAGAACTTTTTTTAAAAAAAAAAACACAAAAAATTCGAAAAAATGAATGAAATATTTATTTGAATCGATAGTTTGAACCTTGCAATTTAATGTTTAAAGATAATTTCATGCAAATGTTGACCGCGGCTGCGTCTCAGGTAGCCCATCCGCTGAGTCCAATTTTGGCATACTCTTTCACACATATCGGCCGGTATCTCACGAATGAATGCATGGATGTTGGCTTCCAGTGCGTCAATCGAAGCGGGCTTGTCCCTATAGACAATAGCCTTGACATACCCCCACAAAAAATAGTCTAATAGTGTCAAATCGCACGATCTAGGCGGCCAATTGACCGGCCCGAAACGTGAAATTAACTGTTCACCAAACTCGCCTCGCAATTGCGCCATTGTTTCGCGTGCTGTGTGGCATGTGGCACCGTCTTGTTGAAACCACATATCATGCAAGTCAAGAACTTCCATTTCGGGCAAAAAAAAGTTTGTTATCATCGCTCGGTAGCGTTCACCATTGACAGTAACGCTGCGATTCGCATCATCTTTGAAGAAATATGGCCCAATAATGCCGCCGGCCCATAAACCGCACCAAACAGTGGCTTTTTCGGGATGCATTGGTAGCTGTTGCAATGCTTCTGGCTGATCTTCACTCCAAATGCGGCAATTGTGCTTATTTACGTACCCATTCAACCAAAAATGAGCCTCATCGCTGAACACAATTTTTCGATAAAAAAGCGGATCCTCGGCCAGCTTTCCAAGAGCCCATTCACCAAAAATTCGGCGTTGTGGTAGGTCGGCTGGCTTTAGTTCTTGCACCAGCTGTATCTTAAAAGGCTTTACGCCCAAATCCTTCCGCAAAATTTTCCACGTAGTGCTGTAACAAAGGCCTAACTGCTGGGAACGGCGCCGAATCGACATTTCGCGGTCTTCTGTCACACTAGCTGATACGGCCGCAATATTTTCTTCACTACGCACAGTACGTAAACGTGTTGGTGGTTTAATGTCCAACAAAGTAAATTTGGTGCGAAATTTGGTCACAATCTTCCGAATAGACTGCTCAGAAGGTCGAGAATGCCGACCATAAAATGGAAGCAGCGCGCGATGAACATTTCGAACCGAGCACGAATTTTGATAGTAAAATTCAATAATTTGCAAGCGTTGTTCATTTGTAAGACGATCCATGGTTAAATTGCAAACCAAACTGAAGCTGTTTGACAGTGACACAAGGTACTAAACACACGTCAGCTGTCAAAACCAGTGTTGCCAAAACCAAACCAGCTAAAAAATCACCCGTTACAAGCATGCCTGATCTGGTCTTGGTCTTCTGTACCCTTCCATCCGTTGGTTTTTACAGAACATGTATCCGATAACATGTAGCCCGACAACAAAGTTAAAAAAATTCGAATTCGAACAATAGTTTTTTGTACCTCACAATTCGTATGAGAAACCGGAACCTATTATGGGGCAGGCTAACATTAATATTAAAAACTCAAATTTCTAATGGTTAAAAAAATTAAAAGAATTTTCTATTTCCTGGTTTTAAAAATGTCTCCTGATGTTGTGGATTCCAAATTTACGGTTGACAGTTTCGCAGAAGATAAGTTTTTGGCCGCTTAGAAAATATTAAAATACAAATTTCGTCGATTTCGCGACTTCTTCAGGGTGTAATCTTTAATGTACATTATTTAAAAAAATACAATAATTATAATATTGTTAATATTATTTGGTTTTTTTTTACCTTAATATTAAAACTTACTTATAAATATTTTTCGTTGTTGTTTAGATAAATGAATAATTGGTACACATTTTAAATAAATTAACATAGAATACAATATTAAATAAATTAAAACACTGGGCGGGTTCAATACAAATCGCTTTACATCTAAATTTTCAGATTTCTGAATTTATGTCGTTGAACGCAAAAAATAGGAAATTTCAGTTGAAAGACATTGTTTCAAATTCATGCATTTACCTATAGGATGAGAGAAAAAAAATAGAACTTTAATTACATTCGTATATTAAACATTGAGCGTGAGTAACTGTGAGGATGAAATTATATGTAACTAAATCAGCAACAAGTTTTATTATTTTCAATCAGATGTAAAACTTAATGCATGGAACGTACCCACTGAGACTAGACAGACTTTAAAAACGAATAAAATGTATCACAGTATTGTTATTGGTTTAGTTTTTATGGCTAGAGCGTAGCCTACGATGGTGTTCTCCCTGTCTTCTTTGTCCATCGTTCTCTTTAGGTTTTGTTGTATTCGCAAGCTTTCTAAAGTGTACCTTGCGTTGGCTCTCTTTTCTTTGTCTAGTATTTTTGTATATTCAAAATGATGTGTATGTCCACTTTCAAACATGTGTTGTGGAAGCCCTGTTGCTTCTTTTCCTTTTTTGTCGTCCGCTTTGTGTTCAGCTATTCTCTTACCTAAAGCTCTTTTTCTCGTTCCAATGCACAGTACACAAATCTAAGGTAATATATTGCGCAGGTTGTCAAAGTTGGAAGTATTAAAAAATTAAAAATGGCTGTTCCACAGGAACTCAGCATGCATGATTAGAAACAACAACAAAATATTGAAATTGGACAAGTAAAGGGGCACTGGATCCACCATTTTACCACCATAATACCTCGATTTTGACAGATGCTCAGAACTCATGGTATAAAAATAACAAGGTATGTTAGACAGTTCATGTCGACTAAGTCGTGACGTCATCGCGAGTGAATGTTTTCAATTGTGAGATGGAAAAAAATAATTATTGAGGTAAAACGATAAAGTATTTTTGTTTTAAGTAATAGTTTTTATTTTTTTTCTCTTGTTACGTTCTTGAGAAGGTCGCCTAGGATGATGTCAGCTATTGTGGGGGATAACGGATTTCCCATGGGCATTCCAAAAGTTTGGTTATATAACTTATCGCCATTCGCCATGTTGATTTCCTTTAGACAAAATTCTAAATTTCTTAAAAATTCCTATTTTAGAATTTTTGTGAAAGTTTGTATTTTATTTCACTTTTTTATAAATATTTTTATCCCTAAGTATGTTGGAATGTTTGTGAACAGTTAAACCATGTCAAACGATACCAATTTATCATCTGTTTCTAAGTGCGTGTCTTTTAGCTTTTCTTTAAATACGTTTGAGTTTTTTGTGTTGTACGTGTCCAAAATCATATTGGCACGAGTACGACAACTATGGCGCCAAGAATTGATAACGGTTTTTTTGTAGAGGGTTCAAAAACAAGCATTTTTTGTTATGAGAGGAGGGGGTCCATCTCACCCGGTTTAGGAGGTAGGGGCAATTTTAGAAAAATATGACTTAAATTGAAAAAAAAAAAATATTAAAAAACAACGGCAACACTTACAATAAAGTATTATACCGGTTATATAGCCAGAAATCTGTTCTATAATCCTAAATTTAAATTAAATTAATTATGACAACAGTTTTTGAAAAATTTGCATGCAAACTCAAAATTTTGATACAAAAAAATGAAAAAAAAAGTTACTTAATTGGTTTTTTGTGGTTACTGCTAATATAAATTCTAAATCGAACAAAAAAACCAAATGGTTTTATGTCTTCTAGTTTTTGAGAAAATTGAAAATTACTGAAACTACTTTTTTATGATATTTTTGTGGGTCTGGGAAAATCTGAGACACATTGGGTTTTAGCTGGCTGAAGCTTCGGCTTCAGAACATATGTGTCCCAAATATGTAACTTTACGACGTAGAAAGTTGAATTTCTCAGTATTTAATTTGAGATTATGTTGTCTAAGTTTACCTAAAACTTTAGAAAGTTTTTCGTTGTGTTGTTGCAGATTTTTACCATAGATACCAATATCATCCAGATATACGAAGCAATCAATACCAAGCAACCCAGTCAGGATGTGATTCATTATCCTTTGAAATGTTGCCGGAGCACCCGTTAGACCAAAGGGCATTCTATTGAATTCGACTGGATCGATCAACACCTACAACTACCCTCCACCGTTTTTGACCTTCGACCGATTTTTTGGGTACAATGAGCAATGGAGAATTCCAAGGAGATTTACTTTCTGAAATTATATCTTGGTCAAGCATTTCTTGTACTTGCCTTTTAATTTCCTTTTTATGAACCTGAGGGGTTCTATATTGCTTAGTGTTAATCGGTGCTTGGTCAGATTTGGTGGGTATATTGTGCGTTAATACGGGTGTATAGCTTAATTGATCACCCTTTAGTAAAAAGACATCATGAAACTGAATGCATAATTACTCTATAGATTTTTTTTCCTCCTCGGTTAAGTTTTCATCTACATGATTCAATTGAGCTTAGAAGGTTAGTTATCCGTTCATTATTGGAGTTCTTTTGAAAATTTGTCAATATTTTCCCTCCCGAAGTGTTTTTAACAATTTTGTAATTTTTGAAATTTGAATGTGTAGGTATAAAAGTTTTATCCATGAAGTAGTCCTCTGTAGTGCAGTTTAAAACAGGGACATGGACGTAACCGTTATTTGCCTTAACAATTGTGTTTCCCAAATAAATTCCACTATCAACTTCCTGTGAATGAATCAGCAGTTCATTTGATTTCGAATTAGGAATTTGTATTTGCACAACTGTTCATGTCCGAGCTCCAATCTTACACTTCACAGGGTTTAATGAAGAGATGGTATAAGAACTCGATGGCAAACATATGAGAAGTAAATCAATTAAAACTTCCTTTTTCCCATCTAAAAATTGTATTCTTTTGGAAACTGCGTTGATGATTGTGTGGTTCTAAAGGATATCACGGCCTAGTATACCATCAGCTGGTACGTCATCTAGTCCATCGACATCATTCCATTTAGTCCAAAATTTTCTAGGGAAAAGCAAATTGGTCTTAATTGTACCCAATGTTGTGTTTACACCGCCAAAGACACCACCCAATTGCTTTATTTCTCGGGTATTTATATTGAATTTTTTAGCGAACTTCGTTTAAGTAAGCTCGAGTCTGCTCCTGTATCTATAAGTAGAAGTACCTTTCCGTACTTAGCTATTGAAGTAGGAAGCTCGACGAACACATCGTTCTTACGAATGTTCTTAAATGCATACAATATTCTGTTTTTAATTTTCGGCATAGTAAACGGAGACAAATACTTATTAAAAACTTTAGAAGTACATTTTTTAAACGTATCTGCCAACAAGACAACAAATTTAGATAGCTTTACGCGACATTTACTTACAATCAAACAAATATGCGTAATAAGTAACCAGAAATAAAACTGACCTGCCCCAGATACTCTTGACCTTGATTTCCGCATCGTTTTACGAACCGACTTAAAAGTAAAGAAATTGGGCTCTTCCGAGTTAACATTTTGTTTTCCTTTTTTCTTTTGTCGTTGTGGCTCGTTTAATAAATGCGCTGACAGTTTTCTTCTGTTTTTTGTTTTAAAAGTTTCTTCGTAGTGGATTTCTGATGTCATAGGCGATGTTTGACACAGCTGTGATGACACATTTTTTTTATTTGAAGAGGAAGCTTTTATCGGTGTTTTATTTTTGAAGGGCAATTTTTTTGGGGCACAGTTTAATGATTCAAACTGCCCCGGGCCGTTTCCCAATTGGTCTTTTAAATAATTCTTCTTGGAGAAACAATCGTTCTCCACATGCCCCATCCTAGAACACCACTTTCATTTGACTCTGGGCTTTTGTCTTGTTGTCTGGGTAACTCATATTTATGAGCGGGGACAACTGTTTTTACTATGCCCATAGTCCTCGCAGGTGTCGCAGTATGGTGTTTTTTTTTCGAATAGTACAGTCAACATAGGTTTGGTTTTGCTTTCCACAGAATCCACATGTAATTGCTAGTGAATTTGCGGACCAAGTTGGCTGCCTATTGCTAGAGTGGGGGGAGTCTTGAAAATGAGTTCTGAAATGTGGTGTAGGTGTTTGACAATTTGACTAATTTTTTGGAATATAATTTGGAATGTGATGTATTTGCAAAGGCATATTAATTATCGCTTGAGGTTGTTGTTGCTGGATTAGTGTATGTGGATAGTAGGTAGTACCCATACTAGAAGGTTGAGGCTGATATATAGCAGATAACGATGGATATGCGTTATTCAGGCTAGTGTAGTTTTTTTAGAGATAAGTTTTTAGAGCTTCCTCCGCTATGTCGCTGAGGTTGCTGCTTTTGCTGCCCAGCATAAACTGGGGAAGAGCTGGATCGAGCAGTCCTGTTTTAAAGGAAGTTAAAACCGTGTTGGCAACTTCCTTTTTCAGAACAACCGACTCATCCGTCTTATACCTGGAGTCAATTATTTCGTGGGACGTAGCCTGCAATTTCGCTAGACGCCTCGCGAAAGCTCTTAAATCCTCCCCTAGCAGTTGGCGGCATTGCTTCAACTCGTTCAACACGTTATCCAATGTTTCTGACACAAAATAATTGTCTTTAAACAGTTTTGCCAAATATGCTATGGTTTTCACCGAGTTTGAACGAGTAAACCAAATCGCAAGCATTTAAGAATTCATGAACTTTACATGATTCCTTTCCCCTGAGAAAATGGGAACCAACCTTGAAACAACTGTGCTTATGTTGTCAAGCGACATCTTGACCAGAATTTTTTGATTGTTTTTTTCTGTTTGCGTTCAGCTAGATTTGTTGGTTGACCTTACTACCTCTATTGCAGTGGTCTGAACTCCTGGGTTTACAAAAGTTCTAATCACAGATGTTTTTGGAGTAGTGGTATGTTGAGGGGTACATAGCAACGGCAGTAAGTTTTTTGAAGTAACCGCTAAAGGTGATCTTGAACTTCGTTCTTTTAACTCTTTTTGATTTGACAAGCTTTTGTTTAGCTCGCTTGTCAAAAGGTCTATTTCCTGATCAGCTTCTTCTGTCGATCGCAGAAGACGTTTTCAGCTTCTTTACGGGGAAACTAGCTTTTTTTTTAGCTGTTTTGCGAGTTCTGTCTCTCTTGTTACAAATTAAATTCTGAACGGCCTTTACGTATTCAGTTAGAATCGTGTCTGTAGATTCGACACGCGTAAATTTACCCCACTGAGAACTGAACTGATAACTGACCAGGTTATATACCCCAGGGTTCAAAATTTCTTTGAGCTCTGAAAGAGGAAATTCATTCAATAATTTTAACTGCCGTTGGTGTTCTTTTTTTTTTCTTTTTTTAAAAACTCTGTATCCTCTATAAGCTCATTGATTTGGTCCTCAATTTGTCTTTTGGCCATCAATTTAACACCAACTAATAGATAAAACTAATATTCCTACAAATTACAAAACAAAAATCAAAAACGGATCCAACCTACCTCAATTAAAATTAAATTAAACAAACGAGAACTTAACCTTCAAAAACCGCAAAAAAAAAAAAAAAACTCAAATAGGTACACTTAAGAATACATATAAATATATACAGCCATTGCCAGAAACGATTCTATTTTGCTGTATTTTTTCAAATAATGATAAATTTATCTCATCTAAGGTTTATATTTCGATTTTATTATGATCTTTCTTCCTTCCTCTGTCAAATAATTTAAGTAAGAACATTTAAATCATCCTGATATTAGAAACCGTTACGATTTTATTTTTAAAATATGATTCTGTGGTGGTCAACTAATTAGAAACGATTGAGTTTAAATTCAAAATAATTGAAAATTTCTATTTAACAGATTTTCATATAAAATGTCTATTTTTACAAAAAAACCGTTAGGCAGGTCGTTTTCATAGTCAGCAGAGGCAAGAGTTGCATACCGGCAATGCGCAAAGCTATTGTTGAGCTTAATAAGGCTGAATTGTCATATCAACATATTGCAACCCAGCTTAAATGTTTAAAAAACATGGTTTTCGGTGCAATTGCACATTTATCGATTCGATCAAAATAAGATCGAAATATAATCCATTAGGTTAGATACATTTCTCATTATTTGAAATAATACAGCAAAATAGAATCGTTTCTAATTAGCTGTCAATGGCTATATATGTGGATACTTTTATAATATGTATACTCATTTGGCTTCGTTGGCGATGTTTTTTATTCTCAAACACAATTTTGCACTGTTTTTTTATTTTTTTTTTTTGAAACTTAAGCTGTATTGAAACTTTTTATTCTTTTTTCAACTTATGTGTATCATCAACGATTGAACGACTGAAATCTGTCTGCCGTGTGTAATCATATAACTATAGGAATAGCAATAGGATAGGAGTTAAGCTTTTGCAGACTGAAGAGAGTTACGATTTATAATTGCTAGACTTACATTAAGTCTGTAAACGGTTTTATGATGAGAACATAATGATTAGAGAATCACAGGGTGACCACTACATACTCCCCTTCCAGCTGCAAGCGTCCCGATTACTGATGATACAAATTTAAGCGAATGTTACTTTTTTTCTTTCAGCCGAGTTTGATCCATTTGCGATGACATGCGCCGGTTTCAATCGGTCAATTGAAACTGAAATATTTTTTTATTTACTTTTATAACATATTTTATTATTTACTTCAATTATGAATTGTTTGCGTAGCTTTCGAATTACTGTATACGGGCCTTCATATGGAGCTATTAGACCAGGTCGGACTCTATCAACTCTTAAAAAAGCGTAATTTGAAGTACTTAGTGATTTGGGTACATTTACATTTGACTGTACAGAATTCCTACTAGCTTTAGGAATCGCAGATTGCATCGTGTGACGGAGTTGGTTTGCAAAATTAGACGGATCGGTGTTTTCAGCGGTTTTAGACATAAAATATTCTCCGGGAATTTTCAGAGTCTGGCCGTATACCAACTCTGCTGATGAACAACCAAGATCTTCTTTGACTGCCGCAAGTAATACAAGAGATAGCTCATCCTTCCAATGTAGAGTGTTTAGTAGCTACAAAGGAAACTTTTAACTGTCGGTGCAGTCTTTCCACCATGCCATTGGCTTGAGGGTGGTAAGCCGAAGTACGGATTCTATGAGAACCTAAAATGTTAGTTATCGCGAAAAATAATTTAGACTCAAGTTGTTCTCCTTGGTCGGTTGTTATTTGGGCTGGAACATCGAATCTACAGACGTACTCTTGGACAAAGGCGACTGTGGTTGCTCACGCTTCTGGCCAGCGAGTAAAACGATCGACTATAGTTAGCACATATGAACATCCATTGGATGGGGGTAGTGGACCCACAAGATCCATATGAATGTGCTCAAAGCGTCCGGTTGGAATTTTGAATGTGTCATATTTTGTTTTTGTGTGTCTATGTATCTTCGAGCGTTGGCATGCTACACATGTTTTTGCCCATAAGTTGCAATCTTTGCAATATTTTGATACAACTCATTTACGCGTGGTGCGAATGCCTTCACGTAAAAGATTGTGTAAAGAATCAAAAATGATTCTGCGTAGACTTTGAGGAACAAATGGACGAATGTTTGCTGTACTAGTTTCGCACCAAATCTGTTCGTTAGTAATGGGCATTTTGACTATTTCTAATTTAAATTTAGAAGTAGGCCTGGAGCTAATTTCACCAAACACTTTTCACTTTGCAAACAAAAAATTTCCTGCAAAGTAAAAGTGCAAAGTGTTTCACAAAATTTGCAAAGTGCAAAGACTTTGCAAAGAGGAAAACTTTTCAATTCAATAATTTCCTCTTTGCAAATTTGCGTTTGGTGAAACAAAATTTGCAAAGTAAAAGTGCAAAGTTGCAAAGTGAAAAGTGAAAAGTGAAAAGTGTTTTGTGAAATAGGTCCCTGGTATTACCGGAAATCAATGATTTTAGCTCTTCATCACTTTCCTGCAGCTTTGAAATTTGTTTGAGATCGAATGTAATTGCATTGATCTCTGCAGAGGGATTACCAGTACGTGAATCAGCTACCACGTTATCTTTGCCGCGAATGTAACGTGTATCATTGGTAAATTGGCATATATATTATATAGTCCATATGTCTTG
This sequence comes from Epistrophe grossulariae, assembly GCA_929447395.1. Classification (NCBI taxonomy): domain Eukaryota; kingdom Metazoa; phylum Arthropoda; class Insecta; order Diptera; family Syrphidae; genus Epistrophe; species Epistrophe grossulariae. The sequence goes on along the minus strand of OV839566.1, from coordinate 60,279,988 downwards.
TTTGACGTGGGCTTCTATCAGATTTGGACATCAAAGCGTTTGTTAAAGGTTTGTGATCTGTGAAGATTACAAATTCTCTACCTTCAACGAAACACCGAAAATGTTTGATAGCTGTTTGATCAAACGCTGAGAATTTTTGTTCAGAAGGCTTTAGTTTCTTTGAAAAGAACGCAAGAGGCTGCCATTTTTTGTTTTTGTTCTGTTGCTGCAAAACAGCTTTGTTTGAAGCGTCTGTAGTGATGCTAAGAGAACCATTTTCTGATGGATGGGTTAGAAGTGTAACTTCGGATAATACCTGTTTTGTCGAGTTTTGAGTTTTGTTGAGTATCACACTCCGGAGGCCAGTGGAAATGGTTTTTTTTTTCTTTAATTTTTGTAAACTAGCTACATGAGTATGAATAGGCGACAACAATTCGGCTAGATTTGGAATGAAGCGATTATAATAATTAACCATCCCAACGAACTGTTGGAATTGTCGAATCGATGTTGGAGGGGCATGTTGATAATTGCCTCAACTCGTTTCTGAGATGGAGTGATTCCATGCTCAGAAATAGTATGATCCAGAAAATTTAAAGACGATGCCCCGAAAACAAATGTGTTTATTTAATTTTAAGAATTAGGCCATAATCAGAGAGTCTTTGAAACAGAATCCTGAGAAGTTGCTTATGCTCTTCGTCGTCTTTGCTACCTAGGAGGAGGTCGTCTATGTATGCAAATACAAAATCAAGGTCCTGCACTATTGAGTTTATAAACCTTTGAAATGTTTGACTGGCATTTTGGAGACCGAACGGCATCCTAACAAACTCAAATAGGCCAAATGGTGTAGTAATCGCGGTTTTGTGCACATCCTCAGGAGCAACGGGTATCTGATGATAAGCTCTTACTAAGTCAATGCATGAAAATACCTTACAACCATTGAGATTTAAGGAAAAGTTGTGGATGTGACTAATCGGATGTCGATCTGCTTCCTCTGTAATCTCCACATGCTCTAAAACTATCAGTGTCTTTTTTAGCTACCATGTGGAGTGGTGACGAAATAGGTGATGAAGATGGTCTACAAATCCCTAGGCTAACCATATTTTGAAATTCTAAAAGAGCCGCTTTATGTTCTTTAACATTCAGTCGGCGTGGTTTTGCAAAAGGTAACCGACCTTTTGTGATGATATGGTGTTAAACAGTATGTTGAACTGGTTTATTAAAATCCGAAGGAGCAGTTAGTGAAGGAAATTCTTTTAAAATGGTTCCATAAGCATTGTTGATGTAAGGATTTTTCGGAGATGGAGTATCCACCAAAGCTTCCATAGCGCTTATACGTAATTTGGTTACTGAATCGATAAGGCGGCTATTCTTTATATCGACAAAAAGTCCAAATTTGTTAAGAAAGTCGGCTCCTATTAGCGGACGGTTTACTGCTGCTATTGTGAATTCATGAACGAATTGTCTTCGAAGTCCAAGATTAATCTTCAATAGCTTTGTACCATACGTGCACAAAGATATAAAGAGGGGTTTGTTTCTTTTGTTTGAAAAAAATGTGCTTGGAAGAACTGACAAATCAGAACCAGTTTCAATTAAAAAGGTGAGGTTGTGGTCGGGATCACGTGTGAAAAGACGGCTTTGTAAGGTGCAGACCGAGCTGTGTGCCGTAGAAACAATTGGCCATTTAGTTTTTTTTTTCATTTTTGTTTACCTTGTTTGAAAAAGAACTTTTATTAAAATTGCAAGGACTCAAACAATTCTTGGCATTAGATCCGAACATAGAATGAAACCAGCAGATATCTGACCTGCTACGTGACCTTTGCCTCCTCCTTGAATTGTTTTTGTTGTAATTTCCCTGTGACCGGAACTTTTGTCTACTAAATCTACTTGTAATTTGCTCTACCATAGACTTTAATTCACTTATTTTAGACCGAAGCTGAGTATGGTCTTCAGAAAAATTAGAAGTCTTTCTGCTGTTTGATCGTATTTCAGAAATTCCACCTGATACACCCGAAGCTTCCCAAATTTTATCTGCCAAGCAAGTTAGCTCAGCTTCCGATTTGGTTTCTTGTGAAATGAGGGCAATGTTAATTACTTGTGGGAGTCGTCTGAGCCACAATTTTCAAATCGTCACTAATTATACCGGATGATGCACCCGCCAGCTGCTTTAAAGCTCTCAGAAACTCAGATGGTTTTCTGTCACCAAGTTGTTCGCTAGATAACAGCTTCTCTATACGGCTCTCTTCGCTAAGCGAGTGCCGTTGGATGTGGGTTTATTTAAACTTGTCGTAAATACAATCTGCCGGAGGGGATTGAATAAAATCGATAACTGTTTCAAGAACATCTTGTGGCAATGCACCAAGAACATAATTGTATTCTGTCATATCTTTTTTTATTTTCGCGATTGAAAACTGCGCTTCTGCCTGAATAAACCAAAGTGCTGGTGACTTTGGCCAAAAAGGCTGTAACTAACCGAGACCGAGATAGAATTGACGCTGTCACTGCCTGCTTTAAGAGATTCATGATCACCCTTTTTTTTCATTTTCATCGTCGCTAGCCATTTTACAAATGCACAAACTTTGCCAATAGAGAAACCAAAAAAAAACCTGATTTCTTCAATCAAGTTAAAAAAATATATAGGTATAACTTTTGCAAACTGCACATGCACCCACAAAAAAAATATTATTTGATTACACATACCTACAAAATTCAACTTTTTAAAAATTTCCGGATTGTTTTTTTATTTTTCTCTTATATTCAAAAACGGTAAATTTAAATCTACCATCCGTTTTAATCCATCAGCTTTAGTTTGGCCTACAAAGCTTTATTGTATTTCAAGTAGGGTAGTCGCACATTTTGCAGTTTGGTACAGTGTTAATATCCAGTTATGAAGAAATTATAACAATATCTACATCACGGAGAAGTTGTTTTAATATCCCACACTGTTTTTGTAACATTGCGGTGAATGAGGCTTAAATTGTTTAAAAAATTGGTGAAAGAATTCGTGAAAACAGCTTATTTTGATTACTTCAAAAGGCAAATGTGTAATTTATACAAGCTCTGGGAGCCTAAAACTGTTTGTCGAAACTGTGTTCTTAGTTTGCGACTATGGTCAAGTAGAACAAGACGTTCTTTGAAGCTCAATACCTCAATGAACTGGCGAAAATAAAAAAATCCCCATGATGATTGTTATTTTTGCAACTTGAATTTAAAGAGTATTAACTCAAATAACCGTAATAAATGGATGTATTCTAATGTACCATCTGCCAAACGACCAACTTTCAAGGAAAAGATCATTTTTGGTTGCTTCTGAAGAAAATTTTTATTTTTGTTCGCCGCATGGCAGGTTTTTTTCTATAGGAGAATCCGTATGTCAAATCTCAAAATCTAAACCTGATTGATAAAAATGGGTTTCATTTCCAGATTCAGGATGCCGATTATCTACATATAATATACTTATTTTCCCGGAAAAAAATCTTTGTTGTTGTGTTATTTATGGATGATGATTCTCCATGTATGTAGCTGTACAAAGAAAAAAAGGAAAATATTTTAAATGAAAGAAAAGAATTAAAAAATTTAAGAAAAGAAAATATAATAGGTTAATGAAAATAATTAAAAATACAAAATAAATTTAAAAATTTCAGAAATATACATATATATAAACAAATTGATTAGAAAATGAAAAATTGATAAATTCGATTTGTTAGAATATTTGATTAAAAAAAAAGAACAAAAGAGTCTTGATGGCGGTGAAACTTAATCAAGTTGGAAAGCTTACTAATCCGTGCGGTTGAGCTTTCTGAATTCTGATGTTGCTTGAAGCTTTGAATACAGGTGCAGATGGTAACAGTTTATAAGAAGGAGAAAGAAACGTTGCGGTGCATTCGTTCCGATTTCGATGAAGAAGAACAAAAAATGATGGTGTGTTTTGTAATGATCATTAGATCTTATTCTTGTTCTTGAACTTGGAATTGTATGATTTTACTGTTCTTTTATAATTGCGGTAATTTGGGCAATTTTATTTTTAGGCGAGTCGATGATGATTTTAAACCGTTATTTTTATTGATTTCGAGTGGTACGAGTTATTGTAATTATGTTCACACTTATTTTTGTATAGGCTATAGCACTTTATGTGATCACTATATGCATAGATAGTTAATTTTTTTGCAATGTAGTATGTAGTTTGGATTCACTGTCACAATCACAATTTGAGTTTTTGATAGTAGATAATTAAATACGTGAACTTTTCGGGGTCACCAATTGATGTGAACGGCGAATGAAACAAATGTTTTAATATTTCATATGATTTATAAAATCCAATTTTATTTACTTAGAAACTGCATCACAATACTTATTAGTTAAATTTTAATTAAAATGAGGTGTCAGCAGTCGGGCGAATCATCAACGACTGAACAAATGAAATCTGCCGTGTGTAATCATATTATAACTATAGGAATAGCAATAGGATAGGAGTTAAGCATTTGCAGACTGAACAGAGTTACGATTTATAATTGCTAGACTTACATTAAGGGCTAGTTGTACAAATATTTAAACCGTGGTTCAGCAATTTTTATCCACCGATTCCGGCGGATTAATTGAGTTTCAACAGTGGTTTACTGTTCAAGTGCGTGATAATAACCAATTACATACTTGAACCTTAGTTAATCCGCCGAAATCGGTGAGGTAAAATCTTGAACCGAGGCTGAACCACTATTATACAACTGGCCCTAAGTCTGCAAACGGTTTAATGATGCTAACATGATGATAAGAGAATCACAGGGTGACCACCACACCTGACGGATACAATATATGCAATATAGGTGCAACTCGAACACTTGATAGTGCATTAAGTTCAACGCACTACGAATTCCTCAGATAGGCATGGGAGTACAACACCGAGACGAAACGCCAATTTTTGTAGGACTTAAAGGCCGTTAAAAGCTATTTTGAATCAATAATTCAACAAAGTCCATTAAAATAGTGCTAAGTCTTCTACTTGGCTGATGTATTTCAGTAGTATAGTATATAGAATTTGTATTATTAAAAAAAACCTTCTTATATAAATTAGCCAGGCCCTGGGCTAAAAACAAAAACTTCCAATTTAATGATTAGGAATTCTAGTCTTGTTGGATATAGTTCTCAGTAGGTATTCGTCACGAAATCTGTATAAAATGAACTGAACTTAGCAAAAATTGCGTATTGACAAAGGGCCTCACTAGTCAACTGATGAGTTCAAGTGAGATCGAAGGGACGAAACGCCAATTTTTGTAGGGCTTAAAGGCTGTTAAAAGCTATTTTGAATCAATAATTATCGTATTTTTTTTTAAATAATGTACATTAAAGAGTAACCCCTGAAGAAGTCGCGAAAATCGACGAAACGTAGGAAAGATGAAATAGTTTGTTTTTCATCCTAAAGAATTTGCCCAAAAAAGCCCACTTCAACATCATAATTTAAATAATATATTTCTATTTAAATTTTTTTATTAGATTATTACTTAGATTATTAACTTCGTCGAAATTACTTTCGCATTCGAAAATCACAGATTATGTGCAATATTTATTGGTTCTTCTTTTTTGATTATGTTATGAAAAAAAAAAAAAAAAAAATTAAATTTTTTGAAACAGCCTAATACACAATACATACTTATATATATTTTTTTTTTGTTTCAAGATAAAACTGAAGATTCAATTTCAAAATTGGAGTTCGAAATTGAAGATAATATTTACAAAATGTTTCGAAATGAGCTTATCATCCCGAACAAAAGGTAATTTAACTAAATATTTATTAGCAAAATAGATATATTTTGAACATAACTTACCAAACATTCACAATTTTTGTAAATTAACCCTTTTTGTTTAGTTTATGAAAACAATAACAGTTATAAGATTATAAGTTCCCAGGGTAAAAAAAAGTACTTAAACTTTCTTTAGCTTCTTTGCATAATATTGTTTCTTTTATTTTCAATAACTTATTATAAACAGTAGTAGAAAGTACTAACTACATAGCTGCCACCCAACTGGAAAGTCAGGGAACGCGAATTTGGTCAGGGAAAGTCAGGGATAGTCAGGGATAGTCAGGGACAGTCAGGGAATTTCGAAAGTGGTCAGGGAAAATTTTTTTGAGCACTGAATTTTTGGGTACAAAGAAAAAAATTTAATATTTCGTTGAACTCATGGCCTCTACTCTGTATTTTGTTCCGAAAGTCAATTGTATTCGAAAGTGCTTTTTGGTCCCGCTTTTGAATTGGAAATTTGTAAAACTTCCCAAGGGCAAAAAATAGTATTTAATACTTTATTCACTTTCGGATTATTTGTTAGAAAAATTGCAAATCTCTGATAAATAAAAAGCTCGCCTAGCTCGTATTGATATAATTTTTTTTTGGAAATCTTGGAAAATGTTTTTGAAAATGGGGTACCTAACTCAGGCTAGACGAGCTTTTAAATAATCAAAAAGATTTGGGCCGAAAAATGTTAAATTGTTTGAGAATTGAATTTAAGTTACAGTACGAGATCTATCAACGTCGACAAAAAAAAGCATTTCAACAGTCATGATATATGTTGCAACCCTCACTATCTCGAGTGAAATTTTGAAAGTCTGCCTAGTGGGATACGTTGCGTTTTTCTGTACGCGTCACTTTTGAAACGGCAAAAAAATTGATTTTTATAGTCAACAAGTCAACGTTGCAAAATACGTCTGGCAAGCTATTCTGTAATTAAAAAAATAGAATATGAAGATTTTAATTCGGAAAAAATTATTAAAAAATAACGGTAACACTAAGTAAGTGGTCGTACGAAACGAAACGAATACAAAGAATTCAAATGACGTGCCCATATAATTGAGGTTTTCTTCGTTTCGAACAATTTTCGTTAACTTTTGCTTTCGGAAGTGAAGAGCGCTCACCAACCGCTCCATGCGTAAGTGAACTGAGAGAATTTTCTTCCGATATCTTCCGACACTTAGAGTTCTACCTTTAATTTTCAAACTCGAAATTAAACAACAACAAAATGTTACACGTACTTACTATTTTGTTTTCTTTAAAAAATGTACATATGTTATTAAGTTCCTGTTTATCTTTTAGTATTTAAAACTATTATCCATTTTTATTCGATCACTAAAAACTATGTCTTCTATTTTTTGAGAATTTTTTTTTTAATTTTTGTTCGGATTCCTAGAGCTAAATAGCTCCAAAATACTAGACTAAATCTTTTTTTCCTTGCGTTTTAAACTTTTTCCGGTAATTGCCCTGGTAACTGCATTAATTTACAAGAAAAGTACTGGAGCACTTAATTTTGTTGTTGGGTACTTAATTAGCACTTGGATAAGCGCATAATGATGACGTCACAAAAATTAAGTTATATTTCTCAAAGAGTTACTATTTTAATTTTTTTTTTAATTTGGTCAGGGAAAGTCGGAAATTTATTTTGAAAAATAGTGGCAACTGTGAACTAGTAGATCACGGAATTGACAGTTACGGTACATCGCAGGCTTAGGCCTGGTAAATCACAGTATGTAACAATATACTGGTAGATCGTAGCTTACAAGACCTGGTTCATCACAGTTTTTTACTAAAAGACTAGGTACTAGTTGCCCTTGAGCTTTGTTCAGGGCAAGTCGTAATGCTAGTGGGTACGCGCTCGGCGGGTGCCACTTAATTATGAAATGCGCAATTTGTAATCAGTTGACTAGTGAGGTCCTTGTCAATACGCAATTTTTGTTAAGTTCAGTTCATCTTACAATCATAATTTGTATAATTTTGTAATGATTAATAAATTATTATAAAGTTAAACTTTATTTTGGCACTGCCCAAAATAAATTTTTCTAAAGGACTTTTTACTTTTATATCTCAAAACCACCAATTTAAAAGATTTAAAAATTACAAAATATTACTTCATCTTTATTTTTAGATTACCATATTAATTAATATTTACTTTTTAAACATACCAAAACATATAACAAATAAAATTTCCAATTATGCCGAAACAATTTAAGTGCTTTGCTAAACTATAAGGACTTAATCTAAGTACAGACGATTGTCAGATCTTAAAATATTGTAAGAACTGTCAATGGTCTGACAATAACTAACAATTAGCAGACAATTGACATATTTCTTACAATGAAAAATTGTCCGTTCCCGCGGTTGGCAGATTTCTTCCCAAAGTCTGACAATTTTCTTTTTTTTATCTCTCTTTAACCAACTCAGTGCCATTTCGGACAATGAAGAAACTGTCAGCAATTGTAGATGTTTTCAATGAAAACATCTGACAATGACCAATGAGACTGACAATTTCCTAATCGACTGACAATGATAAAAATTGTGTGTTCATACGATTGTAAGATACCTGACAATTTTTTGTCAGATTGTCGTCTGACTACGACGTTTCTGACAATATTGTCAGACAAAATTGTGTGTTTTTGACAGCTGTCACTTGATTTATGCTCAGTTTGGTTTTCCATTTCATAATGAATAGACTTACTCCTGAACAACGTTTGCAAATCGTGCAAATTTATTACCAAAATAATGTGCGTCCAATATTCGGTCGACATAATCGCCCAGCAGAGTAATTCGAGCAACCATGGATCGGTTTCGCACCACGTTAACTCTAGTGGATAATGCGCATCCTCAGAGACGACGTACATTGCGCACCGAAGACGCTATTGCTGCTGTGGAGCAGAGTATCGAAGAAGACCCGAATGCGTCCATCCGCCATCGCGCGCAACAATTGGAGGCCTCTTAGGCCTCGGCTGGAATTTATTCGAGCCAGCCGCGGCGGCCACTTGCCCGAAATCTTTTTTAAAACATAATGGCAAACCCTTATCTATTATACAGGGTGTCCCGAAATCACCGCCTCAGAAGAAAACCATGAGTTCCTAAGGTCATTTCAAAACTTATGAGGTAATTTTCTCGTTTTCGCTTCGTTTTCGACTTATAACGGTTTTAATGATTTGTTTTCTTTTTTCCTTTGACTGGCTCTAACTTTCCCGAACTACAACCGATTTTTGAAAATTTTTTTTGATTTAAACAAAAACAGTTAGAATTTTTTATCTGCCATACAACTTTATTCTCTGTGGATAACGGTTTTCCCGCAATTTATTATCAAACACTTTTTTTAAGAATTTTAAGGTTGTTTTTTTGACTTCGATATGATTTTTTTCTAAATAACACGTTATTAAGTACAATTTTTTTCTTTTTATTATGAAAGTCCAATATGTGTTCTTAAAAATACTTAACATTTATGACCTAAAAATACATTTTAAATTATTAAAAATATAAAAAATAAAGGAAAATCAAGAAAATATGAATATTTGAATAAAAACGAATTAAAATGAATAAAAAACTTTTAACGGTCTTACTCTTAATTTATCCTTTCTAACATTCAAAACTCAACACTCACTGTAGTTTTTTATATGTTTTAATTCGTTTTCATAAAGTATTCATACTTTCTTGATTTTCCTTTATTTGTTGTCTCCTATTTTTTAATAATTTTAAATGTATTTTTAAGTACAAAAATATTAAGTATTTTTAAGAACACATATTGAACTTTCATAATAAAAAGAAAAAATTTATACTTAATAACGTTTTTTTTAGAAAAAAATCATATTGAAGTCAACAAAACAACCTTAAAACTCTTAAAAAAAGTGTTTGATAATAAATTGCGGGAAAACCGTTATCCACACAGATAAAAATTTCTAACTGTTTTTGTTTAAATTAAAAAAAAATTCAAAAATCGGTTGTAGTTTGGCAAAGTTAGAGCCAGTCAAAAGAAGAAAGAAAACAAATCATAAAAACCGTTATAAGTCGAAAACGAAGCGAAAACGAGAAAATTATCTCATAAATTTTTCGACTTGAAATGACCTTAGGAACTCATTGTTTTCTTCTGAGGCGGTGTTTTTGTTTAAATAAAAAAAAAATTCAAAAATCGGTTGTAGTTTGGCAAAGTTAGAGCCAGTCAAAAGAAAAAAGAAAACAAATCATAAAAACCGTTATAAGTCGAAAACGAAGCGAAAACGAGAAAATTACCTCATAAGTTTTTCGACTTGAAATGACCTTAGGAACTCATTGTTTTCTTCTGAGAGTGGTGATTTCGGGACACCCTGTATATTAAAACGCTAAGCATTTTTTGTAGTTCCCTTTTGACTAACTTAAACCGAACAGAAGACAATAAAAAAGATACCATTTGAAAGGTAATTTTAATTAGAAGATTATGTAAATCGGTCAACTACTTGCGTGTAAAAATAGACATAATATGTGAAATCATGGATTCCACATACAAAACGTCTACAATAACAAATCTTAAATGCTTATATCTTTGGATCCAATGGTCGGATTTTCAAAATTCTAAAAACTTTTAACAAATATTTTGAGAATAACATGGAGGCAAGCGTAACGAGAAAGAGTAATACACAAAAAAAAATTAAAAAAAAGTTGTATACCAGTGGCGTGGCGTGAACAATTTCAAATGGTTAGTCGATGTAAAAATTAATTACCTGCAAACGTAAATTCTTAAACGTATTAATATGTATGTACATATGTAACCAAAATTAGATAATGTATTGCAGATCTGCTTTCCACAACAAACAACCGAAACAATTCAAGCCAGTATTTTATAGGTACCTACTTCAAATCATTGATTTTTAAATTTACAATGACCCTTAAGCATAATGAAAGTGATCTCGAGAAAACAATACAAATACAAATTTAATTTAATCCTACGTATGACGAAAAAATAAGGAGCTTCAACAACATTCATGTTATCAACAATAAAAACAGCAAAAAACGTCAAAAGAGTAAAACAAAACCAACTGTGAAAAGGGTGAATTTTACTAAAATAACCTTTTATTTATAATATTCTAAAGCCGTTCTACGATCTTTCTTTACCTGTATATTCAGCATACATAATAGGCAATTATAGCTATTAATAAAAAAAAAACTTATTAACCTTGAAAACTAGAGTACCTAAATAACACACTTTTCACTGTTTTTACATTGATTTTGTTTACACACGTACTTAACTTGCCAACTGAATTTTACAAACACCAACAAAACTGCTCAATTAATGCAAGACCGCTGTTATTTAACAGCCACTGCTGTTCTTTACCAGCCACTGCTGGGAGATACACACAGAATACACAAAATAAGTCGAAGAAAAGCCTGTTATTTTTTGGCATAAGAAAACGGACTCTGAGCAGAGAATCATTTAGAAGAAAAGAGAGCTGCAACTGACTTTCTCAATTAATACACCACAGAACAGCGATAGAAGATACTCACAAAATTCAACAAATAAGTCGAAGAAAAGCGTGTTATTATTTTGTATATTTGTATATTTGTATATTTGTATTTTTGCGTTAAACAGGGAACAATCAAATTCGAAAATCATAAGCAAAGAAAGAGAAAGGAAACAAATTTGTTCCATCCAGCGAGAGGTTTTATAACTCGACATATTTCGGGTTGCTTTGCATTGGCCATTGTATATAAACTCTATAGTAGTCTCATGAAGAGGAACGTCCGACGCGCTATGAGGTTAGCCGATACTGAAGCTTGTTCCATTTCAAACCATTTCAGTTGAGAAGGAACAGATAATCAAATACAAGAGAATAAAAATTAAGATTAAAGAAAGAAAAGAAGATAGAGAACAATGTATAGGAAATTTATGAAAATTGAAGTGAGACAAGAAAAAATCAATTTTGGGACTTTTCTTGTATACATTTCTATAAAAAGGGGTAGGATAAAGAAAGAATGATAAAAGAATAATGTTCAAGGTCGTTTATTTGGTAGAGGAAAATTTTTATTTTATTTAATTTTGATTTTATAATAACTTACTTACTGATTCATTTGGATGTTGGTAAAAATATGTAGTAAATTTTTTTAAATTAGCTATTTTAAGTAAATGAGCACTAAGATGGGATTTTTTGAAATTCTAATCCTAAGTCAGGTAAAAAAGGATAAAACTGGTCGAGGGTTTAAAAACTAACTTCTAAACGAAAGGTCGTAGAACATTCATTTATTTTTTGTTTAATAGATATTCAAAATTTCAGAACTTTACTAATTTAAAAATAATTCTATAAAATCTACAAAGCGAGATATAAATATTTGAAAGTTCAAAATTGAAAAATTAAAAAAATTCCAATATATCAGGGTTAAGTCTGATTGAAATATATTTTATACCATTAGAAAGGTATTTGAAAAATAAATTATACGTGTTTAAGGAAATTTGGATTTTAATTTTTTTTTTATACCATTTTTGATGTTTCAAAAACGGATTTTTCGGGGTGAATTTTTACCACTTTTGGATTTTTATCTTTTTACCGGGTTGTTTAAAAAATCTGAAAATCGTGTAAGTGATAGAAATTATTGATTTTCATTTGTTGTAAAAATTTTAGATTTTTAAAAATGTTTTCAACCGAGATATTGACATATTTCTGTTGCTTTTTTTTCACCTCATAACTCTTTAGTTATTGCATCTATACGATAAGTTTTTTTTATTCGCATCTAGGAAAATACACAATTAATTTGATACATCATTCATAATTGTACACCCTACACGACCTTCACAATAGTTAAATAAGAAACAGTTTGAAAAATCTAGGAAAAACTAAAAAAAATGGGGTTGTTGTTCATTGCCAACCGACCGACGTGTTTCAGTGGAGAATTGTCCAATTTTTGCAAAATTTCAAAAACACCCGTTTTGCGGTCACTTAAATGCTTATATCTTTGGATCCAATGGTCGGATTTTCAAAATTCGAAATTCAAATTAAAGCCAGAATGACAGGCGTGTACCAGCTACAAACATTTTCAAAACCATTCAAAATTTCATACTAAAACATTGAAATTGGTTTTTGAGAATAAATTTCGTCGAGGCAAACGTAATGAGGAAGAGGTATACTACAAACAAAAATGTAATTAAAAAAAAATATTTACATGCACATGTGCTTCACCCTTTGCTCAGTGATTGAATATTATATAAATAAATACAGATGATCGAATTTCGACCATAAGCGATACTAGTATAAATAAATACAGATAGTCGAATTTCGACCATAGGCGACACTAGCCTTTATAATAAAGCTAATTTCTTGGCCATATATCTATAACATTAAATTATATGCGTTTTATTTCTTCTTGAAAACCACACGTCTAAAAAAAACACCCTTTATAACTTGTATGAATTACAAGCTAATATGCCTGACGCGTGAAACAAAAGATATTTCATTGAAATGTACCGACCAGTGTTGCCGCTGAAAAATTTTAAAGAGTATCCCAAAAAGGGTCAGGAGACAAAAAAAGGGTCCCATATAGAAAAATGTCACAATGTATGAAATAAAAGTTTTATCATAAATTTACTTTTCATCTCAGTGCCAGTATTTTTAACTTTATAACACAAAATAAAATAAACAAAGTGGAACTGTAACATACAAAACAACACGTAGACGTACATAACTGTTTTTTTTTTCCAAATAATTTCGAAAACAAAATTCGGTGTAGTGTTGTCCATTTCCTCTGTCAGTTTGCTTTTGCTGAACGCAAAGATCGGTGCATTTTTCGAGACAAATCGACAGTGTTCAGTAAAAAAATTTGTGGAATTGAATTTTTTTCGGAGAAATGCAAATTTACCAATGCAAATCTTATCGAATTAATAAAAAGGGGCCAATTAGGTCATTTTCAAAAAAGTGGTGGCCACGGGTCCCGAACGCAAAATAGTGGCCATTTGGCCACTTTAGTAGATGTAGTGTGAGGGATGGTTTTGCTGTGGCGTTGGAGACATAACTTTTGTAGTTGTGATTTTATTTATAGTTAGGTAAGAGGAGGCAGTGTGAAACAAATTATTGGGTTGTCAACTATATAGGAAGATAGAGTGATCAATGGTTGTAGGTAGGTAGGTATTTTGCGTTGCCCATAATGAGAACAAATTATGGGTAGGTAAGCAAAGAATTGAGCTAAGCCCATGGGGGATTAGTTTGTTGTTGCATTTAACATGTAAATTATTTAGCCCCGAATCGTTTTTTTCATACAATTTCCTTCGCGCTTGGAAAAAAACACGCTCAAGACTGCTTTTAAACGATGGAATTATTCTTCCAATTTTTACATGCGATATATAGGAACTACATATATGGCAAGTTACAGATTCGTAAAAAAAATCAAACTCGGGATTTTGATCAAAGTTGACATTACGATGATAGCGAAGTCGAAAAAAGTGGGTCTTGAAATTCTGTCCGTCTGTCTGTCTGTCCCTTTGGCTGCAGCCTAAACGGGTCGGTCGATTTTCTTTAAAGTTGGTACCAAGCGTTTTTTGGGCATTATCGCCACCAGTTTTTTTCATTTTTTTTAAGACCAAAAACAACGGTAACTGCCATACAAATTTTTTTTACCAAAAAATGAAAATCTTATTTTTCTCAAAAACGTGCCCACAACTTTTTTTTAAAAAAATTAATTAATTTTTTTACAAAACGAAAACCATTTTGTAAAACAAAAATGTCCGAAAAATGGTTATAAATTAATAATAGAACCATTTTTTTGATTTTCGATTTTCTCAAAAACGGTTGAACTGATATTCACCATTTTTTTTTTGAGAATGTTTGAAAAAGTTTCAAAACTATTGTATATATTTTTTTTGGATTTTTAAAAAAAGTTTAAAAATTTTTTTTTGAGAACTTAATAACGATACCTCAAATACAAATGTTTAAAAACCGGTATTGAAAATCTCATATTTCTCAAAAACGGCTCCTACGATTTTGATTAAAATTTTTGTGTGATCTAATATTTATACGATCTACCACATTAATGAAAAAAAAAAAATCTACGGTTTAAAAATGGTACCTCTCATAGAACCATTTTATTGATTTTCGACTATCTCATTATTGGTTCAACTGATTTTAATGAATTTTTTTTTATTACATACCAAAATTTTCAAAAAAATAAATTATTGATTTTTAAAAAAATTTTTTTGAAAATTCTATATTTCGAAAATGGGTGGATGATATTTTTTTAAAATTAATTTTTTTAATTCCACAATAATAAAGGCGTACCATTTTTTTTTTATTTTTTTCAAAATTTTATATATAAAAAACTATTTAAAAAAAACCGCTCTAACGATTTTCAATTTTTTTTTCTCATAAATTGAGATTTTCTTAAGAAACCGGATGATGTACATCGCATTGATATCAAAACAATTTCAGAGGTTGTTTAATCAATTTATGTTTAATTACACATATTTTTTTTACAATTTTTCAGTTTAAACTGTAAGTTCCATGCATATTTGCAACACGGTGCTATATTTATATAGCATATATACATATGTATATACAGTGAACTCTCTCATAACCGGACACTGATGGTACCCAGAAATTTGTCCGGTTATTACTTATTAGAGGTGTCCGCTTATGAGAAAACGAAAAAAATTAAATTGAAAACTTTGAAACTTGTAAAAATTTAAATGCACTTTAAAAACAGAATGTAGCTTTCGAGATTGAACAAAATTTCATCTATGAATGAATTTCTCTCCAAGAAAAAATTTTGTGATTTTTTTTCTTATGAGGATTACACCACTATAATCTTCATATTTCTACAAGTTACTAATTTACTATCCAAAAATACCGAAATGGACCTTATAAAAATTGAAAAATAGTACTCCACATGCACTTTGTCCGCTTATGAGAGATCCAAACTCTATTGCGGTTATTAAATTTGGTGTCCGCGTCCGGATAATAGAGAGTCCGCTTATGGGAGAGTAATTACTATGAAAAATCATGAATTTAATTCTGTTCTTTGAATTTTGTCCGGTTATGAGAGGTGTCCGCTTATGGGAGGTGTCCGTTTGCAGAGAGTACACTGTACATATATAAATAAATGTACCTACTCGCATAATACTACCTTAAACTTAACTACGTCTTAAGCAGGTGCTATACAATATAGGCTCTCATAACTAATATATTATTTCTTTTATAAGAAATAAAAATAGTTTTTGAAAAATTAAAACTTTAAAAACACAGTGTGATCGCACATAAGAGCAAGTTCGTGCGACCCAGTCGTGCACATATTTTTTACTTAGTGTTGGAGTACATCCAAAAATCGTATGCATCGAAAAATAAAGTTTTCTAGAATTTTATGTGAATTACAATATATTTTCTAGAAGTTTGTCAATTAGACGATAATGTTAATAGCACTCCAGTTTCGAGAGCTGGACGTACTAGTATATTTAAAAGGCAAACATAGGACCGTTTGTATAGAGAAAAAGTGAAGCTTTGCCACCATTTTGTTGGAGGCAAAAACGTCAACAATAGAATTAAATGTTTCAGTGTTTTCTTGAAATAACTTGTTATATCTATCTTGGAATGTAAAAGAGGTAAGAAAATGATTTTTGTATCAAATCTCTTAAACGTTATTTAAATTATATAGCTACGTTAAATATATTTTGAGTTAAAAAAAACTATGCAAACAATACCCGATCTTAAGAAAAAGGTGATTGAACATTTCGCTTCAAAAAAATTTCGTCGCATTTATTTAATGTATAAAAAATAATACAAAAACAAAATATTTTATGTAAAATGTTGTTTTGTTGCAATTTCTTATCTAGTGAGCAAGTAATGTGCACCACCTGTTCGACAACCCACCAGCCGGCATTGCTCAAAACATAAGTAGCAATTATAGTATATATTGTTATAAAAGAAAGAATTGGAGAAACTGTGGGCAATTTTCGAATTTCTTTCAGTCGTTTTCAACAATATCAATTGGCGTTTTTCTTTTTTGGCTCTGAGCAACGCTCTGAGCAGAGGTTGACCGATCAGAGCAAAGCTCTGAGCAGATTATGATCAGAGCCCTCAAATTTAATTATGAAACACAATTGAGCACTGAATATGTCATATGCCTAGTAATCTGTCAAATTACATAAAAATTGTATGAAGTTGGCTTCGCTCAGCGTTTTGCTCGATTTGCTCGGTCATTTTATTCTGAGCATACAGATCATGCTCCGAGGTAGCTCAGATGGAAAAAAGAAACACGACTTTTATGCTCTGATTTGTCTGAGGTAAAAAAGAAACATAGAATTTATTTTTGACAGCTCGGTGATCTGCTCTGAGGTAAAAAAAAACGCCAAATATCAAGATATTTGCTTTCTACTCTGTTTTTGGAACGTTTGTTATAGGTTCATATAACTACAAATATGAATCTATATACCATCGTACAATATCGTATATAATTGCTGCATTGCAGTCTCCATCCTGTTTATATCCTCATCGTATTATAATAGCTCAATCCTAAAGACCACCATGGTCACATCCGCCATCCAATATAAACATCATCCTAATGAAGACCCTCAGTGGTCATCCATCCATTTGTAGTAACCCAATCCTATTATTGTTGTAGCAACCCTTACACTTCGATATCTGTGCATCCCATACTCAATATCATCATCGCAATTCGCGACAATGCATCCCACACACAATATATCAATTTGTGTGCATATTCAGCGAAAAGCTAATAGGCTTCTTAAAGAAGATAAGGTATTGCTAAGTGGCTTCTTAAAGAAGATTAGGTATTTTTTAAGTTAGTTTTTAAGTAACCGGACAATAAAGAGGATGCTCCTCAGGAAAAGAATTGAATGTGTTTAATTTAAAATTCAACGGTATAACATTTGGTGGCAGCGGTGGGATCCGAAAGTATTCCAGTGGAACCCCATGTACTATAAAAAATATTCTGAGTGAAGTTTTGTCAAAAATAAAATAAATTGTACCTACTATAAAAAAAATATTCTGAGTGAAGTTTTGTCAAAAATAAAATAAATTGTACCTACTATAAAAAAAATATTCTGAGTGAAGTTTTGTCAAAAATAAAATAAGTTGTACCTACTATAAAAAACATTCTGAGTGAAGTTTTGTCAAAAATAAAATAAATTGTACCTACTATAAAAAATATTCTGAGTGAAGTTTTGTCAAAAACAAAATAAATTGTACCTACTATGAAAAAAATATTCTATTCGGAGTGAATCTTTTTTATTAAAGAAAGGATTATTCCGTCGCAAGTGAAAAAAAAACAACTCATTCGGAATGAATTTTAAGTACTCCTCAGTGATATAAAAAAGAGCTCTTTTTCGAAACAAAACATATACAACATTATCATTTCTTATACCTATAAAAAGCTCCAATGATAACTCCATATATAAAAAATAATCAACAAGTTACTGTGAGACAAACCAATTAGAACACCGGACCTAGAAGAAGAAACTACGGAAAAAAAAACAACTGTGAGATAAACCAACCAGAACTCCAGATTCAGAAGCAGAAACAACAACAAAAAAAAAATACCATGTACGAGTATGTATTATGTATCGTATCGTAGTTTTATCTATCTTACCTCTTAATGTAATAAAACGATAAAATAAAAACAAAATATTTATCTTACCTCTTAATGTAATAAAACGATAAAATAAAAAAATAGGAAAATATTAGCATGCATTAAAAAAAAAAAAAAAAGGATATGGCACAGAAAATCTTAGAAACACTACCAAAGGTAGTTATGCCAAAAAAGATTCTTACATTAGGAGAAAAATTCTTGATATTAAAAAATATGTGCATTGAAGCACAAAAGAAACCTTAAAATTATAGAAGTTACTGAGAAAATATATAATATATATGATTGGCAGAATTCGGCTTAAATGATTTAATTAAATTTGTCCCAGATTTCTCTGGACAGCCTGATTAGGTTTCTCGAAGCTTGCAGCGATGCAACTTCACTTTGTACTGATGTTCAGAAACCAGTACTTTTTAAATATATAAAGTCGAAAATAAGGGGTAATGCAATAATTGCATTAATGAATAATGAATTCACTTCATGGGAACAGTTGAGGGAAAAATTGATTTCTATTTATTCAGATAAGAAAAGCCTAAATCAGTTAATGCAGGAGTTGCATCAATTGAAGCAATATGCAAACGAAACCGTCATTTGCTTTGGGCAAAGAACTGAAACGGCTATTCGAAAAATTCTAGAGCAGATTAGACTCGAAAATGCAGAAATGAAACAGGAGAGAAGAATAGCACAATCCGATTTTATAATGAAATTAGGTTCAACTTCTTTTTGCAATGAGCTAAGACCCCAGTTGTCGACATTCATTAGAACGCAAAATTGCAAAGAATTAAACGATGCAATAAAACTTGCACAAAATGAAGAACTATCCCTAAATATAAATAAGTTTACCCCAATGAATCGACCCTATATTCCTTTGGAATATAGTAATAAAAACGTGGTTCATCACGTGAATAAGGTGAATATTACATGTTTTAATTGTGGTAAGATTGGGCATATTAGCCAGGACTGTCGGCAGCCTAGAGCCACCCAATCAACTAATTTTAATAAATAATAATAATAAATATATAATTTGCAGTGTATGTATGCTGCAAATTGTATAAGAGTCGGTAACCATCGACCAAAAATTGCGTCTTAGAAAGGTATGACAGCATCTAACTGATGAGCCCAACTGTCGTGCCTGGGCGAAACGCATTGGACTAAAGGTCACAAAAAAACTTTATTTTGAATTTCATTCAATACAGTCCACTAAAACAAAAACAAAAATAATAATTTTCTTATTATTTGTGTTTCTCTTCTTCTTATAATTTTAATAATAACAGCTTTAGGAATAATAATGTTGGAAACAACAATTTTAGGAGTAGTAATTTTAATAATACTGATAAGAGAAATAGTTTTCATGGAAATCAGAGTAGAAATCCATTTAATAATGATTTAAACCGAGTGCCGAGGGTCGGTATGTGTCAAACGGCTCTCGAAGACAATACAATTTCGGCACAACAAGAAATGTAGGTCAAAGTCCATATGTTCTAATTGTTTATAAAGACGTTAACTTTAGTTTTTGGTAGATACAGGAGCAGAAATATCCATCATAAGTAAGGACATTATTGGGGAAGAATTAATAGATAAAACGGAAAATATTTTTATAAATGGAATCAATGCAGATTCAATGACATTGGGAAAGACAACAATATCATTCCAATTTTATTATAATTTGAATCATTCCTTTCAAGATTTTACACAAGATTTCCATGTGTTAACCAAAATACCTAATTATGAACGACTTTTTCAAATTTAAGAAATTTTAAATAAATTATGAGGAAGAAAAATTAATAAATGATTTTGTCGAGACATATCTTATGTACGACAATAATAAACTTATAATCCTACCCGAAAGAAGTGAAACTATCTGCAGCATTAAGCTGGGTGAATCAAAGCCGAATACTGAAATTTGGATTGAAAAATGCGAAATATTTTCAAACGTTTTTATAAGTGAATGTATAACCAAGGTAAATGAAAAAAGGGAAGTTCTTGTTAGTTATTTAAATTGTAGGGAAACACCAGTAAGATTTCGAAATTCAGGTATAGGACCAAATTTTGAGTAGGTGGTAAGTAAAAATATTTTAAAGTGTAATATTGAAAAAAGACCAGGAATCAAGAGATCTTTTAAGGTTAAGGAAAGCTTATAATTAGAACATCTGAATGAGGAGGAAAAGGAAAATATTTCTAAAATTATTCATGAATTTAGTGATGTTTTCAGCTTAGAAGAGGAAGCCTTAACGGCAACAACAATAGAGCATGTTATTCCATTACTTCCTGACACAAATCCTATTCAGTCAAAGACCTATAGGTACCCGAAAATCCACGAAGATGAGGTGAATAAACAAGTAAGGGAGCTACTTAACAATGAAATAATTCAACCGAGTCAAAGTCCATGGTAAAGTCCATTATGAGTAGTACCCAAGAAGACCGATTTACATGGAAACAGTAAATGGCGCATCGTTATTGATTTTAGGAATCTAAATGAAGCAACAGTAGGGGATAGTTATCCACTCCCCAATATAAATGAAATACTTGACCAACTCGGTAATAGCAAATATTTTTGGACTTTGGATTTAAAATATGGATTCCACCAGATTCCAATGATAGCTGAAGATATGTGCAAAACTGCTTTTAGCACCCCCTATGGACATTTCGAGTATAAAAGAATGCCTTTTGGGTTAAAAAATGCCCCCAGTTGTTTCCAAAGATTGATGAATACCATCTTGATAGGGTTACAAGGGATAAAATGTTTTATCTATGTGGACGATATTGTTATATACGCAAATAGTTTGATGGATCATGAAATTAAACTGAAAGAAATTTTAAGTAGGTTACGTGAAGCTAATTTGAAGATAGAACCTAATAAATGTGAATTCTTGAGGAAAGAAGTAATGTATTTGGGTCATATTATTTCGGATGAGGGAGTAAAACCTGATCAAAATAAGGTAGAAGCTATTACAAGGATAGTAAAATCCAGGAACGTAAAAGATATAAAATCTTTCCTAGGCATGGTAGGCTATTATAGGAAGTTTATTGAAAACTTTAGTAAGAAAGCATTACCATTGACACAGTTATTAAAGAAAGATGTATCGTTTCATTGGACTGATGAACAGGATAAAAGTTTTGAGTGTTTAAAGAATGAATTAATTAGTAGACCGATTTTACAGTACCCCGACTTCAATAAAGAGTTCATCGTAACGACCGATGCAAGTGGCTATGCGATAGGCGGAGTACTATCGCAAAAATCTAATAGCAGTATGGAGCTACCTATTAGTTTTATAAGCCGAGCTTTGAACAAACCGGAAAGGAGTTACAGCACAACTGAAAAGGAATGCTTGGCCATAGTTTGGGCTGTAAAGCAATTCCGACCATATATAGGGTGTCCAGAAATCACCGCCTCAGAAGAAAACCATGAGTTCCTGAGGTCATTTCAAGTCGAAAAACTTAAGAAGTAATTTTCTCGTTTTCGCTTCGTTTTCGACTTATAACGGTTTTTATGATTTGTATTCTTTTTTCCTTTGACTGGCTCTAACTTTGCCAAACTTCAACCGATTTTTGAAATTATTTTTTTATTTAAACAAGAACAGTTAGAAATTTTTTTCTACCATACAACTTTTTTCTGTGTGGATAACGGTTTTCCCGAAAATTATTTTCAAGCACATTTTTTGAGCATTTTTAGGTTGTTTGTTCAACTTCGATTTGATTTTTTTTCACAAAAACACGTTATTAAGTATATTTTTTTTTTTCATTATTATGAAAGCCCAATATGTGTACAGAAATGACCTCAGGAACTCATGGTTTTCTTCTGAGGCGGTGATTTCGGGACACCCTATATATTTGGACGAAGATTCCAAATTCATACAGATCACAAACCACTATCGTGGTTTTTAATGCGAAAGATCCTGGATCAAGGCTTGTAAGGTGGCGGTTAAAATTAGAAGAATATGAATATGAGATAAAATATATCAAGGGAAAGGAAAATGTGGTTGCTGACGTATTTAGTAGGAATGTTGGAATAATAACAAGGTCAATGAAAAATAAAGATGTATCGAAAGGAGAGGCTAAAGAAAGTAACATTGTTGGTATTGATACGGAGTTACATATTGATAATACTTTAAAAGGAAACGATTGGAGAGTTAGGTTTATTTATTTATTTATCTATTTATTCGTGATTGCTTAACAAACTGTAAGATATAAAATCTTATAAAATAGCTAATTTTACAAAAATGAGCGAAAATATTAAACGTTACAAATTAATAAAATTGAAGGTATCTAAAAACAAATTCAAGATATATTATAATTTACAATTACATTTGCAAATTTTCTAAAAAATGAGATTTTAAGACTTTTTTGAAACTTGTTACGTTTAGATTTTCTTTTAAATAACGAGGTAATGAGTTCCAAAGACGGGCGGAATTAACAAAAAATTGACGTTCTGATGTTAAGTATGCGAGGATGAAGTTCTTATTTTTTCAAAACAATATTGTGGCTGGCGTGCAAGGAGTATATCAGCAAGCAAAATTAAACTCCGAAATTCGAGATAGTTTTCAAAAGACATATTCAGTAGTTGCGTCGCAAAGCCAGATACCCTGTCATATCTACGTAACCCATATACATACCTTGCGGTCGAATTAAATGCGACATTGAGCTTTTGCAGAAGATTTTGAGATAGTGGAAAATAGTGGTATTCAAATCGAAAGACAAAATTCACAGGAAGATGTTGAAAAAGATTTAAATGATAATTCTAAATATGCAAGAGAACAGGATGAGAATCAAATTGGTCTGATTGATAACAATAATGATGAAGTGAATGAAAGTCGGGAAATAGGAAACACAGATAATGAAAAGATATATTTAAACAGAGTAGAAGATATAAATAAGGTTTTGTTTGAAAACATACTACTCCAATAGGTGGTCATAGCGGTGAGTCACAGATGATTCATAGAATCAAAGATAAAGGCTATTCTTGGAAAAATATGTATAAGGATATAGGTAACTATGTAAAAACGTGCGAAATATGTAAACGACAGAAAATTTTAAGACATCCAGTAAAAATGCCAATGAGTTTAACTAGCACATCTGAAGCTGGGTTAGAAAAGATTAGTATTGATACAGTCGGTCCAATGACGGAGAGTAAAAATGGATATAAATATGTACTAACAATTCAGGATGACTTGACAAAGTTTATCCAATTTATTCCTCTAAAAACAAATCAAGCTGAAGAAATTGCCAAGGCAATTTTCGAACATTGGATAGTAAAATTCGGAATACCTAAGATCTTATTATCTGATAATGGTTCAGAATTAATTGGTCAAATTATGACTAACTTGTGCAAGCTTTTTAAAATAAAAAAGATTACAACTTCACTCCATTACCCCCAAGCCAATGGATCAGCGGAACGAGCTCACTGCAAATTAGGTGAATACCTGAGGTCATTTACTGAAAAGGACACCACTGAATGGGATGAGACAAGACATAGCAGTACCAAGTTTACACCCTTCGAACTTTTGTTCGGCGTTAAATGCAATTTACTAAGTTCAATTGATCAAATCCATCTAGGAAACAGTTATGATGATTATGTTTCAAACTTAAAAGCAAGATTAAAAAGGTTACAGGAAGTTGCAAAAGAAAATGTTATCAAAAGCAAGGAAAAGTCCAGGAACAAGCAGGAGCTTGATATAAATAAAGTAAAATATAAAATCGACGATTTGCGCAAATAGAAGAGGTAAATTATCTCCGGTATATAAGAGTCCATATAAGATAGAAAGGGTTTTAAACAACAATCTATATGTAAGAGTGAAAAGGAAGTTAAATAAATACAATTTTAATATAACAAAACCAGCCTGATAGTTAATTTCATTTTCTTTTAGGTCCACAATACTTCTTGGTGTCATTGCAACACTTATTATAGTCTGTGAAGGACAAGTTTGGATTGCAGAAATTAATATGATTTTTGCACCCGATAAAGTCGTCGTGAAAAGTGAAATATTGATCGAACCAATGGAAAAATCACCTGGTTTATTTTACGAAAATATAGGGGATGTATACTCTCAAAACGGGAAATTTAGCATTATAAGTTTTATCGATATTAATTACCTTAATCAAAGATACGACACATTAACCAATATAGAATCTAGTTTATTGAGTCTCTGCAAAAATAGAACTTCTATTAAATTAACTGAAATTTCTAAAGGCTTATGCTTACAAGAAGAGTTAATCTTCAAGAATAAATTAGTTTTACTGAAAAATAGTCACGAAAATCTTTTCAATTTAATTGGAAAACCGAAACGCTTTAAGAGAGGCTGGATAGATATAATTGGCACTGGAATCAAGACAGTTTTTGGAAATTTAGACAGTGCTGATGGAGAATATTATGGAAAAAATGATTGATAATTTAGATAAAACCCAACATAGTATTGTTAAATCTATGCAGGAACAGGTTCTTTTAACTAAAAAGACAATTGAAAATTTAAACCATTCTAATTTCGAAATAGAAGCAATAAGATACAAAACTAATGAAGTAATACAAGAAATTACTAAAATGTCAAAACTAAAAACAGAAAAAGAAAGAGCCATTAAAAAAGAAATCCACATTAGTGAATTGTCACAAATGTTAAACTTTGTCATTTTGGATACAGAAAAGGATTTAAACGAAATTATAGACATGATATTATTTGCAAAGCAAAATATATTGCATCCAAGGGTTATTTCCCCATCACAATTTTTAGAATTAATGCATACTAACATTGAAAATAAAAATCTTAATTTTCCTTTTGAGCCAATTTTAATAAATATAAATTTATATTATAAGATCATAGATTTAGCAGTTGTGTTACATGAAAATAAAATGTTATTTGTAATAACAGTCCCATTAATTTTAAATGAGAAAGCACAGTTGTATAATCTGGTTCCTTTACCAGAATTGAAGGGATTCTATTTTTATTTGATTAAGCCAAGAATGAAATATTTAATTGTTACTGAAAATAAAGAAAAATATGTGTTTATAAATGAAATGAATTGTAGAATAATTAATAATATTAAAGGTCCAAGAATTTGTAATGAATTATCAATGCAAGAAGTTTTTATATCGGATGAATGCGAAAAAAATTTGTTTATGGGAAAACCTTATACAAAAGATTGTCAGATAAAGCAAATACAATTATCCGAAAATTTCCATAAATTATCGATTAAAAATAAATGGATTTATTCAACTATGTATGCAACAAAAGTATTTTGCAAATGTAATAATATGGAGAATTCAAAAACTATTGGCCCAGGAACAGGGTTTATAACAATAAATGGTAATTGCGAAGCAAAAACCATATCCAATAATCTAAAACCTATGAAAGAACATTTCGTAAATTTTACCGATAAGGTCATATTAAAAAGTATTTTTATAGATAATTGTTGTTTGTTAAATACTGAAGAAGAAGAAAATAATATTGTATTAAATCCTGTAAATAAGAAAATAAATTTTGAAGAATTAGCCGATTTAGCGACGGATGCAAGAAATATCGAGAAAAATATATTTTTAATGAAAATCCTATACGGAAAAACATAAGTTACAGTTTAACACTGATCATTTTTATAATAATAATATTGGGTTGTTGTATTAAATACAAATACCCTGTATTTGTTTCAAGAATTGTTTTAATATAAAAAATGATATTAAACGTACATTGCAGTCTCCATCCTGTTTATATCCTCATCGTATTATATTACCTCAATCCTAAAGACCACCATGGTCATATCCGCCATCCAATATAAACATCATCCTAATGAAGACCCTCAGTGGTCATCCATCCATTTGTAGTAACCCAATCCTATTATTGTTGCAGCAACCCTTACACTTCGATATTAGTGCATCCCACACTCAATATCATCATCGCAATTCGCGACAATGCATCCCACACACAATATATCAATTTGTGTGCATATTCAGCGAAAAGCTAATAGGCTTCTTAAAGAAGATAAGGTATTGCTAAGTGGCTTCTTAAAGAAGATTAGGCATTTTTTAAGTTAGTTTTTAAGTAACCGGACAATAAAGAGGATGCTCCTCAGGAAAAGAATTGAATGTGTTTAATTTAAAATTCAACGGTATAACACGTTATGTGAATCTTTTAGCAATTTTTTTTTTTAATTAAATTCTTTAATATAAGCCTAGACCAAAACCTTTACTAATAATCATGTGTCATTTGTTAATAGGTTTCGAATTTTTGAATGTTTTTAATTGATAAAAGAATTACTTTGAACAAATTTTTTTCTCAAAGCCTAAATAAAATATTTTTATCCGACAATCAGTGGGACGCCTCTTTTTTCATTACCTGGTAACAAGCGTTTTGTATACTATAACACGGATTCAAAAATAAGAGAAGACCCCCTTTTAAAAACACTTACCGAACTGCAATTCTCATTTGAAAAAAACAATTATTTTAAAGATGATACTATGTGCAACATGGAAGAACTACGTCTATTTGGGGTATTATTTTTCTGATTTCTTTCTTGACAAGTAAAATAAGATTTAATTTAAGGGTTTTGGAATACCTCTTGTTCAAAATGTCGATGCTCAAATTGAAGTAACGAGTAAAAGGAATAACTTTATGAATTTTTTGAAAGATCATATTAAAGAAGCCTTACAGTTTGGTTTTGATGATGGTGTTTCAAAATTTAAAAGTAAAAGTAATTTTTTGGTAAATATTTTTTTTGTACTTCTTTATAATTAATTGAATACATAAAACCCACTAGCAAATTTCAAATTATTTTTTTAATCAGGTACCTAGTGTAAGGACATGGTATGAAACTTTTAAACTTTTTCATAACATCTTCATAGAAAATCCTGATAACTCGGATTATGAACCAGCAGATCCATCTTATGTAAGTTTTTCGTTTTCAAAAACATTTAATTTAAAATTTATTTTTCTTGAACTGTTTTACAGAAATCTTTCCTTGAAAATTTCGACAAGCTAATGGACATAGATGAAGGGTAAATATTTTATAAAGATTATTGTACAAAATGATATATGTAGTTGAACACATTATTAGATTTTTCTTAAGGTGTTGCGAAAGTGGAGCTAAAAAAGCCTGTAATCTATACAATAATCCAGTTTTAAGTCATTATGGAAATTCATTTCAAAAGGCATTGGTAATAAAATAAATTTTGTACTTCAACTTAATCTGATTAATATTAAATACTATAATAATAGATTGATGAAGCCCTGTCTGTATATTCTGCGCATGCAAGAGGGCCTAACATAGATAAGTCCGAACAAAAACTTATAGAGAACTTTGAACAATGCTGGCTTAAAGAAAAACAGTGTGAATCCTTGGGAATCCGGGCAAAAAACATCGCAGTGGCGAAACAAAATCGCAAAGATATTTGTGGAGATTCAAGCAAACAAATTTTAGCTTCGACCTGCAACTGTAGACGCATTCAATGTTCTCGTGAAGATCCATACGTTATGCGGCAGGAAAGCTATGAATTTTATCAAATTTTATCGGATGTGTGTCTGTTTTGCGTGAAGAATAAAAAACCTGGATTGTTGCATTGAAACTTTACTTTTCAATTTAATTTAATAAATTTTGAAGAAAAAAATTTCTTGAAATATTCACAATTATTACAAAAGATCAACCCATTCATTGGCATTTTTTTATTCCAGAGGTATAAAATAAATATAAAATATTATAGGTATATATTAATGTACTGATTCATAAAAAATAAAATTAAATGATTTTCAAATTTCAATGCTAGCTTTTTAGTTGAGTTTAGTGAATTGATAAGCCTGTAAAAATTTCAGCCCTGTAGATTAAAATTTAGAGGTCGCTATTAGCTATTTTATTTTTCTATACAAATCGTAGGGGACATTTTTTGTTTTATGCTTCTTTATTTTATATCTTAAGAATCGGTTACTATTAGATAATAAACCGAAAAATTGAATTTTCTCTAAAAAATTTCCTTACTTCTTATTTAATTAATATACTTCTTTCAAAGTGTTCACTTAATTTACTTGCTGTTTATTTAATCTTTTATTTTGTTTTGAAGCGGGAGAAGGGAAGAGTAGTGTAGCTAAATATGTATTGGGTATTTTGTGAAGTAGGTAAAGTTCAGTTTGTTCACATCAATTAAGTTACAATATTACTCTTACAGACTACGAAATAATACAATTGTTTATATAAATTCTTTATGTAAAAATATAAATTTAACATATTTTTAAAATTGCCCCTATTATAATGAAAGTTAAAATCAAAATCAATCAAGACATTATTTCTCTCACACAGCGATTCATAGGTTCATTTATCGCAAAATTAGTTCTATAACTTTCTAAGGGCTCGACTTGATGAATAAAAACTAATTGAATTTAGCAAAAACAAGCAATTATTGCAATAAGATAAAATATCTCTCATAAAAACAATCGAGGACATCCTACGTCGGTTCTCAAGAGTGTGCAAGCCAATAAATGTATAATAATTAGGCATATTGTCTATGTTCCAACCAAGTTTATTTATAACAAATCTGGTAAATTTCTTTTGGATTTTTTTCAATTCTTATTGAATATGTTATATAAAATGGATTTCTACTACACTACAATAATCAAGAACTGATCTGACATATGCAACATACAATGATTTTAATGTATCTATACGGATCTTTTAAGTCTTTTGAATTACGAATAACAAACCCTAACATTTAATTAGCTTTACTTACTACAAAATCTATATGATGATTAAACTTTAAATAAGAGTAAAAACTAACCGCTAGATCTTTCTTAACACAAACTCTTTCGAGAACAATATTTTCAATACAATTACATATAAGACAATAATGGAGTTAAGCGACGATTAAAACAAAAAAAATTATATTTAGAGAAGCAGTTTGTTTTTATTGCAACTTTCTGAAAGCCTATTAAGGTCTTCTTGTAACAGATAACAATCAAAGGGATTTTTAACACATGAAAACAATTTCAGATCATCTGCAAACAAAAGACATGATGAGTTAGAAAGTCTTTAATTAATACAAGAAAAAGGAGTGGGCCAAGATAGCTTCCTTGGGGAACTCCAGATGTAACAACTATAGATTAAGAAGTTTTCAAATCAATTTTAAGTATTTTTAAGTTTTGAATCAACATTTTATGATCTACTCTGGCGACAGCTTTTGCAAAACCTGTAAAGACAACATCCACTTGACAACCCTTTTCAATATCAAAATAAAGTTAGAGAAATGGCTTAAATTGGTGGAAGTTGACCTGCCAGTTACAAATCCATGTTGATATGGAGATATTAATTCCTTTAAAAGAAAAGAAAACCGATTACAAATAATTTTTTCAAACAAATTTGGAATCAGATAATTTACAAACTGGTCTATTCAATTAAATTCAATTCAATTCTTTATTGAGACTTTTGAAACACAATTTTCATATGTATATAAATATATAAATCTTATAACTAATTATTATGTAGTCGGCTTACAAATATGCCAGACAAAGCAAGTTCGGGAAATATTGTTATTTAGGCCTATTCGGCGAGATCTTTTATTCTTTTATTCTGTTATGATTTTTCATACAAAAGTGTGAGCTGTCAAAAAATCTTTTATGAATTATAATTTTGGTATTCGGCATGCCAAATCTGTTATGAAATCTGCTATCAGGATCTGTTATGATCTTTAAAAAATTCGAAAATGTCAAAAAATCTTTTACAAACTGCATTTTTCGTATTCAGCATGCCAAAATCTATTATAAAATCTTTTACAAATCATAAAAGAATAAAAGACACATTTGTGTGACTTTTATCATAAAAGAAGAACTGAAAATAGATACTTGTATTTTATTTTGCCAACGAATGTTGTTAAAAGGAGACAAAATACAATAATAAAAGAATAAGACAAATTTTTGTGACTTATCATAAAAGATATTAATTTATTTAATAAAACAAAACATCTCATTAATTCGGTGCGTCACCTGACCTCCACCAAAGTTATCCCACCATCTCCAGCTCTCATCCTCCAGCTAGAAGAGAAATCCAAAATACCAACAAATATTTGTGCAAATCGTCAGACATGGATCGAAAACACTGATACAATTGAAGAGAAGAAACTCGGTTTGACTGAATTACATCCCGACGTGTTTGCTACCAATCTACGAGTTGATGTTATCCAAGAGAACATCGAATGGCAACGAAAGTGTCGTTACGTAAGTTTTGCTTATACGAAATCGTGTTCGGAGGTCCGTAGGCCGTAAGCCATGGCCACAAAAAAGTGGTGGACGTGCACGACATTCATCCATTAGTTCACACTTATTCAAGGGTGTTGGCATCGCTCATGGACCACGATCCCCAACAACTGACTTTTATAGGTTGCCATTAATCAATAAGCGGGCTTGACTTCGACTTTGTCAGTGAAACTGGCTCAAGACGACTGAGTTCATTAGTATTAGTTGATGTTCCATATGCGAACTTCTATCTGTCCAATTGTACTGGATCTCGAGGTTTCTCTAATATAAACAAAATAAAATTACGAATACAAATTAAAAAAATTAATTTTAATTCGCGAACAACCACTTCAATTTATTTGTCAGTAATGAATTTTTTTTTAGAACAGCTGATTGACAACAGATTTTAGTTCTGTTTGCTTGCATATTTCGTTCTCGAAGTTTCATAACAGAATTTTATAAAAGATCGAACTTCTGAATACCAATTATAAAAAATCTTTTATGGTGAAAATCTTTTATGATTCATAGCAGAAAATTCATAGCAGAATAGCAGATGTGGCAGAATAGGCCTAATTATTTAATATTTAGGGCCAGTTTCACAGTGAAGTAAGTGACACTTAAGTGCCAAATATGGAAAACTAATTCCCAATATCACAGTGTAAACTTATCGGAATAAGTGACACTTAAGTCTCCCATGTTGGCCACTTAAGTTCCACTTACTCAGGTAGTAAAACTGCGGCTAAAGTTCCAAAATTTCAAAATTAAGTGCCACTTATTTTGTTAAGTGTACACTGTGAAACTGGCCCTTAAACTATTTATTAAGAGATACTTAAGTGTAAAGCAAATTTTGGGAGCACGCTTGCTCCCGGCGTACGTTACAAACTGGTCTATAGTTCAAAATGTCTTGTTTTGGACCACTTTTATAGATTGGAGTTATAAAGGAAGTTTTCCATTATTCAAGAAATACACCATTATCCTGCGAATTATTAAAGATAAAACACAAAATGCTAGCAAAGCAAGAAGCACATTTCTTCAAAATAATAGGAAGGACTTCATCAGGACCAGCTGAAATATCTTCACTGAGACCTAATGAAGCTGCCTCAGTTTCTTGCAAAGATAAAATTATCCGAAACAACACTACAGACAATAGGTCTGTTCGCGTACTTGCCCGAAACTGCCAGATTAATTTTTTTTTATATGAACTTTCGGGCCAAAAATGGTAGAAATGGGTAGGTTTGGGGAGTAAACGAACAAGGTTATTATTATGAATGTATTGTATAATTCGATTGAAAAAAATCAGCGAAAGCATTAGATGTCAATTAATTTTGTGTGTTGTGATTTGTGAACCTTAATAATCCATAATCTTTGAAACTCCACTATTATTTTTTTTTCGTTTTTATGAATGTCCAAAGAAATTAACTATTTGTTTTCAATTTTGACTCAATTATTAAAACATTATTATTATTTAAAATTATTTAAAACATTGTGTAAATTCACAAACGCATCGTTGCAGAGATGATGCACAATTACTTGTGTCAAACATTCATAAAAGGCGTTTTTCTTTTAGAGTTCAGAGCTGAGCACTGAGCAGAGTCTGAGCAAAAAGAGAAAGTTCTGAGCAGAGTATGTTCAGAGCTCTCTGAATTAATTATGAAATAACTTGAGCACTGAACTGTCATGATTAGAAATTATTTAATTATTATTATTATTTTACCTTCTCCACTCGAGCAGCCAACCTCTTCCGCCATTTTTATTGTTTTGACGATGATTTTTTTTTCAATTTCCCGCCTTTCAAATGTCATTTCGGTTGTGTTCACATTTTACTCCGTTTACTCTACTATTTTATTCTGAGCTCACAGAGCGTGCTCTGAACATGCACAGAACTAAAAAAGAAACACAAATTTGAAGCTCTGAATGATCAGAGCTAAAAAAGAAACACAAATATTTTTTTGACAGTTCAGGACCCATGTTCTGTAACTCCGCGATAACTTTTCGTGGCGAGAAACGGCAAACGGAAATGGAACAAAAATGAAACAAAACTCATAGGAATCCTATGGGTTTTGTTCCATTTTTCGCCGTTTATCGCCTCGAAAAGTTATCGCCGAGTTACAGAACATGGGTCCAGGCTCTGCTCTGAACTCAAAAAGAAAAACGCCTAAAGCCATCAAACCAGGACCCATCTTCTGTAACTCGGCGATAACTTTTCGAGGCGAGAAACGGCGAAAAATGGAACAAAAATGGAACAAAACTCATAGGAATCCTATGGGTTTTGTTCCATTTTTCGCCGTTTCTCGCTGCGAAAAGTTATCGCCGATTTACAGAACATGGGTCCAGCATCAGTTTTAGTGTAAAGTGTTCAGTTGCATCAAATAATGCAGAAACTTCAAATAAAACAGAATCGAGAAAACTTATGGTGCATAGTTGCTGATACATTGCATCAGCGCGTCGGCATCGCAACAAAGCAAAACGTTGATGTTTATGAATTTGAATAGCCGCGTTTTATTATCTACGGGTCTGGGTCGGGGTTATCTTTTAACACGTAATACAAAAACAAATTTGGATCTAGGTTTTCATCGGGGTTTGTTTTATGGAACCAGAAATATGTTTTTACTCTGGTAGGTAGACGGCAGATCAGTCGGTAGGGAGAACAAACTGTAGTGTAAAGAAAAAAGACAGTATCTACATGAAAAATTAAGAAACATAAGAAAAAAAGAGATGAGCATACAACACTGTTGTAATTAGGATCCGCATCGTTTTATTTTATCGGGGTGAACCATATGGGTTATTGCAGATAATAAAACGTGGCTAATATTGAAACACCTTTCAAAAGAAACATATTCTTTCCGTTAACAGACTTTAAACTCAAAAACCCTCATCAATTTGCAAATTTTTTCCTTTTTATTTTCCAAATTAATTAATCTTTTATTATACCAAGGTGGCCTTGAGATGTTTTTCGTTTGAATTTTTAGATCAAAAATAGTGTTATAAAACACAGATAATTCATTATTATTTGTTAATGGAGGTAACGATAATTGTTGTTAATTCATAAAGAAAACCGGACAAGAGTACAAGCAAAACTGGTTATTTGGAAGCACCTATGCAAATATTGTTTTTTTTTTTAATTGGCTGCCCATTCCCTGTATTAGAAAAAAAAATTTTCGACGGTTCAGATTCAGATATTTCGACGTTTTTATACAAACTGTGTTCACATGATAACGACCGACGAATAAAAGAACAAATGGGATTTTATTGAACCTAAATTCTTTACAAAAACTAGACAAAATGGTAGAAAACTTATTTAAATTAATAATAAAATACTGAAATTTGCGTTTTAATTACTAAAATAAAAGAAATTTGAGAAAATAAATTGGTCGTCGGCAACAGATTGCAATTCGTGACGACCAATTTATTTTATTTTATTTTAGTAATTAAAACACAAATTTTAATTAAATCTTGACATTAATTTAAATAAGTATTTTAAGTAAATTTTAAATCAAAACAAATTAATTTTAAATAAATTGTTTGTAACTGCATATAGAATTAAATTCTTCAATTTACATGTTAGCTCCGATCTTGTTTTTTCACACAATTTTATTCGGTCAGAAAACTTACTAATTTATGCACTCTTTTTATGCTGGAATATGAAATTACCGATCTAAATGAAAGAATTAACGTAT
Organism: Epistrophe grossulariae; assembly: GCA_929447395.1. Classification (NCBI taxonomy): domain Eukaryota; kingdom Metazoa; phylum Arthropoda; class Insecta; order Diptera; family Syrphidae; genus Epistrophe; species Epistrophe grossulariae. The sequence continues at coordinate 60,245,800 of OV839566.1, read as the reverse complement.
TTCCTAAAAACTAAAATGAACTTTATTTCTATTGACTTGAACAACCATATCGGTAAATCTTTCGTAAAAGACTACTAATTCTATATTACATACGGCTCTATCGAGGTAACCGTGCGCGGGAGCGGAATTTTCTCCGCAACGCAACCTTCGTCGGAAATTCATTTTCGGTTCGAGGTAGCTTTTATCGGAAGAAATTTTACAGATATTCAACGACGCATTGCGATGGATATAAATTTCTGACAAAGATGTGCAAATTAGCCGATATATCGAAAATGCGATATATTTTAGATATTTTTTTTTATAAAATAAACACCATAGCGTCTTAAACCATGAAAAATCGGTTGGAGTTATAAAGGAAGTTTTCCATTATTCAAGAAATACACCATTATCCTGCGAATTATTAAAGATAAAACACAAAATGCTAGCAAAGCAAGAAGCACATTTCTTCAAAATAATAGGAAGGACTTCATCAGGACCAGCTGAAATATCTTCACTGAGACCTAATGAAGCTGCCTCAGTTTCTTGCAAAGATAAAATTATCCGAAACAACACTACAGACAATAGGTCTGTTCGCGTACTTGCCCGAAACTGCCAGATTAATTTTTTTTTATATGAACTTTCGGGCCAAAAATGGTAGAAATGGGTAGGTTTGGGGAGTAAACGAACAAGGTTATTATTATGAATGTATTGTATAATTCGATTGAAAAAAATCAGCGAAAGCATTAGATGTCAATTAATTTTGTGTGTTGTGATTTGTGAACCTTAACAATCCATAATCTTTGAAACTCCACTATTATTTTTTTTTCGTTTTTATGAATGTCCAAAGAAATTAACTATTTGTTTTCAATTTTGACTAAATTATTAAAACATTATTATTATTTAAAATTATTTAAAACATTGTGTAAATTCACAAACGCATCGTTGCAGAGATGATGCACAATTACTTGTGTCAAACATTCATAAAAGGCGTTTTTCTTTTTGAGTTCATAGCTGAGCACTGAGCAGAGTCTGAGCGAAAAGAGAAAGTTCTGAGCAGAGTATGTTCAGAGCTCTCTGAATTAATTATGAAATAACTTGAGCACTGAACTGTCATGATTAGAAATTATTTAATTATTATTATTATTTTACCTTCTCCACTCGAGCAGCCAACCTCTTCCGCCATTTTTATTGTTTTGACGATGATTTTTTTTTCAATTTCCCGCCTTTCAAATGTCATTTCGGTTGTGTTCACATTTTACTCCGTTTACTCTACTATTTTATTCTGAGCTCACAGAGCGTGCTCTGAACATGCACAGAACTAAAAAAGAAACACAAATTTGAAGCTCTGAATGATCAGAGCTAAAAAAGAAACACAAATATTTTTTTGACAGTTCAGGACCCATGTTCTGTAACTCCGCGATAACTTTTCGTGGCGAGAAACGGCAAACGGAAATGGAACAAAAATGGAACAAAACTCATAGGAATCCTATGGGTTTTGTTCCATTTTTCGCCGTTTATCGCCTCGAAAAGTTATCGCCGAGTTACAGAACATGGGTCCAGGCTCTGCTCTGAACTCAAAAAGAAAAACGCCTAAAGCCATCAAACCAGCATCAGTTTTAGTGTAAAGTGTTCAGTTGCATCAAATAATGCAGAAACTTCAAATAAAACAGAATCGAGAAAACTTATGGTGCATAGTTGCTGATACATTGCATCAGCGCGTCGGCATCGCAACAAAGCAAAACGTTGATGTTTATGAATTTGAATAGCCGCGTTTTATTATCTACGGGTCTGGGTCGGGGTTATCTTTTAACACGTAATACAAAAACAAATTTGGATCTAGGTTTTCATCGGGGTTTGCTTTATGGAACCAGAAATAAGTTTTTACTCTGGTAGGTAGACGGCAGGTCAGTCGGTAGGGAGAACAAACTGTAGTGTAAAGAAAAAAGACAGTATCTACATGAAAAATTAAGAAACATAAGAAAAAAAGAGATGAGCATACAACACTGTTGTAATTAGGATCCGCATCGTTTTATTTTATCGGGGTGAACCATATGGGTTATTGCAGATAATAAAACGTGGCTAATATTGAAACACCTTTCAAAAGAAACATATTCTTTCCGTTAACAGACTTTAAACTCAAAAACCCTCATCAATTTGCAAATTTTTTCCTTTTTATTTTCCAAATTAATTAATCTTTTATTATACCAAGGTGGCCTTGAGATGTTTTTCGTTTGAATTTTTAGATCAAAAATAGTGTTATAAAACACAGATAATTCATTATTATTTGTTAATGGAGGTAACGATAATTGTTGTTAATTCATAAAGAAAACCGGACAAGAGTACAAGCAAAACTGGTTATTTGGAAGCACCTATGCAAATATTGTTTTTTTTTTTAAATGGCTGCCCATTCCCTGTATTAGAAAAAAATTTTTTCGACGGTTCAGATTCAGATATTTCGACGTTTTTATACAAACTGTGTTCACATGATAACGACCGACGAATAAAAGAACAAATGGGATTTTATTGAACCTAAATTCTTTACAAAAACTAGACAAAATGGTAGAAAACTTATTTAAATTAATAGTAAAATACTGAAATTTGCGTTTTAATTACTAAAATAAAAGAAATTTGAGAAAATAAATTGGTCGTCGGCAACAGATTGCAATTCGTGACGACCAATTTATTTTATTTTATTTTAGTAATTAAAACACAAATTTTAATTAAATCTTGACATTAATTTAAATAAGTATTTTAAGTAAATTTTAAATCAAAACAAATTAATTTTAAATAAATTGTTTGTAACTGCATATAGAATTAAATTCTTCAATTTACATGTTAGCTCCGATCTTGTTTTTTCACACAATTTTATTCGGTCAGAAAACTTACTAATTTATGCACTCTTTTTATGCTGGAATATGAAATTACCGATCTAAATGAAAGAATTAACGTATTTCCTAAAAACTAAAATGAACTTTATTTCTATTGACTTGAACAACCATATCGGTAAATCTTTCGTAAAAGACTACTAATTCTATATTACATACGGCTCTATCGAGGTAACCGTGCGCGGGAGCGGAATTTTCTCCGCAACGCAACCTTCGTCGGAAATTCATTTTCGGTTCGAGGTAGCTTTTATCGGAAGAAATTTTACAGATATTCAACGACGCATTGCGATGGATATAAATTTCTGACAAAGATGTGCAAATTAGCCGATATATCGAAAATGCGATATATTTTAGATATTTTTTTTTATAAAATAAACACTATAGCGTCTTATAAAGGAAGTTTTCCATTATTCAAGAAATACACCATTATCCTGCGAATTATTAAAGATAAAACACAAAATGCTAGCAAAGCAAGAAGCACATTTCTTCAAAATAATAGGAAGGACTTCATCAGGACCAGCTGAAATATCTTCACTGAGACCTAATGAAGCTGCCTCAGTTTCTTGCAAAGATAAAATTACCCGAAACAACACTACAGACAATAGGTCTGTTCGCGTACTTGCCCGAAACTGCCAGATTAATTTTTTTTTATATGAACTTTCGGGCCAAAAATGGTAGAAATGGGTAGGTTTGGGGAGTAAACGAACAAGGTTATTATTATGAATGTATTGTATAATTCGATTGAAAAAAATCAGCGAAAGCATTAGATGTCAATTAATTTTGTGTGTTGTGATTTGTGAACCTTAATAATCCATAATCTTTGAAACTCCACTATTATTTTTTTTTCGTTTTTATGAATGTCCAAAGAAATTAACTATTTGTTTTCAATTTTGACTCAATTATTAAAACATTATTATTATTTAAAATTATTTAAAACATTGTGTAAATTCACAAACGCATCGTTGCAGAGATGATGCACAATTACTTGTGTCAAACATTCATAAAAGGCGTTTTTCTTTTTGAGTTCAGAGCTGAGCACTGAGCAGAGTCTGAGCGAAAAGAGAAAGTTCTGAGCAGAGTATGTTCAGAGCTCTCTGAATTAATTATGAAATAACTTGAGCACTGAACTGTCATGATTAGAAATTATTTAATTATTATTATTATTTTACCTTCTCCACTCGAGCAGCCAACCTCTTCCGCCATTTTTATTGTTTTGACGATGATTTTTTTTTCAATTTCCCGCCTTTCAAATGTCATTTCGGTTGTGTTCACATTTTACTCCGTTTACTCTACTATTTTATTCTGAGCTCACAGAGCGTGCTCTGAACATGCACAGAACTAAAAAAGAAACACAAATTTGAAGCTCTGAATGATCAGAGCTAAAAAAGAAACACAAATATTTTTTTGACAGTTCAGGACCCATGTTCTGTAACTCCGCGATAACTTTTCGTGGCGAGAAACGGCAAACGGAAATGGAACAAAAATGGAACAAAACTCATAGGAATCCTATGGGTTTTGTTCCATTTTTCGCCGTTTATCGCCTCGAAAAGTTATCGCCGAGTTACAGAACATGGGTCCAGGCTCTGCTCTGAACTCAAAAAGAAAAACGCCTAAAGCCATCAAACCAGCATCAGTTTTAGTGTAAAGTGTTCAGTTGCATCAAATAATGCAGAAACTTCAAATAAACAGAATCGAGAAAACTTATGGTGCATAGTTGCTGATACATTGCATCAGCGCGTCGGCATCGCAACAAAGCAAAACGTTGATGTTTATGAATTTGAATAGCCGCGTTTTATTATCTACGGGTCTGGGTCGGGGTTATCTTTTAACCCGTAATACAAAAACAAATTTGGATCTAGGTTTTCATCGGGGTTTTTACTCTGGTAGGTAGACGGCAGGTCAGTCGGTAGGGAGAACAAACTGTAGTGTAAAGAAAAAAGACAGTATCTACATGAAAAATTAAGAAACATAAGAAAAAAAGAGATGAGCATACAACACTGTTGTAATTAGGATCCGCATCGTTTTATTTTATCTGGGTGAACCATATGGGTTATTGCAGATAATAAAACGTGGCTAATATTGAAACACCTTTCAAAAGAAACATATTCTTTCCGTTAACAGACTTTAAACTCAAAAACCCTCATCAATTTGCAAATTTTTTCCTTTTTATTTTCCAAATTAATTAATCTTTTATTATACCAAGGTGGCCTTGAGATGTTTTTCGTTTGAATTTTTAGATCAAAAATAGTGTTATAAAACACAGATAATTCATTATTATTTGTTAATGGAGGTAACGATAATTGTTGTTAATTCATAAAGAAAACCGGACAAGAGTACAAGCAAAACTGGTTATTTGGAAGCACCTATGCAAATATTGTTTTTTTTTTTAATTGGCTGCCCATTCCCTGTATTAGAAAAAAAAAATTTCGACGGTTCAGATTCAGATATTTCGACGTTTTTATACAAACTGTGTTCACATGATAACGACCGACGAATAAAAGAACAAATGGGATTTTATTGAACCTAAATTCTTTACAAAAACTAGACAAAATGGTAGAAAACTTATTTAAATTAATAGTAAAATACTGAAATTTGCGTTTTAATTACTAAAATAAAAGAAATTTGAGAAAATAAATTGCTCGTCGGCAACAGATTGCAATTCGTGACGACCAATTTATTTTATTTTATTTTAGTAATTAAAACACAAATTTTAATTAAATCTTGACATTAATTTAAATAAGTATTTTAAGTAAATTTTAAATCAAAACAAATTAATTTTAAATAAATTGTTTGTAACTGCATATAGAATTAAATTCTTCAATTTACATGTTAGCTCCGATCTTGTTTTTTCACACAATTTTATTCGGTCGGAAAACTTACTAATTTATGCACTCTTTTTATGCTGGAATATGAAATTACCGATCTAAATGAAAGAATTAACGTATTTCCTAAAAACTAAAATGAACTTTATTTCTATTGACTTGAACAACCATATCGGTAAATCTTTCGTAAAAGACTACTAATTCTATATTACATAACCGTGCGCGGGAGCGGAATTTTCTCCGCAACGCAACCTTCGTCGGAAATTCATTTTCGGTTCGAGGTAGCTTTTATCGGAAGAAATTTTACAGATATTCAACGACGCATTGCGATGGATATAAATTTCTGACAAAGATGTGCAAATTAGCCGATATATCGAAAATGCGATATATTTTAGATATTTTTTTTTATAAAATAAACACCATAGCGTCTTAAACCATGAAAAATCGGTGAAGAGTGTAATTTACTGTTTATAAAAAATAATTTTTTCAATTCTAATGCGCTAGCTTTTTTAAGAAATGTAATTAGATGCACCGATTTTTAAATCAAAACTATCGAATAAAGTCCCCTCCCTATTTCCAAACATAGGTTTAGTGTCTAAAAAAGAATAAATAAATTTATCTGACTTAATACAAGCAATAATAAATAAGAAATGGTTAATGGATAGTGTAGGATTATTTTTAGACGCCGAATCCAACGAGCTAAGGGCACGAAATAAAAAAAAGAGAACATTGTGAAACGAAAGCAATATACGGTGTGAACGAAAAATATCGCGAGTAAGTAATCTTTAGGATGGCGGAATTATAATCCGCAGACTTAAATAATTTAAACAAACTATTAAACACACAAAAGTTTAACAATTAAACAATAAAACAAAAAAAAATGTGCACGAGAACGATGTGCGTCGCGACGAGAATGACGATCTGTCAAACCACGATAGGTGCGTTCACAACCGACAACAATTAAAGTGCTGCCACCCAGTAGCTCAGCAATGGGGTGGGTTCAGCGAAGTGAGATTTTTATTAATCGAGTTCGATTAATAAAAGACTAATCAAATTGATGATGAAGATAAAAAAAAAAGAAGTTAATGTAAGTACAGGGTGTACTTGCACTAAAAGTGGGCGCCAGGAATTTTGTTAGTACCAAATACAATTAGTAAAAAATTCCAAATCTAATTGTACTATTATCATAAAAGTCGAGCTAAGAGGAAACCAAAATGAAACATATTTTGTATGCCCGAATGGGGATTTTAAATAATTTTATTTGGGAAACCTTTGGGTCGAAACCCAGGATTAAAACCCAAAATTTTTTCAACTATAACAAAATGAACAATTGTTTTTGGAAGTTGGCAGAGGGCTAATTTTCCAAAATAAAGACTGATGATAAAAAAAAACAAACGAAAATTAAAACAATGGAGTGTCGCAAAGGACACAAAGTAAAATCACTTTGGGAAAGTTCCCGAACAATCAACGGAACTTTTAACAACGGTCGCGGGTCCCGCAATTCCGGAAGAACAAAGAAGCGAAGCGAAGGCCTAACCGGGGTAGAATTTTGCCACTTTTTGGCCACAAAAACGCAACAATAATATTCACCTTTTACCACTAAGATTTGGACAAAACCAAACAACCAAATACTTAGCTTTTTCCTATGGAATCCTATCTCCTTTCCTTCTCGATTGTGCCCAACTGGCTCTACCTCCTCTGCTACCAATCGCCACCGACAAGACGCTTTCCTTTCCTCCAAAATCGAAGAAAATAGCACCTTTATTTTCTTCTATAGAAATTCCCCAAACTGAAAATTTGAACACTCAAATTTAAACCTCGATTTCTTTCTCGGAAAATAATTTTTCGTTTTTATCTTTTCTACAATTTCTTTTGTCACACCAACTCTTTCGAATCTCGATAAAAAAAAAAAACTTTCATCATGGCGGACTTTACTCGTCCATGCCGTCAATTCCATATCTTGCCATCTCTTTCAGACCGCTTGTCCGTGTGTTATTCGGTCACGGTCTAACTGCAATACCCCGTCAATTTGCTGAGGTATGCGCCGTAGTCGAATCGAGCCACGCATGCGGTCTCTTTCCAAAAGTGGCTCAATGAACAATTTCAGTCCCCACCCGTCAATTCCTATAGTAAAAAGATCAACGAAAAATTATTTAAAACTACGAACAATGCCCCAACCCAAAACGGCCCAAACTACGAAGTGTAAGGAAAGCGTCCCGTCAGATGGGATTTCTGCAATTTTTTTTTCCAACTAAAGTAAGGAGTCAGGATTCCATTATTCACGCGAAAATTTAAATTAATAAGACCCGTAGACCTTCGCGCAGACTTTAAGGCAAAGTGATTTTACTTTTATGTTCCAGACACTTTAGGGTGGGCATTAAGCCATACTAAATTTATGTTGGTGTGAAATAGTTGTCACACATGTCGTTGAACATGGGTCAGATTCATCATGTTTTCTCCTCAAGTGGACCAACTGTCACACACTTGATGTTTGTGTCGATCACCTGTCGCACACATATTTGATTTTGTGGACCGCCCGTCACACAGTACATTGTATACCAAAACCTATATTGGTTGCTTTTCCACAATACTTTAAGAGCAGGACTCTGGTTGATGGTTATTAGGTTTCGACTGAACTCTACAAGCATTTTGGAGCCACAACAGAGAAAGGAAGGTTGAAAATGGGTTAAGGAAAAGGAGTAGGCTGGGTGAAACTTGTTGCGGCAAAATTTACCGCAACAAATCCCACCCTTACCTCCCAAGAAATGTGCTTACATTTCTGCAACACACCTCCTAAGAGGTGCCAAGGGAATGGAAAATGAAAGAGGTTTTCCATCAAAAAAAAAAATCAAAAGCAAAAATTGAATCTGAAAATCATAACAGTAGAATAAAGAAACAAACTACGTTACCAACAAATATACTACGTTACTTTGAGAATCAATCCTCGGATGCATCGTTGTACGGTTTTAAATCTTTAAAATGCCAAGTTCCGCGTTCTTTACCATTACTATCTTGCAAGACATATGTCCAAGGTGACACACGCTTTTTAATCTCAAACGGACCGACAAACTTCGGTGCTAATTTGGCAGCATAATAATTCGCGGCATCCGACAACGAAAAGTTCCTACGCCAGACAACTTCGCCGGGGTGGTATTGAACATCACGCCGTCGAAGATTGTAGGCTTGAGCAGATCTTTTAGATGCTGCTTGCAATTTTTTCCCTATATCTACCCTTAGTTCTTTGAAACGCTCAGCGATCTCATCCAGATCCTGAACGTTCCCTAAACCATCATTTACTATTGGTGCTTCTCGACCCGAAGTCACCATATCCCTACCGAAGTTCGCATAATAAGGCGAAACTCCCAAAACTTCGTGCTGTGACGTGCGAATGGCGCACGCCACTTTGCTCAATTGTGAGTCCCACACTCTGTGGTTTTCAGCGATGTAAGCTCTCAACGTTGTTTTAAGAATGCGGGTAATAATGAGCTGTAAATTTTAATTGTGACCCGTACGCCTGGCAAAGCGTTTTCAGTTCCTTTGAACGAAACTGGGGACCGTTGTCACAGACGATCACCTTTGGTATGCCAAATAAGAGGAAGACGTTATCTTCTAATTCCCTAACTATAGCCTTAGCAGTGGCCGACCTCAACGCGAAAAGTAGTGGAAACTTCGTAAAATAATCCACTACCGTTAAAAAGCCCCTACTAGATTTAGGTAGCGGGCCTACCAAATCGACACAAATCATTTCCCACGGAGCCTTGATTCCTACCCTCTCACTCATTAACCCAGCTGGCTTCTCATTCACCGGCTTTACCTGTTGGCAAACTTTACAACTCCTAACATACTTTGTAATATCGGCCCTCATTTTCGGCCAGTAAAACTTTGCCCCAATTCTGGCAAAAGTTTTCCTAACGCGCATGTGTCCTGCTAAAGGACCATCATGTTATTCTTGTAAAATCCCTAACCTTTCATTTTTCCCTATCACTCTCTTCCATTCTTGATTATTCTCATGAACAACTATGTGGTTAGCCTTCAGCAGTTTGAACAACTGACCTTGTTCAACCCTCCAGGCTGGATACCTAAGCGGATTTGAATTAACCGCTGAAATCATTTTGCTCACCCAAGGGTCTAGAACCTCGTCTGAGATACCACCCAACTGCGGCACTCCTCGAGAAAGCATATCCGGAACAACATGCTCTTTGCCCTTGCGATGAATGAATTCGAAATCGAATTGTTGGAGCCGAATTGCCCAACGTGCTAACCTACCCTGTGGATCTTAAAGATTGCTTAACCATACCAGGGAATAATGATCTGTCACAACCGTAAACCGAACACCTTCGATATACGGCCGTAACTTCTCAATAGCCCATAATACAGCCAAGCATTCTTTTTCTGTTGTGGAATAGTTCCTCTCGTTCCTATTTAAAGATCTACTTAGGTAACAGACAACCTTTTCTCCCTCATCAAAGTTCTGTGAAAGAACTGCACCGATGCCAAAATCTGACGCGTCTGTTTGTACGACAAAAGGTCGTTTAAAATCTGGGCAAGTCAGTATAGGTGCTGTCACCAAACACTCTTTTGCCTTTCTGAAGCTATCCTCACACTCTTGAGTCCAAATGAACTTCCTATTCTTCTTTAACAAATCCGATAACGGCCTAAGCAATTCAGCGAAATTTGGTACAAAACGTCGGTACCACGATACTGTCCCTATAAAGCTTCTAATCTCCTTCACATTCCTCGGTGCTGGAATTTTCACCATGCTTTCTACTTTTTCTGGATCTACATGTAAACCATTTCGATCCACTATATAACCTAAGAACTTCAGCGATGGCATGCAAAAATTGCACTTTTCCCTACTAACTTTCAATCCTGCTTCACTCAACCTTTTCATCACCTCATTCAAGATTTCAAGATGTTTTTCGAAACTCTCAGTAATGATGATGATGTTGTCTAAATAGACGAACACGAATGGTTCGAGGTCGGCACCTAAAACTGTGTCAATAAACCTCTGCCAAGTCGCAGGCGAGTTATGAAGACCGAAAGGCATTCTTCGAAATTGAAAAAGACCTCTCCCAGGAACCGTAAAGGCAGTAAAGGGTTTCGATTCGTCCTCCATAGGAATCTGCCAATACGCTGACTTGATGTCTAGCGAAGACAAGAACCTCGCACCTCGAAGCCTGTCTAAAATCGAATTTATGTATGGTAGTGGATAAGCATCCCTATCTGTATTCTTATTTAGCTTCCTATAGTCCACACAGAACCTATAGGAGCCATCCTTCTTCTTAACTAAAAGTATTGGAGATGACTTGTCGATCTCTCAATAACTCCTGCTTCTAACATTGCGTTTAATTCCCTATCGATATGTTCCTGCATTGCCGGAGAAACCGGATAATACCGTTGTTTAATCGGTTCCGCCGACGTCCTAATCTTGTGCGCAACCATTGTTGTGCACCCTAAGCCTTCAGGCATTTTCTTAAATGATTCTACAATCAGATTTTCTAACATTTTGATTTCCCTATCACTTAACTCAGAACGTTCTGTAATAGAACAAATCGAAACCGGCTGTTCCGAAAAATTCCACTCACGTGATCTTAAATCCGGGACAATACCCGAAAGTGCCCAAAAATCTGCACCAAGGATCACCGTGTGTGGCAAGGTTGGTATGACAAGACAGTCAATCAGTACTGCCTTGTCCTCTACTATAATTGGAAGAGAGACTGTTCCTAAAATCTCGACACCTGTCCCATCTGCTAGACGAACGCAGCCCACAGTGTCTGTCTTTAAAGAAAGACCTAAATTTTTGAGTATCTCCCAAGCATCCCTACCTATTATGGTTCTAGAAGCTCCTGAATCTAATAATCCTAAAAATCTAGTACCACAAATGCTAACTGTTAGAAATGGTCTCCTATCACTACCGTTTGCCTCTAATGTAAAACCTAAGTGAATCTGATTCACCAACTGGTTACCAGCAGGTAACCTATTCAATGTCTTCGAACATCCCGCCCTGCTGGCGCAGGAGTCCGTTGCCCATTTCCCGAGCAGCGACGACAATTTTGTCTACTAACACCTAACTCAAAACATCCGAAACAACGCCTAGTAGCGGAACACCTATTTGCAAAATGGCCTGATCCATTGCAATTAAAACACCTAACTGAGGGTCGATGGTTCGTATTTTGGACCTGACGAGTAGTTCCGTTGTTCTCAGCAACAACCGATACTACTGGGATTTCACTCCCTACATAAGCTAGATCTGGTTCTAGCAGATTCCTATTATCCCTAACCCTGGGTGGTGGAACATACGATTCCACATTTGCCCTAACGGCCTCTAAATTCCTTCCTAAAGCAACCAAATCGGATACGCAACTTGGCTTCGCCAAACCAAGTTGAGTTTGATAGAAAGGTGTCAAGTTCCTTTGAATCATTGACAACTTCCTACCTTCCGAGATTTGATCGGTTAATCTACCAAACAGATTTTGCATAGTCCTCACATAGACTCCGATTGATTCATCGTTGCCTTGTGTGCGACGCCTAATCTCATCTAATAATTGGTCATCGTAATTCGGTGGCAAAAACTCCAGCTTTAATTCACTGACGAGTTCCGACCACGAACCGACAGATGCCTTAACTGCCCTAAACCAAATTAAAGCCTTTCCTGTAAAGAGCTCTACAGCTGCTTTAAAAAGTTGGGGTTCCGAAACCCCCCTAGCTGAACGAATTTCCTCAACCCTTTCTAAAAACGAGTTCACTGAGGCACCACAGCGCTCACCGGTGAACTTCACATCCCATTTCGCGATATTTAGAAATTTTTCTGAACCTACTATAACCCGTTCTACCACTGGGTTGACCTGACTATCAGTAGCCCTAACCGTAACTTCTTTCACTCCAAGTGTCGATGTACCTGTAGAATTCATCACCGTCTTGGTTTTCTGAGGTTCAGCTGAACGCTGCTTTTCAACCTCTGCCTTTTTCTTAAATCCCTGTTCATTTTTCCCTTCTTCATTTTCATTTTCATCTTCATCCTCGCTCTCATCATCCCCTTCTAACTCAGCCATAGCCATCACTATTTTATTTTTAAGAGCCAGCTTGCTCTTTTCCTGACTCTCGTCCTCGGGTATGCACCTATCCATCCTACGTAAACCCCACTCTACTTTCGTGATGATCTTTAAATATTCCTTCGACGTTTCTGATTTCGGAGGATTCTCTAAAAGTTTTTCTATCTCCCCCAATTTCTTCTCCACTGCCGTAAGGTCCTGTTCAAAGGTGAACGGATAGGCAGGAGCAATAAAAGAATTCCTACGTTCGAGTTTTATAGCTACTCTAAGTGCCTTGCGCATCTCTTCTACTGTGCCTACTGTTAAGCCTCTACATTCTATCTCATAGGTGATTTCATCTTGTGACAATCTATTGACCTGACTAACCTCCATTTTAAAAGCGAAGAAAATTTAATTACAAAAAAAAAAAAAACAGGGTAAACAAAAATACTTTTGTTTGCGCGGAAAAGAAAATGAGTTTAAGATCACGAAATTGCACTTTGGCAATCCTAAATACTTGCAGTTAAATTAAAATAAAAAAAAATAAACACTTTTTCCCTACGTCAGTAATTCACCTCAGTCCGAAACAACGAATAAATGATCAAAACTATTTATTGATTCAAAATCTGTATGTAAAAAACAACTATTTATCTAAAAAACAAAATATTAAAAAAAAATCAATTAAAAAAAAATTAACACTCAAAGTGGCAACCGAAATAAAAGTACTTTGCTAAAATGGCAACCCCAAAGCTTTTCTAACTAGAACTGTCAAAAAAGATTTGCACCAAAATAAAACGCTTGGTCTGAAAGAGACCACACTATATTCACCCACAAAAATAAATATAAAATGGCGGAGAAAAAAAATCAAAATATATAATAAAATAATCCCAATTAGGATAAAATAAAATTAAAGAAATTATAGGAAAACAAACAAAAAAAAATCTTACTCGATTTGCCAAATATACTTTTTGTGGTCTTGTTTACACACTTTTCCTCTCTCTGTTCACCAACTCGCACACAATTTTTCCAAACAAAGTAGGTAGTATGCCCTTGAAAAAAAAATAATTTTCCGCCAATCTGGATAAATTATCACTCGATTGTTTTACCTACAGAAAATGAAAAAAACACAAAGTAAATTTCTTTTTAAAACAATTTAAATAAGTACAACACTTCCCTAACCACACAGCAAACAAAATATTTCCAACTTGACACTAAATGCAAGTGCAATTCGAGCACTTTGCCAAAACAACAAAAGCAAGGGAGCCCCACGTTGGGCGCCAAATGTTGTGAACGAAAAATATCGCGAGTAAGTAATCTTTAGGATGGCGGAATTATAATCCGCAGGCTTAAATAATTTAAACAAACTATTAAACACACAAAAGTTTAACAATTAAACAATAAAACAAAAAAAAATGTGCACGAGAACGATGTGCGTCGCGACGAGAATGACGATCTGTCAAACCACGATAGGTGCGTTCACAACCGACAACAGTAGCTCAGCAATGGGGTGGGTTCAGCGAAGTGAGATTTTTATTAATCGAGTTCGATTAATAAAAGACTAATCAAATTGATGATGAAGATAAAAAAAAAAGAAGTTAATGTAAGTACAGGGTGTACTTGCACTAAAAGTGGGCGCCAGGAATTTTGTTAGTACCAAATACAATTAGTAAAAAATTCCAAATCTAATTGTACTATTATTATAAAAGTCGAGCTAAGAGGAAACCAAAATGAAACACAAATTTTGTATGCCCGAATGGGGATTTTAAATAATTTTATTTGGGAAACCTTTGGGTCGAAACCCAGGATTAAAACCCAAAATTTTTTCAACTATAACAAAATGAACAATTGTTTTTGGAAGTTGGCAGAGGGCCAATTTTCCAAAATAAAGACTGATGATAAAAAAAAACAAACGAAAATTAAAACAATGGAGTGTCGCAAAGGACACAAAGTAAAATCACTTTGGGAAAGTTCCCGAACAATCAACGGAACTTTTAACAACGGTCGCGGGTCCCGCAATTCCGGGAGAACAAAGAAGCGAAGCGAAGGCCTAACCGGGGTAGAATTTTGCCACTTTTTGGCCACAAAAACGCAACAATAATATTCACCTTTTACCACTAAGATTTGGACAAAACCAAACAACCAAATACTTAGCTTTTTCCTATGGAATCCTATCTCCTTTCCTTCTCGATTGTGCCCAACTGGCTCTACCTCCTCTGCTACCAATCGCCACCGACAAGACGCTTTCCTTTCCTCCAAAATCGAAGAAAATAGCACCTCTATTTTCTTCTATAGAAATTCCCCAAACTGAGAATTCGAACACTCAAATTTAAACCTCGATTTCTTTCTCGGAAAATAATTTTTCGTTTTTATCTTTTCTACAATTTCTTTTGTCACACCAACTCTTTCGAATCTCGATTCAAAAAAAAACTTTCATCATGGCGGACTTTACTCGTCCATGCCGTCAATTCCATATCTTGCCATCTCTTTCAGACCGCTTGTCCGTGTGTTATTCGGTCACGGTCTAACTGCAATACCCCGTCAATTTGCTGAGGTATGCGCCGTAGTCGAATCGAGCCACGCATGCGGTCTCTTTCCAAAAGTGGCTCAATGAACAAGTTCAGTCCCCACCCGTCAATTCCTATAGTAAAAAGATCAACGAAAAATTATTTAAAACTACGAACAATGCCCCAACCCAAAACGGCCCAAACTACGAAGTGTAAGGAAAGCGTCCCGTCAGATGGGATTTCTGCAATTTTTTTTTCCAACTAAAGTAAGGAGTCAGGATTCCATTATTCACGCGAAAATTTAAATTAATTAGACCCGTAGACCTTCGCGCAGACTTTAAGGCAAAGTGATTTTACTTTTATGTTCCAGACACTTTAGGGTGGGCACTAAGCCATACTAAATTTATGTTGGTGTGAAATAGTTGTCACACATGTCGTTGAACATGGGTCAGATTCATCATGTTTTCTCCTCAAGTGGACCAACTGTCACACACTTGATGTTTGTGTCGATCACCTGTCGCACACATATTTGATTTTGTGGACCGCCCGTCACACAATACATTGTATACCAAAACCTATATTGGTTGCTTTTCCACAATACTTTAAGAGCAGGACTCTGGTTGATGGTTACCAGGTTTCGATTGAACTCTACAAGCATTTTGGAGCCACAACAGAGAAAGGAAGGTTGAAAATGGGTTAAGGAAAAGGAGTAGGCTGGGTGAAACTTGTTGCGGCAAAATTTACCGCAACAACGGGAACTATCTGACGCGGCGTAGGTAAACTTATCTTCTAATCTGATTCTAATTTTGTGCAATGTCGGGATATTCGCTGAGCAGATTCACCATCCGCTCATACTGCTGTGGACTTGTTTTTTCGTTCTCTCTAAAAACAAAAAGTCCATTATAAATAACATAAGTTATCGTAAATAAAGTTTATTTCTTTATTAATTACATTTTAATTAACTATTTCTTTAAAAAAAACCACCACCACCACTTTCCGCAACAAGAACTTGTCGGAGGACTTCGGAGAAAGTTTTTTTTTGTATCTGTCAAAAATACAAGCATTACAAGTACTTCATCGCATATAAATGGCATGCGTTGAATTTCGTCGGACAGAATTTCCGATCAGCTGATCGGAGAGCTACCTCGAAGCAAAATGTCTCCGATTCGTAGGAAATCGGAGAGAATTCCGCTCCGACGCACAGTGTGAAATTTTCACAATCCAGCGGAACTAAAGTCAAAAAATAAAGTTGAGCTGTCGAGTAGAAAACCGGTTTTTATCAGTTCTTAACATAACGGTTGACTTATTTCAAGTAATAAAAGCTTGATATATCCTTATTATTTTGTACAGTAAGCTGTCAAAGTCAAACACTGTGTGAAAAAAAAATTTAAGGTATTGAGCAGCCGATGAGCTAAGCTCTGCTGTTTGGATAAAATAGCTTCAGAAAATGGAATAGAAGGTTCTAGTCGGGAGTTGGAGATGTTTGTGAGTAAGTTGATCGGTAATATAAAAAAAAGTGGGAGCAAAGTTACAGAGTTCACTCAAAATTCATTAAAAAAAATCGAGTGTGGTTAGAACAGCCTATTATTTTACCATCTGCTTGCTTGTACCAAGCCCAACCTAGTACAAGTTCTAGATCAATAAGTACAAAATTTGGAAGACCACGGAAGCCATTTGAAGAATGCAACATCAAAGTAAAAAAAGGAAAGTCGGAGATATTATCATCAACAAATCACCTGAAGAAATAGCACTTTCTCATGAAATGAGCTTAAGATCTTCTGGGAAAAAGGATGCAGCAAACTTAGTACGAGAACTTTCCTTTTCATCACCAGCTCGTGCAACAAAATTGAAGCAAGTTAGAATTAAAAAAAAGTGAAGCAAAGATCTCTTCTGAAGGAATAATAGACCTTATAATAGACTCCAAATTAAGTTACCAACAATATCAAATTATAAGAGGAAATGCTAGTCGACTTATCAGCTAAGAGAATTTGTGAAGTTCAATCGGATGTTTTTGAAATTGGTAAGTTCGAGCAGTTACGGTTGATCTATAAATGGGGATGTGACGGAAGTTTTGCACAAAGCCGATATAAGCAGGTTTTAGCTGAAGGCTTTAGCGATAAACATTTGTTTTCCGTTAATTTGGTGCCTGTAAGGTTGGTGTGTGAAACAACATATAACGTTATTTGGCAGAATCCTAGACCAAATTCAAAAAGATTTTGTAGACCTGTCCGTTTTTCCATGACAAAAGAAACACAGAAACAAAAGATGTCATAAGATCAAAAACCTCTATAATGCAAAAAAATATTAAAGAATTTGTTTTCAGTTGCATTCCGATCAACAACTTGAATGTCAAAATAACCCACGTTTTTATTATGACCATGGTGGATGGTAAAGTCTGTAGTGCTTTGTCACAGTACGACTCATCACAAAGATGCTATATATGTGGGTGCAGCCCCAAAGAAATGAATAAAGATCAACAATTCTATTTCACCCAAGACAAATGAAGAAATTTATACGTTTGGAATATCACCCTTGCACTCATGGATAAGAGCATATGAATTCATGTTACAATTCGCTTACAAATTGGACATACAAAAATGGCAAGCCAAGTCACCAGACGAAAAAACCTCAGTGGCAGAAAAAAATTCATATATACAAGAACGATTCCGAAAGGAAATGGGTCTTCTTGTTGACATGCCCAAACAAACAGCGGGCAACACAAATGACGGAAATTCTGCCAGAAGGTTTTCCAGAAACTCGGAGCTAACTGCTTCAATTACTGGTATTGACATAAGGCTAATAAAACGTTTTCTCGTGATACTGGAAGCATTATCTTGTGATATTGAAATTGACGCAGACAAATTTAGTGTTTATTCTCAAGAAACGAAAAAAAATTACATTGCACTATATCCTTGGTATTATTTGCCTGCAAGTATTCACAAAATTCTTGTCCACGGGGAAAAAATCATAAAATCTTGCATTTTGCCATTAGGTCAGTTCGGTGAAGAAGCTCAAGAGGCAAATAATAAGGAATACAAGAGAAATCGGGAAAACTTCAGCCGAAAAACCCGTAGAAAGGACACAAATAGGGACATTTTAAACCGATTTCTCTTGTCATCAGATCCACTGCTATTGTTAAGATCAAGGTTTTCAAGAACTAAATGTCATGATCTTCCTGAAGAAACCATTTCTTTGCTAAAAACACCAATTGTTCCTAACTGCGAAGAAGAATCCGACTGAATTTTAATTTATTTTCAATTATATTTATAGTTTTTATATAAAAAAACTATGCTTAGATAATTTATTTTTAGTTGAAATAAAATTAAAATAAAACTATTATAGACAAAATCGAAAAATTGAAGTTTTTTTAAGAAATTGTATTTTTTTACTTAAGGTAAAATTTTTCTTTAATTTTTTTCTTTAATACTGGTTTGAAAAAATGAAAATTTAAATTAATCTGATATATATAAATAATTACCCACAACAAAACAAGTTAAAAAAAGTAGATGTTATTTAAATTTAGACTTAAGTTCCGCTAGAATCTGAAAATTTCACACTGTGCGACGGTTACCTCGATATGGCCGATAATTATGAAAAAGGCTAGTGTGCTGGCGGCAACATTCCGCCCGCATTGGATCAAATTGATAAATTATTTAATTTCAAATTAATTAAAAAGGAAAGTTTAAATCAAATAATGTATTCACAATTGTTGAGTTAAATAATCATACTGTGCGCTTAAGTTAAGCCCCGAGAATTCTCCGGGATTAGTTGTTGTTGCATTTAATTGTTTAGCACCGACGTAGTTTTTTTCATCCAATTCCCCCCGGGCTTGCAAAAAAACACGGCTATTATTGCAAAAACAAAAATAAGGAAAATGTTAAATTCAATATTAAGCCTAGTACGCTGCTGATGCGAAACGAAAATTTCCTGTGATCTCCAAACAGACAACGAAACGCTTGCAAAGACACAACGGAAAATATCCTTGGAGAGTTTCATTAATTCCAAGAACAAAATCAAACATAAACGCAAAAAATCAGAGAAACCCATGAAGTAAGAAAATGATAAACAAAAAAAAAAAACACAAATAAAACTTAAATGTCATTTTTCCGCACACAATAAATAGTCTGTATAATTAATTCAGAGCGAAAAAGGAGCGGAGACTTCTCCAAATAATCTGCTACAATTATGAATTTCGCTCTTCGAACAGCGTACTGCAAAACGAAAAGCAGAACGAAATTTTCCGTTTATGATTTCGTTGTGTCATTTTTATATCGGATTTTTCGTTTCGCATCAGCAGCGTACTAGGCTTTATCAAAAAAATAAAAAAAGGCCTGGTCAAATAGAACGCGGTCCGGCGGGACGGTCGGAACGCTCTGCTGCCCTCCGCGTTCTGATACGTCAAACAGAACGCGGTCAGCTTTGGCGTTCTATTGATCGTCTTGCCCATCTAAGTCATGTCGAGTGTACTTTCACCAAACAAACAACGAAAATACTTTTCAAATTAATAAAATCTGAATTAAAATTGAAACTTACTTATTGATTTTCGAAACAAGAAATCACAAAATAAGAGTTTTTGATAACATTTTGTATTGTTTTCAGTCTGGAACCAGCTCCAAGAAAAAAACACATTCAACAAAGTGCAAAGAGCTAGCGATTTTGTTTGTTAGTTTTTTTTCTGTTTTGTCTTTTGACCTTCGCGTTCTTTGTAAAAATCTACAACTTCAATTTTACCGTCGCGTTCCATTTTTTTCCCGCTGAATTTGACCGCGTTCTGTTTGTACAACAACGTATAATTCTCTAGAAGACAGAGAACGCGACGGGCAAAATTGTTTCCTGTAACGCCGGACCGCGCTCTGTTTGACCAGGCCTTAACGAAGATGAATAAAATTAGAAAATTATTAAAAAAAAAACAATATAGAGTATTTACATTTTGATCAAGATAAATTAAAAATTAAATAAATTAAATTAAACATTAAATAATGAACTTAGTAGTTATCGGTAACGGAAAGAAGCAGCGAAATTTTTACAATGGGTCTTATGAGCACCCCATCAGCTGTCTTGACAGTGACAACTCGTACTTTTCCGTCCATTCCATTCGGTTGGCGGGAGCTTTTCATCTCGAATAACGACCAGGTCACCCTTGAGGTTGGCGCAAAACCGCCTCCACTTTGAGCGTTGCTGAAGCTTGATGCTTTAATCAGAACTCCACCTTCTCTAAAAATGTAGAAGATTTGAAATGCGATTCCATCTGTTCACTATATGGCCTTAGAAATACTCGGTGTCGGGTTCAGGAATGGTTTTGAGTGGTTCCCCGATCAGGAAATGTCCTGAGGTGAGGACTGATAGATCGTTCACATCTGATGATATAGCGCAGAGGGCTTGATACAAGCTTCAACTTCAGCCAATAGAGTGGTGAATTCTTCGTATGTCAAGAGATTTTCTCCTAGTGTCCTTTGTAGATGAAACTTAACACGTTTTACAGCTGCCTCCCAGTAGCCGCCCATATAAGGAGATGCCAGAGGATTAAAATGCCAAGTTGTCCCGACATCTGAGAGATAGTTGGCTAGGTTTCCATCCTTTATGGCTTCTGAGAGTAGTGACTTCATTTCTTTTTCAGCGCCAGTGAAATTTGTTCTACTGTCACTGTATGAATCTTTACAGTGACCTCGACGTGAAACAAAGCGTTTGAACACAGATATAAAAGTTTCTGAAGTCAGATCGCTAGCGAGCTCCAGACACATTGCGCTAGTCGCCATGCAAATGAAAACTGAAATGTATCCCTTTACTGTTTTCGATCCGCGTCCTTTTGAGAATCGAAGATGGACTGGTCCAGCGACATCAGTACCACTACTTAGGAAAGGTCGGCATGCCGTTACACGGGTTCTAGGTAAGTCACCCATTAGCTGTTGACTTTGAATATGAGTCTATTTGTGGCATTCTGTGCAGTAAATGGAGATTTTCCTCAGGATTCGTCAAGCACCGACAACCCAAAAATGATTTTGTAGCATTGCCTGCATAGATTGCTGATCTGTGTGAAGCGCTATTCGGTGTATGTCTTCGCAAATAAGTGTGGTAAGTTTTGCAGACCCTGGGAGCAAAAGCGGATACTTTTTGTCGGTGTTTAACGAAGCCTTGCGTAATCTTCCTCCCACCCTGAGCATTTTGTTTTCGTCCAAATAGTGATGAAGTTTCAGATGTTCGCTGTGAAGCTTAAGGTTTATTGAAAGCGAGGCGTTCGATGTCGCAGCGAAGTAAAACTGTTGAGTTTGTTTCAAACATAGGACAAGGGATTCAATTCAAAAAGTTGAAGATGTTTATGACTTCGAAACAGCGCCGTTGCAACGTAGGGGCTAGGGGGGCTTAGCCCCCCCTGCCGTTTGCATTGCCCCCACAGGCGATTGCATTGCCCCCACAGGCGTTTGCATCTATATCTATAGAAAAATCACTTAACTTAAAAAAACACGGTACAAAAATTCAGTCTTTGTTTGCATCAAACTTTAACTTAAAAAATAAAACAACTCTTAGATAAAAAAGTTTTACAAAAATAAATATTTTACAGTTTCGACCTCCATTTGAGTTTTTAATTTGTCCAAATATTATTTAGAATAGAAAAAAACTCTTTCTGTGGGAGCATTTGAAAAAATAAAATTGTACTAGATGTCTTGTTCGTTCTTTTAATCGGTTAGGGCACTTAAGCATTATTATTTTTTTTTTTCATTGAATTTTTTGCTTTAATATTCATGTTATTACTTTTAAGAATTTGTAACCCCTGAACATTTATGTGTTTTTGTACAACAAATAATTCATAATGAGCATCGTCTTTAAATACAGAACTATTCATTATTATAATGAACGGATGGTCACCGTACCCCATATTAGAAAAAAAGGACACAAATTGGAAGACAATAAAAATTAAGATAATGTGAACTGCGCTCACAATTTTTATGTTTTTTCTAACAATAACATTTATTTATTTTTTTTTTAAATAATTGCACTTTGCAAATTTTTGGTGCACTGAATCTTAAAAAACAATGTCCAGGTCTAACAAATCTTGTTTTCGAATGCGAGAAAAGATAAACTATTTAGTCTCTCAGTCGACATGTTAATACGTTGAGGCCGAATGGTTGTATTCGAGTGCAGGCATTGACGTATTATATTATATGGATTGCTAGTTTCTTGTCACTTCCATACATTTACTGCGCAGAAAAATGTTCCAAGAAATCTCAGCGCTTTTGGGACTGAGCGGCCACTTTCGTTACTAAATAGTACTAAATAGACGCCAAACACTAAAGAAAATCGTTAAAATTCAAATATTAAGAATAACCGACAGTTATTTATTTATTTATTTATTTATTTATTTATTAACTCAGCTAATTGCTAGCTTTAAAGGTTATAATTATATGTACATGTTACAAAATTGAAAAAAAGTTGATTTAAATTTAATTGAAGTATTAACAGTTTGGTTGAACAAATTAGTATATTTACTGTTGAAAAAATTAAATAATTTGAACATTTTATTGAGAGGAGAAAATCGTTCGTAATTAGTCCGATAATTTGAAATAAATATGCATCCGGACAAATTCCTCAAACTCCTTTGGGGAATATTAAAGTTTATGCGAGACAGAAGGTGCAAAGAGTCTATGTTTCCGTTTATAAGTTTCACAATGAAGACATAAGATAAATACAAGCGTCTGCTCTCAAGACTAGGCATGTCTATCAGTTTCAGTCTGTTGTTATAAGGCGGGAGTTCGTAAGGATTTTCCCAACCCAATCCTCTGAGTGCAAACCTCAGAAATCTTTTTTGCACTTGTTCTAATCTGGCTATGTGACAGTCACAGTGGGGTGACCAAACCTGACAAGCATATTCAATAATGGGTCGCACAAATGTCACAAAAAGCTGTTTGATAACAAAAGGATCAGAAAACTGCCTTGACTCTCTCTTTATCCACCCAAGAATTGAATTAGCTTTATTAGTTATGGAGTTGATGTGTTGTATAAAGTCAAGTTTTTGATCAAATAGGACACCAAGGACAGTTAAATCGCTAACTCGTGACAATAATACACCATTAAGAAAATAATTTGCAGGAGATACAGATAGCTTTCTCGTAAAAGTAATAGTTTTACATTTATCAATATTGAGAGTCAAACAATTACGAACACACCAATCGAAAAAAGAATTAAGATCACACTGAAACTCTTCACAATCTCGAGTATTTTCAATAGTTTTGAAGATTGTAACATCGTCCGCATAAATGAGACAGTTGGAATATTTCAGAAGAGACGGTAAGTCATTAATAAATAAAATAAAAAGTACGGGTCCTAAATGGCTACCCTGTGGTATTCCAGAGTTAACCTTAAACTTAATTGATTCA
The DNA here is from genome assembly GCA_929447395.1 of Epistrophe grossulariae. Lineage (NCBI taxonomy): Eukaryota > Metazoa > Arthropoda > Insecta > Diptera > Syrphidae > Epistrophe > Epistrophe grossulariae. The sequence goes on along the minus strand of OV839566.1, from coordinate 60,222,207 downwards.
CAACCATTGAAAAGAACCGAATAAAATCTATCAAATAAATAAGACTGGAGCCACGATACAAACTGTTCGCTAAACCCCATCTTCCTCAATTTTAATAACAAAACTCGATGTGAGAGTTTGTCAAATGCCTTACTGAAGTTGGTGAAGATACAATCTACTTGTTTTCTTTTTTTAAACGAATCAATACAACTTTCTGCCAATTCCATTAAAAAAGTCACAGTAGAGCGACCTTTTGTAAAACCATGTTGATTTGCAGCGATAATTGATTTAACATAAAAACATAGTGATTCGCAAATAATAGCCTCGAAGAGTTTAGGAATAACGGATAACTTAGCAATTGGTCTATAATTTTTAATATCATCTTTTTTACCTTTCTTATGTAAAGGGATTATAAAAGAATCTTTCCAAGTAGACGGAAAAACACAAGAAGACATAGAGAAGTTAAAAAGAATAGACAAAGGAAACGACAAGTGATTTACACAGTTCTTCAAAATAATGGAAGGTATACCATCAGGACCTGGTACACAACTTTCATCCAGATTAGATATAAACTTTTTAATGTTTCCAGAATAAATATTAAAGTTTATATCAGACAAGTAAGGAAAAGATTTTAAAAGGTCAAAGTTATTGTCATTTTCGTCAAGTTTATCACAGTTCGAAGTATCACAGTTTAAAGTATCACAGTTGTTAGTATCACAGTTGAAGGCACTTTGAAAAAAGTCAGAAAAAAGTTGCGTTATAACTCGAGGGTCATGACTTGATATGCCATTCGACTTGAGAACAGACGGGTAAGGACAAGACTTTCTTTTACTGTTTATGAATTTCCAAAAACATTTCGGATTCATTTTAAGATCTCTTTGCACCTTCTGAAGATAATTAAAATACTTTAAACTTGAAATTCTATTAAAAATATCTCTTGATTCACAATATTTTTTAAAATTTGCTTCACTTTGAAATAGCTTATAAGCGGACCAAAATTTATTTCTTCGATTTTTAAGACTTTTTAATTCATTATCGTACCAATCAGGAACCGAAGATCTCGATTTTTGAATAGCAAGAGGTACTGATTTAAGAAAACAATCAAACAAAATATTATAAAATTCAAAGACCATTGAGTTAACATTTAAACAGTTATTTAGACAAGACCAGTCTACTTGTAATAGCAAAGTATTTAGTTTTAAAAAATTAGTTTTTTAAAATTAAAAACGTATGAATTTTCTAAAATTTCATTATTAAAATTATCTGAGTTAAAATAAAGTGAATAAGTCAGCGCTGGATGATGGATGTCTTCAGACACTAGAGGCTCGCTTTATTTTTCCAATGTAATATCGTCTTCAATAGTGGTAAATACTAAGTCCAACAGCTTTCCATTTGTATTTAAAATATCGTTACGTTGTCGAAGTCCAATAGAAGTTAAATCATCAATTAGTTTTGAATCGTCCGATTTCAAATTTCCAGTTGGCAACATAACATTTGTATCTGGACAGCGTATCCAAGCAACGTGGGTAAGATTAAAATCGCCCAAACAAATAATTTCATCCTGATACTCCAATAAATCGTTGATGAAGCTCAGGTACTCGAAGGCTTTTATATAGACATCACGAGGACTTTCAGATACGATATAATATAACGTTATAGCGTTTAATTTTTTGAGAAAGATAGGTTGTGTGAGATTCTCCACCATTTGAAAGTTTAGTGAACAAAAGTGAGAAAGATATCAACGTCAAAATAAAAACAAGTGAAGGGTAATCTATACTTCATTGCAAATTGTACGACCTCGCCAGCTCGGGATGTGTTTCCATGTAAGAAATCATTTTTATTTTTTTTCGTGGCAGTCCTTAAAGTTAACAAACATTTTTATTAATTTATAACTGTTGCAGGTTATGTATGGTATACTTACATTTTTGCAGAAACGAAACTTTTTATTGCAAATTCAAAACAGTAAAACACAACAGCTGATCGAAATGACATTTATGCCTGTTTGGTAACTTGAAATTTGTATCAAGTTTCCCAAAATTGGGTAAGTGCTGCCTAGTAATCGTAAAATTTAGCGATCACTTTACACAGAAAAAAGAAAAGTTGATAATCAAAATTGACTATCAAAACAGTCAAATGTCGCCTTACGCGATTCCACCCCAGGCAACGCTTAAATTTTCCAGAATTTGGAAACAGCTATGGTAAGTGCGTTTTCGGGAAATAAAAAACGGCGGGGTTGAAAATTGAGATCGGTGGTGGAAATTCTGGGTGTAAAAAGTGTTGCTGCGGTAGAAGCGGTATTTGCGGTTAAAGCGGGAGCATAGCAGTGGTAAAAGCGGTTGTCGCGGCTGCGGCAGTGGTTGCGGTTAAAGCGGTAGCGGTAGTAAAAGCGGATGAAGTGAAGGATGAGTTTTGTTGCAATGTTGCATGAATAAGACGTGTGTTGAGACCAGTCCAGCTTAAGTCAGCTTAATTGTGTGAAAAGTCTTTTAATATTCTTAATTTGATGCTGAATGCAAGAACTTTTGTTAACAGTAGTATTCTTTCTTTTGTGAATGTGATTGAGAAGTACCTAAATCTATTGAAAAATCTCAAATTTAATTAAATTAAATCATTTCTCGAAATCCCAATCTTTGCCATCATTAACCGTACCTAAAGAGCCTGCACCCCAACTAACATTTCAGCTTCGATTAGATTTAACTGAAAATGCTTTCTTCTGTAAGAAATCTGTAAAACCTCGTTAAACATAAAAAGGAGAACATTACAGAGGCTCAAAGAACCTTTCTTAAACTTCTAAAATGACTTCGGTAAATCTTCGTACAGGTACCATGAGCAGTTCTTTTAAAAGTTTGAGATTCTATAACAAGTGTTTGTTAGATCTATACGAGGTCTTATCGAACGCTATGCGCTATCGAACGCTATGGCTTTTATATACCTATTAGAAGCAGATAATACAGCTCTTACCGAGGAAGTAAAAAATAAAACAAAAATTATATATTTTATTTCCAATTTTTTCGAAGTGTTTTTTCCTGTATTTAATCTATTTTTTACCTGAAAGTATATATCACATGAGATTATTTATTAATTAATGTATTCGAAATAATTTTAAAACACAAACATTTTTCTTACCTCTTGGGGATCGAACCGGAACCTCCTGTGTAAAAGTCAATCACCTTAGCCACTGCGCTATCTTAGATATATTTTAGAAGATGCACTTCAAAAAGCTTCATTAAATAAGACCAATAAATTAAAAAAAATAAATCAATCTGAAAAGTGTTTAATCATGGGCAAGAAAAAAAAATAAATTTTTAGATTGAACTGAATTTACCAATCGAAAACCCATCATTTTCTAATGTGGAATTCCTTTCAACAAAAGATTTCATTCTTTATAGATTTTTCTAAAAGAATTCTAGTTTTGTTTGTAAAAAAAAAAAAATAAATACATTTTGCTAATCTAAGCCTAGTATACAGTTCCTCAATTGAAAAAATACATGCATATTATATATACGATTTTTTCGCATGTTACATTGGCCGCGTTCGAGTGAAAGGCCGATAGGGTATCTAAGATCATTTTGCATCGGATATGTTTTCGAACGACCAAAACCGGATTGGATATAGGTTTGTCTGGTATTTTATATTTTATATTTATTTTGTATTTCATATATTATTTTTTTCGGTAAAAATGAAAATCTATGTAAAAAAACTGAGCTGAAAATCAGCTGACAAATATTTCAGTTGCCAGCTGTTTTTTTTCACAAAAATCCAAAAAATTTTAGGATACTTTTCAGATTTATTTTGGAAAACAACTGGTTTATTTATCAGCTGGTTTTTCCTATTGGATAACAAAAACACCAACCAGTCCGGATTGCTTTTAAATTTTACTCGAACTCGACCATTGTTTGTGGAAAAAAAACAGACGGACTAGCAAGGTTTGACATTCCAAGTTCTGCAACTTCGCATCTAGAAAAAGAAATATAAGATCGGGCATATCGAGGAAAAAGTGAGGCTTTTTCCATAACACATAGCCATAACACATAGTCTGAGTTATGTATTCACAAAGGGAAGGCATGCAGCTAGACAGCTAAATTCTGAGGCGCTTTTAGCTATTTTTTTGAGGAATGTGTTTTGAGATTTTAAATCGTCAAAATAGTAATAAAAAAGCTTATAGTTAATTAAATAAACCAGTGAAATAAAAGTAAGTAAAGTGAATATACACAACACTTCAATGATAAAAAAAAACTACATGCGGACTGCGGTGGTGCGTTAAATTCAGTAAAAACACTTATTAATTAGCAGTGTAATTTTTGTTCATTTCGCAGGTAAGCTGTGTCTCATATTCCACATAAAGTAAGTAAAATTACTCTGCGATATGGGCGCTCAATGCATTTGAGTGTCTTGCCAGCACCAACGAAAACTAATTCGACCCTAGACGAGAATTTAAATTTTGGCAAATACATACATAATGTAGATACCAGACAATCTTGTTACAATCAATTTGCCTTTTTTTACAGCAAAATGATATGAAATATCAATTTCCAAGTATTCTACGATAATGTATTCATATAAAAAAACATCACTTCCCATTAATTTATGTGGAATTTGAGAAAGAATCAGCCCGAAAAAACTATAAACTCCATAATATTATGTGTGTTTTTTTACAATTTAACACAGCTCCACATGCTGTTTTATATTTTTTTTAATAAAGTATTGTAAGTGTTTTCACTGTTCTCACTTTTATTTCCTTTTTTTATTTAGTTGAATTATCTTTTTTCACTATTTTAACGTTTGAAAATCTCTAAACACTTTTCCTGAGATCGGCAAAATGACAGATACCTTACCTATGCACCATTTTGTTTTTTTTTTTTTTTCATTTGGTGCCTAACTCACATGATATTTTCTTTAAAGGTTCGATAAGCAAAACCTGACAGGTCTCACCGAAGTACTCGATTAAGCCTCTATACAAATTTTATAGAACCCTTATTAATACCTTTTGCCAGCAACCTCTATAAAAAACTCTATGGAGCTTTTATAAAGTGGCAGCTACTTTATCCTTCTATTATATCATTTATAGAGCCTTATCAGAGTGTCAGCTCTTAACCTCTGTTAGTCTTATTTTTTTATTTCCAAACGGCTAACAGAAGTTGTTATCGAATTCATGACATCTATAAGAAATTTTTTTCCACAGAAGGCGGTATAGAGCCCTTATATAAGGTAATGCCTGCGGAATATCAATATTTCTAAGCTAAAAGAAGCTGAAATGTTAGTTGGGACAACTTTCTCTCTCTCACCTTCATATATGTACATATGTCTGAAAACGTCATATTAACAAGAGCTAAACATCTAAGAGAAGAAGAATGGCCTCTTCGCCCACCACAACATCATCTGCCAAAGGTCCTCTAACTACCGATATTCTGGCGGAACATCTATTAAAACAGGCTGATTCTATACGCCAGAGATTCACCGAGGAAATTGCTAGCCTTCGTAATGATTTTCTTCTCAAAATTGAGGCTATCTCTGAAAGTTGGAGTCAACGATGGAAACCTCATCGTCATCATCATCGTCACCGTCACCCATCATCATAAATTTCAGCAACTCATCAGAGAGAAACAATGTTCTGATGTCGGCCGCCAACTATCGCAAACAGCATTCGACTGAACTACGTTTGCTTGATTTTGGCATTGAGTTTAGCTCTAACAACAGCTGCTTCTTGAATGAGTGTCTAACGAGACAAACACGTTTTCTACTAAACAGTGCTTTGGGGTTCAGGAGAAAAAAACAACTTTTCGCTGCCCAAACTAAAGCCTAGTACGCTGCTGATGCGAAGCGAAAAATCCCATACAAAAATGACACAACGAAATCAGAAACGGACAATTACGTTTTGCTTTTCGTTTTGCAGTACGCTGTTCGAAGAGCGAAATGTATAATTGTAGTAGATTATTTGGAGAAGTCTCCGCTCCTTTTTCGCACTGAATTAATTATACAGACTATTTATTGTGTGCGGAAAAATGACATTCGGGTTTATTTGTGTTTTTTTTTGTTTATCATTTTATTGCATCATGGGTTTCTCTGATTTTTTGCGTCTATGTTTGATTTTGTTTTTGGAATTAGTGAAACTCTCCAAGGATATTTTCCGTTGTGTTTTCGCAAGCGTTTCGTTGTCTGTTTGGAGATCACAGCAAAATTTCGTTTCGCATCAGCAGCGTACTAGGCTTAATCGCGGTAATGTGTATGCGAAGAAGTGTTCAATAAGCAAAGGCTTTCTTATTGAAAGCTCCCAAGATCTCCTTGATGCTGTTGCTGCTGCTGTCGCTGTGACTGCGACTCACTCATGATTAATGAATTGTACATCTTATATTATTGTAAGCTTTGTTATTATTATTTGTTTTTCTTTTTGATTTTTAAATTTTATATTCTGATATCAACATAATTATTATTATTTTTGATTATTTTTTCTCTTTAATTTTGACATTCCCTGTTCTCTCTTCCCTATCTCTTTACTCCTCTCTTTTTTATTCTAAATTTTCTCTGTTTTGATTGTATTATCAATATGGATAGCCTGAATTCTTTTGCAAGTGAGCGGAACAGTGTGTATGAAAAATCAACGTACACTCAAGTAAATATTATTTATAAACATTCCGAAGGTTTAAGAGTCTGTTATCTTTATTAACTTGATTATCTAAAATATTTATTTTCCAGTTCTTGTATTGATATTGTTTATGTAAGTGAAACTTGGTTCAGGCCTGACTCATGTGATCAAGTGTATGACATCCTTAACTTAAAACTCTTCAGAAATGATAGAATTACCTATACGTTTGGCGGAGGCGTAGCAATTTAATGTAAATCAACCATTAATGCCAAAGTCATCACCAAATCGAGTGGACTAAGCACTGAATTCATAATTATTGAAGTCAGTGATTCCTATACTAAAGGTTAAGTCTCATGTAATTATAACAAAAATCGTAACTGTTCCTCTGTTCCATTTTTTTCTGCTCTTAATGAATACTGTGCCATTTATGAGCATATAATAGTATGCGGTGATATCAATGCTGATTTGCTCAAACAAGATACAAGCGCCTTTCAAATAAAAGATTTAGTGTCATCAGTAGGAATGAATATTGTAAACACCACTTGTGCAACTCGTTTTGCTCCCAATTCTTCTCCAAGTCTTCTGGATTTGGTAATTGTTTCTGATTCTTCCTTCGTGCAGTTGTATGATCAGTTATTGTTAGATATCTCTGATCACGACGTTCTCTTTTGCACATATAATATTAAATTATCGCAGTCTGCCAGTAATGAGTCGTTTACCTTCAAAGATTACAATGCTTTTGACCTCTATAGTCTTCACCTAGCTACCGCCTCAGCCCCCTGGCTTAGTTGTCACCTTCATGCAAATGCCAACGATAAGGTGCATGCCTTTCAAAATTTGTTGCTTCAACTTTTTAATGATTATGTCCCTACTAAGACAGTAAGAATCCAAAATAATTGTTGTCCTTGGTTCACCTCAGCCGTGATGATGGCATTCAAAATCAGAAATATTCTGCATAGTAGATGGAAACGCAGACCATCTGGGGCTAACTGGACAGCATTTGTAGCAGCTCGAAACCAAACAACATCTCTAATACGTACATCAAAAACTAACTTTTACGCCTCCAAACTCAATACCTCTTTAACCCCTAAAAAATTGTGGAGCAACCTCAGAAAAATTGGTGTTGGCAAAAACATAGGATCTCAATGCTCTCTTGCTCCTGATTTATTGAACGATTTTTTCATTGGTGATTCAGTTTCCGTTGATGACTGAGGTAATCGCTTCAATGAACTCGTCATCTACTCATGTACCTAGACTAGAAGATTTTGAAGTAGTTAATGAAGATGAAGTTCTGAAATGTGTGAAAGCCATCAGGTCTGACTCTATAGGAGAAAATGGAGTACCTATTCGTTTCGAGAAACTTATATTGCCACTAATTATCACCCAACTCACTCAAATTATTAATTGGTGCATTATCACTGCTACTTTCCCTCTTTCTTGGAAAATTGCCAGAGTTCTACCTATTATCAAAAAACGTGCAAATTCTAAATCATCTTTCAAGCAACAATTTGTTATATAATAAGCAATCTGCCTTCAGAGCTAATCACAGCTGCACTACTGGTATGGTCAATCTTTTAGAGAATATAAGAGTTGATTATGATCAATCTGCTTTGCCTACTCGATTTCTCTAAAGCCTTCGATAAAGTAAATCACAACATTCTCAAGTGGAAATTGATAAACTTATTCGGCTTCAGTGATCGGGCATGCAGACTAATAGCCGATTACCTGTCTGGCAGATTGCAAAGAGTTGTTTCTGATGCAAAATGCTCAGCTCTTAGACCTATTCTGCAAGGAATCCCGCAAGGATCGATCCTCGGTCCAATACTCTTTTGCATGTTCATTAATGATCTGCCCGCCTGTTGTTCACATTCTTCTATTCATTTATATGCTGATGATGTTCAGCTCCATCTAGCAAAGCCGTTTCATCAGCTTGATGAACTGTTCTTATCTGTCAATGAGGATCATAAGCAAATAAATTCTTGGTCTATCACCAATGACCTACTTCTGAATCCTATCAAATCCCAAGTCATTCCAATATCTAAAAAAAGTTCGATCTCAACACTTTACCTGATTTATGGCTAAGTGATAGTAAAATCAAAGAAGTTGATCATTGCATAAGCCTTGGGTTTGTTTTAGACCGTCATCTATCAGGATATAAACATACTAATGTTGTCATTGGTCGTATATACGGCTGTCTTAGAAAACTATGGCCTTCAGCTTACTTTACCCCTGTTGAAACTCGACGCAAGCTCATACAGTCTTTGGTTTTGCCCTTAGTATCATACGGTGAGATAGTGTATCGTGATATCGATTCACTATCCCAACGTAAATTACAAGTTGCGTTCAACGATGCTGTTCGTTACGTTTACGGGTTACGAAGACATGACCATGTCTCTGATTTTGTCAAGAATCTGCTGCCTTGCAGCAGCATATCAATGCAAGAAACTATCTATTTTTACACAAAATAATTCATCTTGGGACTCCGTCATATTTATTCAACAGGCTCTAGTTCAATCGGTCCCCAAGAAGCATAAAAACATTCCTCATATCAGTAATTACCTGAACTCGTCACGTTTATTTTTCATCCGCGCTGTTAAACTTTGGAACTCATTTCCGTCTTCAATAAAATCAATAGTTAACTTCAATAAATTTAAACAAGCTATCTTTCTTTACTTCTTGTCCCTTCCAATTCAACCATAATCCTTTCCCCTCTGATGTCAAAAACAGTCAAAATATTATATTAAATTAAGATCAAATTGAAAATATTATATTAAATCAAACTCTAACTAATCTATTGGAAATTATTGTGTAATATCTAAGCATGTCATACCTAAGTACTATAAAAGATTACTGTCCAAACCATTATTGGTTAAATGAAGTGGTAGCTGTTGAAGTGGTAGCAGCAGAAATTGTCCTATCTCATATGCTTCCACCAAAAAATTTGTAAAAAAGTGGATCGGCTAGCTTGAGCGTGTTTAAATGAGACAAATTGTTCTGACAAAGCTGAAAAGGTGGAAGAGCTCTTATAGTGGTTGTAAAGCTGTGGTCAGATGAGAGAAGTGTGAGCTAAACTTCACCTTTGCTTCCAGCCTCTGTAGCACTAATGCCTTCAATTATTGTTGATTTATGAGGCCTTCTCAACTTCAGTCTTTGCATACTTGCGATCCATTATCGAAGAGCACTCGGATTGTTGTACTTGTATCACCTTGGAAGGCACGTGTTTTTGGTGGCTATTTGTAGAATCTAGAGAGCGATATCTTTTCTCCACGAGCGCATAAAACTTCGGAACAACGTTCAAGTTTAGCCGCCAACGAGGAAAGAAGTAAAATGTCGAGTTGTTCAGTTTGTAGTACTTAAATTGGTAAAACAATCAATAAAATAAAGTGCAATGATTGCAATGAGGTGTTTCATACAGATTGTGCTAAAGTTAAACAAATCGATCTAGATAACAAAAAGTGTGGAATTGTGATGCCTGCATTAAAAAAAGCGAAATGATGCCTACAGACTATCTATGTCATCGGCATGGACAAAAAACGATGAACCCACCAACATAACCTTACAAGTAGTCTATGATCAAATCATTGAGCTTAAAAAAACACTCTCTTCTACCGAAACTACACTCAATGCAATGAACTGCCGACTCACTGCCTTAGAGGAGGCAGTACAAGTTGCGAATGAGATCAAAAGGGAGAACGAACAACTGAAATTACAGGTAGTTGATTGCAAAAAACGTCTAAGCAATGTTGACTGTTTGGCCCATGCTAACTATTTGGAGATCCGCAATGTACCTGCTGTTGAAAATGAATGTGTCTTTGATGCAGCTGTAAAAATCATAAGCACTGGTCTTGGACTGCAAATATCTAAAGGGGACATTGACCTTTGCTACAGAAAAAAAATTTTAAGTAAATGGCAAGCTCTCCGACTCTGATGTGCTGGTACTAAAGACAGTGCGAATGTGTACAAAGGAAACAATTCTTACGAAGGTTCACGCAAATAAAAATCCAATCAAATCTGTTTTAATTGAGCCTTCTGCTAAGGGTAATATTTACATCAATGATTGGTTACCCTTCTAAAGGAAGCTAAAATAGCAAAGAAAGAATTAAATTATGAGTTTCTCTGGGTGCGACGGGGACGAATTATGATGAGGCAAACAAATGGATCTGTGGTCAAATTTATCAGGAGTTTACGACGATCTAAGACAATTACAAATTAAAAAAAAAAAAAACAAAAACAAACGAAAAAAACAAACCAAAAAATGTTAAGTAACGTAAATGATCTATATGATCCAAATTGTATAAATGACTATAATGAAACATATGTGGGTTCTAGTTTCTGTAATTCTAACTTTGAAATTACCATTGTACACCAAAATATAAGGAGGTTTGAGGAAGAATTTTGATAACTTTTGTGTTCATTTAGAAAGCAGCTTTACTACACTTCCTCGAATTATTATTTTAACGAAAATCTGGGTTTTTGATAACGAAATTTGTAATTATTTTTTGCCTGGCTATTCTATATACCATTATGTTGATTGGAAAATATGTTTTCCTTCGGCTGTTTTGGTCACAATAATTTTAGCAATGAAACAAGATTTGTTACATTTACTTTTCCCAACGTTTCGACAGGGGTTGCTGTCTTCTTCAGGGTGAACTTTATTACATATAAAATAAAAATATAGTTAATCACAATGTTATGCAACAACAATATACAGTGAAAAGTAAAACTTACACTTTAAGAGTTAAGCCTCAACTATATAAGCCAAAAAAGTGAAAAAGTGCAAAAGTGAAAATTTTTAAATTGATTTTGTGATAGTTTTTCTGACTAGAAAACTTATAAAAATGATGCAGAAAGCTTAAATTTTGGTTTAAAAACAAATTTGTGTATTCTTTTTCACAAAACAACGAGCGGTAAAAAAAATATTTTTACTTTTGTACTTCAGTACTTTTTGGCTTATGTAGTTAAGCCTTTATAAACGTAGTTTAAATTTTACATAGTAAACTTAAATAAAATTAAAAATTATTGTGACCAAAACAGCCGAAGGAAAACATATTTTCCAATCAACATAATACAAATCAAATTGGTCAATAAATCTACATCTTAATATTCTATATACCCTAATTGTAATGAAAAATATCCATCGGGAGGTACAGTTGTTTTTGTAAAAAATGAACTTTAAGTGGAGGATACATCTTTTCCAGATCTTGAATGTGCAGATTGTGTTACTTTAAAATTAAAACTGGGTAAGAATTCTTGTATTGCTTTTATTTGCATATATTGGCTGCAGTTTGTTAATAGTAATATTTTTCTTAACGATCTTGAATGTCTACTCTGCTCTGTTAACTGTGCGATTATTTGTTTAGTGGGAGACATAAATATAGACATACTTAACCTTCCGAAGGAGTGTGATGACTACATGCTCCTGATGTCATCATTAGGATTTCGTTCACTCATTAACCTACCTACAAGAGTAACCGACAAGACCAAAACATGCATTGACTCATATTTTCCTTAAGTCTAGAGATTTAATCAATATTTATCCATTTATATTGCAACTGGGTATAACTGACCACCATGCCATTGGCATTGCTTTTAAAAATACTACAAAAGTAGCTACTACTAACGGTAGTCCACATCAGTTTTGTGTTAAAAAGGAGATTTTCAAAATTGATTTTGTTAAACTTAATGATAATCTTTTATCAGAAAGATGGTTCAATGTCTACAATTCTGACTGTCCTGATAATGCCTTCTCAAACTTTTTGGAAACACTTACAGAATATATAGATAACTGTAAAAGTGTTGCACAAAAAAGTAAGTTTAACAAAATAAAACCTTGGATCAGTGATGCAATTTGTGCAAAAATAAATGAAAAAAATAAATTCTATACAAAAAACAAGAAAAAAATTAACCAACTTCCTGTTAAACTTAAATATAAAGAGCTTCAAACTCAAGTGCGCGATCTTATAGAGAAACGAAAAATGGAGTATTATGAAAACAAATTTATGCAAAGTCGGTATAATCAAAAAGAACAATGGTGTATCGTAAATGAAATATCAGAAAAGGAAACGGAATGAATACTTTCTTTAAAAATATTGCGAACTAAGTTAAACCGGATGTAGATATTTATTTAAATGACAGTAATAAGAGAATTCTCTTAGATAAAACTAATGCTTTTTCTTTCTTTTATGGACCCGTAATACCGAACTTCTTTGTGTAATAAACACCATAAAAACTAAGAATTCCTGTGGCATAGATGGTATTAGTAATATAGTTATGAAGAAAATAGCAAACTCAATACTGAATCCACTAAGGTACATTGTTAATGAAAGCTTTCAATGGGGGCAGTTTCCGGAGTGTCTTAAAACGTCTATAATTGTACCAATTTTTAAAAAAGGGGATGCGAGTGATCCAAATAATTATAGGCCGATATCTTTGTTATCGGTGTTTTCAAAGATATTTGAAAAGATCATAGTAACCAAAATGCTTAACTTTTTAGAAAAAACAAATTTTTTTAATAAATTCCAATTCGGTTTTATGAAAGGTAAATGCACCGAAGATGCTATTTTGGCCTTCTTAGAGAAAATTTATAATGCACTAGACAATAACAAAAAAACGATTGCACTAGTTTTAGACTTAACAAAAGCTTTTGATTTAGTAAAACACGTTTTGCTGATACTGAAACTTGAAAATGCTGGATTTAGAGGTAATATAAGTGAATGGTTTAAGTCATACTTAATAAATCGGAAGCAAAGAGTAAGGATAAATGGGATTTTAAGTAAGGAAGAAGTCTGTCCAAACACCGGAGTACCACAAGGATCGGTCTTAGGACCAATCCTTTTCCTCGTATATATAAATTCAGTTTTCAACCTACCCATAAATGGACATTTGATTGGATATGCTGACGATCTTGCAATTTCGTATAATAACGATAGTGTAAAAACGCTTTATAATCAGATTGTACGTGGCTTATACACTATAAATATCTGGCTGAATTATCATCAACTTATACTTAGCACGAAATCTAAAGCGATGTTTTTTTCTCTTTCCAATCCGAACATAGATGTTGATAATATCATATCGCACCATCTTAGCTGTGACAAACAAAAATGCACAAAAAAATGCTTTGCTTTTGAGTTTGTGACAGATTTTAAGTATCTGGGAGTAAAAATAGATAACAAACTGAACTGGAAATCGCATATAATTTCCTTAACAAAATTTTTGTATATTTCTCTTAATAAAATGTTTCATATGCGTAAGCTTGTTCCGCAAAGATTAATATCTGCAATCTACTATACGATAGTTCAATCACGACTTGAGTACGGTCTTGCATGTTGGGGTTGTGCTTACATAAGTAACCTTAATCCTATAATTTCAGTCCAAAAAAAAATAATTCGGTTCTTACTACGTAAAAATAAATATGAGCACACCCTGCCATTATTTCAATCTGCGAAAATACTCCCTCTACGATATTTGTATATCTTTAAATCTCTCAAAATATTTTTCGTTAGAAGCGGTAATATTCAATATAGGAGAATTGGAGTATATTCTCTCAGAAGTGGTTGTACGGTAGTTGTTCCTAGAGTTAATAAAGAGCACAGTCGACGTTTCTTAAATTCCATAGCGCCCTATATCTTTAACAAGCTGCCACCTGATGTATCGAATCTTGTATCACAAAGCAATAAATTCTTAAAAAAAACTGAAAGCATGGTTACTTTCATGATCTGAGGTGGAAACTCTTCTTCAGGTGATTTCATAAATCAACACTCACTTATGTTTTTTTTTTTTTTTTATTTTTCCTCTACTCGATTCTATTGTATAACATTCAAATTTGCAATTTTATAATTTCTTTACCTCAAAACGATGTGTGTAATTTTTACTCGTATCTCGCTTTACACTACACATTTCCTTTCTTTCACTCTTTTCGGCTTTTATTTATATAATTTTTGCTAAATAGCTACATATGCACTTGCTACTGGTTGTTTATACCACAAAGTGCATCATTATTATTTCCATCAACTCTAACCCAGAATTTCGGATACCTAATTATGAATGACTTTATATTGTATACTTATATATCTTTATTTATCTTTATTCTATAATGCATAATTTAATATTTTATATTTCAATACCCAAATATACTAGGATTTTCTATTGCTTATTATGAAGTATGTATAACATCTTGAAATGGAAATAATAAATCACATACACACACTATCAGTTAATGTCTGGCCTGCCTAATGCTTTGATCGACTGAAAAGTGAAAATGCTCCTGAGTTGCGTCCAATAAATCTCAATGCTGTGGAGGTCTCATTGTTAAGCTTTTTCAATGAGAACAAAGCTCAAAAGTGCGACTCGATAATCACCCTTTGGACGTCATAGCGCTGCATTGTGCACCACTGAAACGAATGCATCGTATCTTTTGCTTCTCCAGAGAATTTTGGAAGGCTCATTGGCGGAAGCTTAACACCAGCGCGAACTGGGGCGGGCGCAACGTGGGTCCTATTTTGTATGGGATTTCTTACTTAAATCATTGATCGTCTGAAATTGGCAGTCTTCGCGGTACCACTCCTCGAATTGTTCCCTCTCAGCTTTCTGTTCGTCCAGCGTATTCTCACCACATGACAACTCTACTGCCTCTTGATTTATTAAAAAGTTACTCCAATGACCTGCAATATAATTCACCATCCATTTGATGATATTAGTTTAATGATTAATATTATTTATTTAAATATAACTATCGAATGACTCCGAACTTCGACTTTTAAATACGTTTATAAATCACGCCACACATCGAATTAACAATAGTATAGGCCGTTTTGTAAAAAATATGTGCACGACAGGGTCGCACGAACTTGCTATTATGTGCGATCACACTGCGTTTTTAAAGTTTTAATATTTCAAAAACTATATTTAATAATTATAAAAGAAAGAGTTGGCTGACTGATTCATCTGACTCATCATCGCACAGCTTATATGTTTTTAAAATATAAACTAATGTTTTTTATCACAAATTTTATGTAAACAACCACTAAGAAGGGATTTTTTAAAATTCTTATTACAAGTAGGGTAAAATAAGGTAAAATTGGTCAAACATTCAAAAACTAACTTCAAAATGGTAAGTCGTACAATATTCATTTATTTTTTTTAATACCTACCTTATCCAAATTCTAGAACTTTATTAATTTAAATAAAAAAAATTCTATAAAATCTACAAAGCGAGATAAAAAATTTTTTTATACTTCAAAGTTGACAAATTACATAATTCCAATAAATCAGGGTCAAGTCCAATTCAAATAAATTCTATACCATTCGAAAGGTATTTCAAAAAAAAATGATCCATCCCAAATTTTGATTTTTTTTTTAACATCATTTTTCATCTTTCAAAAACATAAATTTTTTCAAAACAATTTTTACTACTTTTTTAATTTTTAAAAACTAACGGTTTCTTTAAAAATCTCAAAATCATACACCTCATACATATTATTGATTTACATTTATTATAAAAACTTTAGATTTTCTAAATTTTTTTAACACAATTATTCACATAAACTCTGTTGTTTTATTAATCACCTCACAACTCTTTAGTTATTGCACTCTTACGATTAGTTTTTCTTTTAATCGCATCTAGGAAAATACACAATTAATTTGATACATCATACATAACTGTACAGTGTACACCCCACACGACCTTCATAGGGGTTTTTGTTCATTGCCAACCAACGTGTTTTTGCAAAATTTCAAAAACATCCCTTTTTCATTCACTCAAATGCTTATATCTTCACATGCAATTGTCCGATTTTTAAAATTCAAACTTTAAATTAAAGCTACAATGACAGTCGAGTTAGAGCAACAAAAAAATTTTCAAAACCTCTCAAAATTTCATACTAAAAACGTTCAAGAAGGTTTTCCACAAAAAATTTCATCGAGGCAAACGTAACCACAAAAATAAAAAAATAAAAAAAAAAAACTATTAACAATATACTGGTGGGAATGAGATGGATATTCTAAAGACGGTCGAGTGTGTGCAACAAAAAAACATAATCAGGAAAAAATTTATTATACATGTAGGTATATATATTATTATATGCACGATGGCATGATGGCACGTTGGTGGTAGGTATTTTTCATTCGTAATAATTCTAAAAGTACCCTCATGGTTGGTTTGGTTGGCTGATAACTTTTGTTCTTATTATTGGATCGTTAAGGTTGATACCTTAAAATGTTCATGCACGTGTACCCTTTTAAGACCCTTTTAAGGAAACTTATGATGTGGGACGTGGGTAGAGTATATCGTCGTCGTTCTATTAAAACTCACTAAGTCCATTTTGTTTTTTTTATGGAAATATTTGTAATAGGTATGGATTTTTTACTGATAACAACTCGAACATTTTTGTGTTTGAGTAATTTTGAATTAAGAATTAAAACAACATTGAAGTTGAGACTTACATAATTTTAACTCTTGATATTTGATTAACTATGGCGAATTTAAGAAGCGGTATCGCAGTTTTGAAAAATTGGACTTAGGCATTGTATATAGAACCTATAGTACTATCATGAAACTAAATTTTAAATTTTCGAGATTAGCTCGTCATTTCCCATGGAGGAGCTGATATCACTTTTATTGCATATAAACATTAATATTTTTGTATCCAATTTTTTACTTAAATCTTTGTATATAAACTTTATAGTTTATATACAAAGATAGTACTATAGGTTTTATATAACGGGTGATTTTTTAGCTGGTTTGGTTTTGGCAACACTGGTTTTGACAGCTGACGTGTGTTTAGTACCTTGTGTCACTGTCAAACAGCTTCAGTTTGGTTTGCAATTTAACCATGGATCGTCTTACAAATGAACAACGCTTGCAAATTATTGAATTTTACTATCAAAATTCGTGCTCGGTTCGAAATGTTCATCGCGCGCTGCTTCCATTTTATGGTCGGCATTCTCGACCTTCTGAGCAGTCTATTCGGAAGATTGTGACCAAATTTCGCACCAAATTTACTTTGTTGGATATTAAACCACCAACACGTTTACGTACTGTGCGTAGTGAAGAAAATATTGCGGCCGTATCAGCTAGTGTGACAGAAGACCGCGAAATGTCGATTCGGCGCCGTTCCCAGCAGTTAGGCCTTTGTTACAGCACTACGTGGAAAATTTTGCGGAAGGATTTGGGCGTAAAGCCTTTTAAGATACAGCTGGTGCAAGAACTAAAGCCAGCCGACCTACCACAACGCCGAATTTTTGGTGAATGGGCTCTTGGAAAGCTGGCCGAGGATCCGCTTTTTTATCGAAAAATTGTGTTCAGCGATGAGGCTCATTTTTGGTTAAATGGGTACGTAAATAAGCACAATTGCCGCATTTGGAGTGAAGATCAGCCAGAAGCATTGCAACAGCTACCAATGCATCCCGAAAAAGCCACTGTTTGGTGCGGTTTATGGGCCGGCGGCATTATTGGGCCATATTTCTTCAAAGATGATGCGAATCGCAGCGTTACTGTCAATGGTGAACGCTACCGAGCGATGATAACAAACTTTTTTTTGCCCGAAATGGAAGTTCTTGACTTGCATGATATGTGGTTTCAACAAGACGGTGCCACATGCCACACAGCACGCGAAACAATGGCGCAATTGCGAGGCGAGTTTGGTGAACAGTTAATTTCACGTTTCGGGCCGGTCAATTGGCCGCCTAGATCGTGCGATTTGACACCATTAGACTATTTTTTGTGGGGGTATGTCAAGGCTAATGTCTATAGGGACAAGCCCGCTTCGATTGACGCACTGGAAGCCAACATCCATGCATTCATTCGTGAGATACCGGCCGATATGTGTGAAAGAGTATGCCAAAATTGGACTCAGCGGATGGGCTACCTGAGACGCAGCCGCGGTCAACATTTGCATGAAATTATCTTTAAACATTAAATTGCAAGGTTCAAACTATCGATTCAAATAAATATTTCATTCATTTTTTCGAATTTTTTGTGTTTTTTTTTTTTTTTAAATCACCCGTTACAAGTTTTTGCTGAATGTGAATTGTTTCATTTTGAATATCCAACCTCCAAACCAACACTAAAAAAATAAGAGGCAAAATACCGTAGATGTCGCACATTTCTATGCAAGAAATTTTAAAATGTAAGGTTTGGTTTATCGCTGAATACGACTTTTTGAATTTTTAAAAACAGATGTCACGAGCTTCTATGTCAGAAGTTCATTTTTTTCCTGAAGTGGCGTGGGAAGAGCTAGCATCGCTCTTATTTTGGCGACATTTTTTCGACAATTGTATGAAACTGACATTAGACTAGCAGTCCATATAATATATACGTCCATGATGGCGAGTATATGTGAACATATACTTATTCACTTTTTATTCTTAAAAATGCATATATATGTTCTTTGCCGTGTAATCGCAGAATGGTGGTTGATCACGATGACGTCACTGATGTGAACTTTTTTTTATTTATATACAGGGTGTCCCGAAATCACCGTCGAAAACGAAGCGAAAACGAGAAAATGACCTCATAAGTTTTTCGACTTGAAATGACCTCAGGAACTCATGGTTTTCTTCTGAGGCGGTGATTTCGGGATACCCTGTATATGTGTTGTCGCTCATGCACCGTGGCGGCTGGCTAGGAGGTTTTCAAATTTGACGACGATGACGATCGGTGTGGCAATGAGTTTCACAGAATATTTTGATGGCGTTGTTGCTTTATTGCACCAATTCAATCGTGCAGCGTGGTGGCTACAATATAGTATTTTATGACGGACGTGGCGTGGGCCGTGGTAATGAATTGGACAGTTATCCTTTTTGTTAAGATGGCGGCGGTACTTTTTACAATAATTCGTCGCTACAATGCAGAACTAGTCTAAGTCCAAAATTTCAAAATGAGTTTTTTTTTTGTAGGCTTAACATCCGTCAGGATTTCGCCTGACGCGTCAGGCTTTTAATGTCCAATCAGGCTTTGGCCAGGTTTCGTCCTTTGTCAGGCTTTTTTATAATTATCGCACAAAATATAATCGTTAGAAGAAAAACGTTTACTTAATGCTTTCAAATCGAAATTCTAGTAAATCGCAGTGAACACATTCATTTTTTCATTTAGTTGTCACTTTTTAAGCCTAGTACGCTGCTGATGCGAAACGAAATTTTTCTGTGATCTCCAAACAGACAACGAAACGCTTGCGAAAACACAACGGAAAATATCCTTGGAGAGTTTCACTAATTCTTAAAACAAAATCAAACATAAACGCACAAAATCAGAGAAACCCATGATGTAAGAAAATGAGAAACAAAAAAAAAACACAAATAAAACTCAAATGTCATATTTCCGCACACAATAATTAGTCTGTATAATTAAATCAGTGCGAAAAAGGAGCGGAGACTTCTTCAAATAATCTGCTACAATTATAAATTTCGCTCTTCGAACAGCGTACTGCAAAACGAAAAGCAGAACGAAATTTTCCGTTTATGATTTCGTTGTGTCATTTTTGTATGGGATTTTTCGTTTCGCTTCAGCAGCGTACTAGGCTTTAGAAAGGGACAAAGACTTGTGCAATAGGGTGATTCAAAAAAACACCTTTATAGAAATTCAAGTGGGACCGGGCGAAATTATGAAGCTTAGATTGAAACCAAAAAATTGAGACCGAAAAATTCAAAATCGAACACCATTTAGAGCTCGCTACCAGCGCTTTTTCAATAATTTTGCTTAAAGGTCGTTAAAAATCGTAATTTTTCTCAAATGTCAAAAGCTGCATAACTTTTTGAGTTTTGGTGCTAAAAGCATGAATTTTTCAGGGATTGTTCGTATTTTTATGTAGTTTTTATTAAAATTTTTATGTAAATATCCTGCTATTCAATAACATTTTTTGCTTTTTAAAGTTTGTCTTAGTTTTGCAATTTCTAAAAAGGTATACAATTTATCACAACTCACCTAAGATCAAAAGTTTTGAATATTTGAATTTAATCAAAAATGATTCTCAAACAAATTCAAATAAATCATAATTTTTAGAATAGAAGGAAATACTTTGCTTTTTTTGAACTTTTTGTATTGATTTATTAAATGAAATGGTCAATTCTTTATTTTTTTTATTCGATTCAAATAGTCATAACTTTTGATAAGTTGTATACCTTTTAAGAAACTGCAAAACTAGGACAAGCTTTTAAAAGCAAAAATGTTATTGATTAGTAGGACATTTATACAGAGTGCTATTTGAAACGTTTCAAGTACAAATTCATTTTGAACACCATTATCTGTAGCATTTTGTAGGTCATGAAAAATATTTTTTTATAAAATGTTAGTCTAACTATAATAAGCAAAATTAATAAAAAAAAGATGGTAAAAAATAAAAATCAATTTTGGACAGGATGACCCAAAAATTAAATCAAAATATAGGATTTTCTAAATTAAAAAAAAATTGTGTTAACTCCAAAACCGTTAGGATTTATTATTAAAATATTACAGGTAAGGAATTCTAATGAAAATAATTTTAAAAAAATGCATTTTGACGCACTCTGTAAAATACGATATGAGTTTTTCTACATCATAGTTAAAGTGTTGAGCAAGAAATTAACCTTGGGGCAGGTTCTTGGTCATTGAAATGCGTTTCCGGTTAAACTAGACGTAAGTCAACACCAAGTCCCAGATCCCTTGCGGTTTTTTCTGTAGACGCTTTCATTTAATTTTTTTTTTATAAAAATGTTTCAAAAATGAAAACTAAATTTTTTTATTTGTCAGGCTTTTTTCTCAAAAATCAGGCTTTTCTTTCTTTACTGTCAGGCTTTGCTGATTTTAGAGCTGGTAACCATTAGGGTAAGGAAACTTGTTGTGTTCCGCGCATTTTCTACATATTCTGAATATTCCTACGTGCAGTAATTCCTTCAGTATTTAAGTAATAGAATATAATCATAATGCCGAAAGTCAGCATTTTGCGCACAAAGGTTCTTCTTGAAAAATTTTGAAAATGTGACAGACTAGTTCTGCATTGTAGCGACGAATTGTATTGCTCGTGCAACGTGGTGGTTGATGACGAGGGCGTGTAGGGCGAAATTGTATGTCGCCTTGTAGGTACACGTGGTGTTTGATGCTGAGGGCACGAATTCTAAAATTGTATGCAGGCAAATAGGTACACCGCGATGGGGCCATGCGCAATGAGGCAATTAAAATGAAAAATTAAAATCGGGGTCACCAATTTATGCCCGTGTGAGCAGTAATTAATAAATCAACTTTTTACTATTAATTTTAAAGTATCTTAAGTTTTATTAGTTTTAATACGTTTAGTTTAAATGGAAAATTAAAAGATTTTGTTTTTACGACCTGCCACAGTCACGTCACTTTTTAGATTAATATTAATTGATCGAAGATGCCGGAAATAATAATATGGCGTGCTTTGGCAATGGTGGTGAACCTTGTTGTAGGCGGTGAGCAAAGAAATTAAACTTGGTTGGTGTGTGTTGAATCACCGCATCAACTCCACAGACCACAAACAAACAAAAATAAAACAAATACAAATCATGTAATTAATTGAATTTAATAAAATGAATTAAAATTAAATTATCTAAATTTATAAAATCCAATAACATTCGGTGTTATAAATTGAAAGCACTCCCAGAACATGAAAGAAAAAAAAAGAAGGTATAATTATAATAAGTGTTTAATGTGGAAAACACACGCAACTTACCCTATTAATTCCAAAAACAAAGGTAAACAAATAAATAAAAAAAAAAACACCAATATGTCCAATGGAGCACCTACAAATGCTCTTCGTTTTAATTATGTAGTAAGCACATACATATGTAGAATCTGAAAATAAGAAAAAGAATCAGATAAATTCATAAAGGATTATAATAAGCAAACATAATTAACAAATATAATTATAATAAACAATAACAATTAACACAAATTTACAAAGACATACACTTGACCCTGATGGATCGATATAATACACTTGTTCTATTTGTTATCATAATCTAACACACTAATTTGTTTAAATTATTAAATTAAACCACTAAACATACATATTAACATAAAATTACACAAATTCAATATGAAATAGGTTATTGAATATAACCTATAAAAACATTAAATGTTACACATGAAATTTTTATGATTAACTTTTTGTTTTTTGTTAAATAAACACTTCAAGTAATTAGTTTACGAGGTAATTCACACTTTTTGCAAACAAAACTTAACAAATTACTAGTACTTTATACACAATTTAAAAATAATGTAAACGTCACTTCACGACATGCGCGAAAATATTAAGTTGATTTGACACGTCAACTGTACCGAACAAACGAGGTATGTTCATTATAAAGGTATTTATTCAAAGAAAAATTTTTAACAATTTTTATTAAAATTTTTCTATTTGTTTATTAAATATTTTATAATTTATAATTCTCCATAAGGCTAAGGAGTGGGAAAGAGACAAAAAATGAAACAACAAAATTTTAACATTTGCACGAAATATGCCGAAAAACCATCAGCAACATATAGTCAGTGCTACCAAAATTCAGTTCTTTAGGTAAACATCATAATTTATACTCACCACAAATTTGCTTTTAGCTTCATTTATAAAATAAAAACATAACCAAGAACAAGAAAGGGTTAAAGAATATAGCTAATTTATAATTTCTACAACATAAACAACAGTTCAAGTCATTTATATATAATATTAACAAAAATTTTACTTTCATTTCATGTGGTTAATAAAACCCAACAACCAAAAAAGATCAAATGGCACCACTGAACTGCGTGAATGCGTGAAATCGAGTATAGAAGGCGAGCTGATCGAGCAATAAATTCTCTTCGGAATCCAGAATTCAACAAGCCAACACCAGCGATCAGTAAATATAGTAAGGTAAATCAAATTGAAGTTGATTATTGATTTAGACGTTAAACAAATATAATTTGATAATTTAAATTAATTTTAACATATTGTACTAACTAACGGGTGATTTTTTAAGAGGCTTAGAACTTTTTTTAAAAAAAAAACACAAAAAATTCGAAAAAATGAATGAAATATTTATTTGAATCGATAGTTTGAACCTTGCAATTTAATGTTTAAAGATAATTTCATGCAAATGTTGACCGCGGCTGCGTCTCAGGTAGCCCATCCGCTGAGTCCAATTTTGGCATACTCTTTCACACATATCGGCCGGTATCTCACGAATGAATGCATGGATGTTGGCTTCCAGTGCGTCAATCGAAGCGGGCTTGTCCCTATAGACATTAGCCTTGACATACCCCCACAAAAAATAGTCTAATGGTGTCAAATCGCACGATCTAGGCGGCCAATTGACCGGCCCGAAACGTGAAATTAACTGTTCACCAAACTCGCCTTGCAATTGCGCCATTGTTTCGCGTGCTGTGTGGCATGTGGCACCGTCTTGTTGAAACCACATATCATGCAAGTCAAGAACTTCCATTTCGGGCAAAAAAAAGTTTGTTATCATCGCTCGGTAGCGTTCACCATTGACAGTAACGCTGCGATTCGCATCATCTTTGAAGAAATATGGCCCAATAATGCCGCCGGCCCATAAACCGCACCAAACAGTGGCTTTTTCGGGATGCATTGGTAGCTGTTGCAATGCTTCTGGCTGATCTTCACTCCAAATGCGGCAATTGTGCTTATTTACGTACCCATTCAACCAAAAATGAGCCTCATCGCTGAACACAATTTTTCGATAAAAAAGCGGATCCTCGGCCAGCTTTCCAAGAGCCCATTCACCAAAAATTCGGCGTTGTGGTAGGTCGGCTGGCTTTAGTTCTTGCACCAGCTGTATCTTAAAAGGCTTTACGCCCAAATCCTTCCGCAAAATTTTCCACGTAGTGCTGTAACAAAGGCCTAACTGCTGGGAACGGCGCCGAATCGACATTTCGCGGTCTTCTGTCACACTAGCTGATACGGCCGCAATATTTTCTTCACTACGCACAGTACGTAAACGTGTTGGTGGTTTAATGTCCAACAAAGTAAATTTGGTGCGAAATTTGGTCACAATCTTCCGAATAGACTGCTCAGAACGTCGAGAATGCCGACCATAAAATGGAAGCAGCGCGCGATGAACATTTCGAACCGAGCACGAATTTTGATAGTAAAATTCAATAATTTGCAAGCGTTGTTCATTTGTAAGACGATCCATGGTTAAATTGCAAACCAAACTGAAGCTGTTTGACAGTGACACAAGGTACTAAACACACGTCAGCTGTCAAAACCAGTGTTGCCAAAACCAAACCAGCTAAAAAATCACCCGTTATTTAGTATAAAAGGAGAAATTCAAATTGAAATCGTTTGACGGATCTATACGTCATTCGAACATAGTTTGAAGACCTTTTTTCCTTGAAACTTAATTAAAAATTGTTGTTAAAACTAACAAATTTATTCTTACTAGAGATGAGCTAAGTCGTGAATTCGCGTTCACAGGTATAACTGTGAATGCTATTTTTCATTCACTGTGAATATAAACTGTGAATTTCATTTCGAAGTGCTGACTTTCTGTGGGTACTGAAAAGTAAAACAAACATGCAAAATCCCATAAAAATACAAACTCACCATGAATATATCATACAAAGTATAGATACAACAAAATTAGCCCTAAAAACACTGGTGGTACCGAACGCACTTTTGTATTTTCCAATCAAACACGTGTATATACATTCTTTTTGTGAGCTTACAACCCTTTTTTTACCTGACCTACCTTATCTACTTATCGTCTGCAACGAATTCTATTCCATTTCAAATTCAAAGAATTGCCTTATGCGATTATGCCTGTATCTCCTGCATTCACAAGCACACAAACTAAAGCAATTCATCAACTCACAAGGTTACGAATGTAGCTCTTTTGATTCGAAGATTTGGTTGGATAGCATTAGCAATAGCAATAGCAACGCAGGTTAGGTATTGTATGGGTAGATCTTGAATAGTAGTGAATAGTGAATATTCATTTCACATTCACGGTTTAACAATTCGCAGTTGTGTGGTGTATGATGTTGCGTTGTGACTAGCGATGAGAGATTTTTTCATTCATAGTTTAGCCATTCACAGTTTATTCGCAAGTTGTTAACAGGTTGTGAATGTGAATTTTCATTAGCTGTGAATAAGTAGCAGTTCGTGATTTTTGGCTCATCTCTAATTCTTACCATTCAAGTGGAAATTGTTGGGTGACTATATACGCCAAGCAACTCTCGCTTGAAATACGATATTTAACTATACTTAAGTAGTTTTAACTTATTTACAATTTGTTATAAATTTTCGAATACGGACAATAAAGACAAAATTTTTATCAAAATATCACTTGTTCCGCCTTCTTATTTAAATTTATGAATTTGAACAAGTTGTTGATATATCTACGGAGGTATCAACGTTGGGCAAAAACAGTGTGTTTACACGCGATTTATTTAAAGGTGTAAACACACGCAACAGTTACCATTCCTTCCAGATATCTCTGGGAGGACCTGACTTTCCTGGAAGATGAATCGATCCACTTCTATACTAAAACTGAGGTTTTGATGGAGTTGTATACTCAGATAGGCTGAAACTAAGTCTCTCCTTCCGTCTTCCCAATCACTGTAGCGTGTTCCAGGCGGAACTTTTGGCGATTAAAGAAGTCCTGTCTTGGCTACAAATTCAAAAACTGCCCTTAATTGCCGATCATCTCTCTTGGAGATGACACAGCAGTTCAACATTCACCTTTGCTGGGTGCCGGGTCATAGGGACATTCCAGGCAATTGCAGAGCAGACGAGCTCGGCAAAAGTGGAACTTTACTACCTATACTGTCAAATCGGAACAATATTGGTATACCCATCGCTACCTGTAAACTTATGCTAAAGCAAGATGCAATAGAGAGAACAAACCTTAGGTGGAGTAATATTGCCACATGTCAGGCCACAAAACAGATCTGGCCTGTGCTGGATCTGAAGCGCTCTAGGAACTTGTTATCTCTTAGCAGACTGCACATTAGCTCCGTCATAGGTGTCATTACTGGACACTGTCTAATAGGCAAGCATGCAACAAGGCTTGGTGTATTTTCTAACGACTTCTGCAGGAGTTGTTAGAGTTCTCTGTACATGCCCTGCTCTATCTCAACGAGTAGGAAGAAAGTTTCCTAGATTCCTGTGGTATCACAATGGGCCAACCAATGGTCTAAGTGTGTCCAGCGTAGTGTCAGTGTTCAACCAAGCTACTTTAAAAAGAAACAACAAAAAAATTTCCACGATTTTGTTTCTTCGTGTGAAAGATGCAAGAGATTTTTAAGAAAATTAAAAGAAAGCGTCAAAAAAATCTCCGGCAACTTGTTGACCTCGTGTGAAAGGGGACTTAGGTTTCAATAATTTGCGATATAAGCGACTGCTATTGTACATAGGCTCTGTTATACGTTTGTTAAGACACAAATAGGTACAAAGGTTTGCCCGGCGCGGCGCGAGGGATTTGCCAACAGCTAAGTATATGCACGAGTACGTGCTATGTACGTTTCTGGAATATAACTCGTACAATGTACATATGCTGGGTAATGCGTTTGCGGGGGATAATCACTATGGGCGTTTTTCTTTTTTAGTTCAGAGCAGTGCTCTGAACAGAGTCTGAACACTCCGAACATACTCTGAGCGATCTCTGAACTGAGCGTGCTCTGCTCTGAGAGTTCAGATTTTTTTAAAGAAACACGCTTCAGCAGCTGTCACTTTTTCTTTGTGTTCAGCTATTCAACTCCGTCTGCTCTATCAATTTATTCTGAGCTCATAGAACGCTGAACATGCTCAGAACGAAAAAAGAAACACAAAATTGGAGCTCTGAATGTTCTGAGCTAAGAAAGAAACACGATCTTTTGTTTAACAGTTCTGCTCTGAACTAAAAAAGAAAAACGCCCTATTATGCACTGTATTTAACTGATTTTGTTTTATATCTGTTTTATTATTTTGCAGTTTGAATGTGTACGAATTTAGGTATGCATAAAAATTATTTTTTTGTTTGAAGGACCATGTTAATGCTGAATATGAAATTTCCGATCTAAATGAAAGAATTAGCGTATTTTCTATAAACTAAAATGAACTTTTTTTCTATTCACTGGAACCGTATCGTGAATGATTCGTACAACACTAAAAATCCTATATTACATAATTATGAAAAAGACTAGTGTGTCTCTGTGATGTCGCAAATCCCCAATTTAGTTTATTTTTTCAACCAATTCTCTCTTTAATTGAAAAAAAACAAACAATAAATTTATATATTGTAGTTCTACCAAGGGTTAATAATTTTGTGAAAAAATAAAAAATAAAAAAACGGATCCAAATAAGGCCTATCGTGATATTAGAGTTATACTAAAAGATTAGAATGTATCAAAATAAAAATTTTATTGAAAAATATCACTATTACAAAATATGATATGACGGATTATACATTTCAGTGTATTACTTTTGTTCTCATTTCTACATTTTGGACGGATGCAGATTTTTTGTCATAAATATTTTAATTAAAATAACCATTACAATGGAATGCAAGGTTTAATGAAATATACAATAAAAATAAAAAATATTATTGCTGCCTAAAATTCTATTTGCAGCTTAAAAATGTCATCAAAAAAAAATTATTACTTCATGAATTTAAAATATTATAAGAATTTGAAGAATAAATTATTGGTATAACATTGGAATAATTTACCTTTTCGGTGTTTGGACGGAATTGAATATATTCATTTCTTATGTTTATCTTACAAAATTACCTTTTCTACTAACTTATCCATAAACTTAATTGAGTTTTAAAAAAAAAGATAAAAATACTAAATGAAACAAGTGATAACGAGACCGTCGTCCTAAAACTTAAATTATATACAGAACAGTACGGGCATTGTGAACTTCCACAAACTTCACAAATATTCAGTAAGTATGTTGGCAAAGAATCGAATATCGTTTCGTTAAAACGTTCTGAAAAAAAATAAATTAAGCAAGATACTATTATAATTGCTGTTCTACTTTACCTGGGGCATAGTAATCATAGATTCGGACAGGGAGGTAACGTGACATGTTTGCTACTGGATACCATCTTTCAATTGTAAAATTCACACAAATATCTTCATTGTCCAGCTTTATAAGTTAAAAGTATATATTAAGTAATATTAAATATGTATATGGAAATTCACATTTTTAAGAAAATACTTACATAGTCGAAATAAAACATAACTTTACGTTGAAAATATTTTGCCTGTTTCAAATTCCTTACTCGATTACTAAGCACATATGAATCCAGTTTTTGTTGCTGAATATAGTATCCAGTTGGAATAGTTACATCTAGCACGGCCATGCCAGAGCGCTCAGATTCATTTATGTTAATCCAACTTAAATAAAAAGATTTTAAAGTTCAATTAAATCATTCAAGTAAAAAGTTAAAAATAGAAAAATTTAAAAGAGGGCTTTTGTGAGATGACAAACTCGACTTCAAAGCTTTTTGCACCATCATATGAATATTGAAAGTTTGAATGAATCAACCACAATTTGACTGTGCTACCACCAAGCACAGATAATAAACTATACAGATGTAGCATCCATATGGGAAAAATGTCCATGAAAACGAAATTCGTCCAAAAATAAGAACTTTCTTAAAAGTTCAACTTTTGAAAGGAACAACATTTCAATTTATTTTCTTTACTACTCTTACATATGGGAGAGCTACACACGGAAAAAAACACACAATTTTGTTTTTGTTTTCTTATTTATTCTACTCCTTCAAGAGCTATGAGAAAAAACGAACGGAAAGAAACCTGGAGAGACATTCTGTATGGGGAAAGCGATCAGACGTTTTCGTTTGTGCGAAAGATTTGCTTCATATCTTTATGCAAGTCCTTCGCACAAACGAAAACGTTTGATCGCTTTTTAGATACAGAATGTCACCAATGCTGTCGGAATGGCTTCTTTACTGCGGAATGGGCTACTTTGCTACCCATTTTTTCAAAAAGGCTCCTCAAGTCAAACTTCTGTGTCAAAGGACTAAGACTTTGAAGATTTTTACCGAAGTATATTCAACACTAAAAATGCTTTAAATGAGACTATGTTTCCTTTGATAAAAAAATTTGTTGGAGCAATAATTGCTTTTTAGTAGTGCGACTACTGAAAGAAATTTTTCAGATGTTAGTCTAATAAAAGACAAAAATCGAAACAGCCTTCACGTTGAAACGCATAATAACTCATGCGAAAAGTGGGAACGGTCTAAAAGTTTGATTGAAAAGTAAAAAGAAAAAGGTCTAGACTCAAAAAAATAATAATGTATATTTGTTTGTTTATTAAATAAGTTATTTGTTTTTAAAGAACTTTTAATATTAATTAATGTCATAATAATGATATTTTTTTAAGTTATTTATTTTTCTATTTAAAATAAGGCTTCTTATGAGGCGTAATTGATGTAGATATATAACTTCAGATATGAATGCTTTTGTTTTGTATAGACCATTGGGACGTTACATTCTTGTGTCTTCCTTGACATTTTTTTGTATGAATAAAAATATCAATAGAAAAAAAAATATTTTTGTTTCTTTTCATTTGCGATCATATTATTTTACGAAATATCTCGAATTTTAACGGTACTCCTCAACTTCCGAGAATGCCCTCCTAATTTGATGAAAAGTGCTACTCTCGGAATTTGTGAAACGACACCACTGAATGTCACCCCTGTTTGCTTCTCTCTTTTTAGGAATCGTGTGTTTATTGTTTTTGTTTTGTCATGATCTTAACTCGCTATGTGCTATCGCAGGTCAAATTTGAGACTTCCCATTGCAAGTAAATAAAAAAAAGAGTGTGCGTACTTATGTACACACGCTAGAAGTAAAACTTCTTTCACGACAACAGGGCAAGTATTTGCAAAATCGTGACGCTGAATTTTGAAATTCGTGACGGGAATTTGTATGTCGGTTTGACATGTCACTGACAGCTCCATAGAAAAAGTTTTTACCCCCATGCCGCAAAAGAAGTTTTACTTCAAAAATCAATCAAAATATTTGTTTAGAAAAATATTGAAATTGATTTTTTGAGAATGTTTGGAAAAAAAATAATTGAAATAAAAATGAATTTAAATACTATAAACAAGAACGTTTCATTTAAGAGGCCTTTCCTTATATTAGAAGAAAAAACGAAAAAACGCTGATTCGCTCTACAATTTCACGAATTCGTTTGTGTGCGTATGGCAACCTATGTACATACATACGGTGGAAGTGTTTTTTATTTGTCATGAACAATAAACAACAACAAGAATGCCATTGAAGGTCAACTGAAAGCGTTCGGTAGTATAGGTAGGCAGGTAGATACTTCAAGGGTTGCTTTTGCATTTTTTGTGGTTTCTCTCAATTAAGGAAGGTGACGTGTGACAAATGATGTTTGTGTGTTTTTATTTTTGTAATTATTATCTTCAGTTTGATATTTTCTATTTTGCTTTCAGATTTGTAGATCTAAATCCCATATTGGTAGGCACAGGTACATACCTATCTAAGGTTACCTATTTAAACGTTTCTTTCACGGTTGCTTAAAGGTTTATTAAATGATTGTTAAAATTTTAAGTTTTTAATTATCGTCAGAATAGCTAATTTCTTAGTTTTAAGTGTTAAATATTATTGAATCATGTGTTAATGTTGAAGGGTAAAATATTTTGCTTGAACGGAGATTTAAACAGGTTGTTTTGCCTAAGATACGACAAAAGGCTAGGGCTAGTAAGCAGGTTGGATCAAGGCAAGACAAAAATTGTACGGGCGGAGAGGTCTAATTCAACCTGCAAAGCCGAGAGGGTAATTTTCCAAAAAAATCCACTTGAAATAAAAAAAAATCATGACACAGTGTCATGCTATACTATTGTGAAAAGCCCTAAATACACTTAGGTATATAGTCTCAAAAGAAATTGACTAAAAAAAAAAACCTATATATATTATATTATATAATATATAAAAAAAAATACATATTTTGTTATTAATGATCATGAATAATATTTTTAACGAATAGGTACGAGTATATTACGTATATTGATCATGAAAATGTGGAAACGAAGGCAATATTATTGAGCAAAACCGTTGGTGTTGAACCGTAGATCCAAATAGGATACTGAGAACAGTGAACATACATTATGTAAGCAATAGATGCAAACGTTTTAGAAAGAAACGAAAATCTTGTCGCCAATAAATTGAGTCTATCTGGCTAAAAAAAATGCTTTTTTATGGTTTTAGGAACAAAATACCTAAGTAAAATCCATTCTGAAATGTGTCTTTGCTTTCGTTGCATTAGTGATAATTTCGATAATTTGTAAAAAATTCTACTTACTTATTAATTAAACTTACGAGTATTATTAAAATTATAAAAATGACTATAACAATGTAAAAATAAAAAAAACTGGCGTTCCCAGATTTGTTTTACCTAACGATTATCGTCATGAAATATGGTTACCAAATTCTGGGAAGTCTCAGAAAAACTTATTTGCGACGAAAAAATTTATATATGTGATCATTTTGACAAAAAAAAATTTAAGTCTGGGAGCTTTCCGTGCATGCACAAATAGAGAGGCTTGTCCGTTCCCATACAATCAAAATAAAAGTGAGTGTGTTTTAAAAGAAATCACAAATAACTTGCAAAATTTCAATCCACAGTTGTTATAGATGTTATTTTGGCATTATTTAAACACGTTTTGTGGTTCAAATGCAAATGGCAGTACCTACATATGTATTCGTTTGCGTAAGATCAGATTACATTTTTTTGCTCCTGGTATTATGCCCCAGAATTGTGTGGAGGCCCTGCATCCACTCCCAAAATTTGCTATCTGCTCTTCGAAAAACTCTTGACAGTATCTTTTAGAAAATTCATTCAAGTGAAACCCCAATTTTTTCTCCTGAACAAATTTGATTTTTTTTGCGAAAAAATATATGTACAGTCGACTCTCCCTAAGTCGAATTTTCACGGGATACCAAGATTTGTTCGAGTTAGAGAGAGTTTTGGAAAAATTCGAGTTATAGAGAAAAAAATATTTTTTTTTATTTTAAAAGGTTTATGTAATAAATAAAGTTTAATATACATATGTATTAAAGCAACCAACAACATAAAGAAAAGGATAATAATCCTTTTTTGTTTTTGCGTTGTAACTTTTTAAAAACTGTATCTTTTTATAGAGGTACCAGGGTTATGAATAGGAAGAAACGCAAAGAGCTGACGATGATGGTACACGCGATGCTACACATATATACATATGTACCTATTAAGGTTTTGATGGTTCGTAGTTATACTATACCCAAATACGAATTCCGAAGGGGTAATGGTTTTTTATTTTTTTTTTTTGTTCTAAACAAAATTCGACTTAAGGGGTGAAAAAAGATGCCAATTATCGAGAAAATGTGTTCGAGTTAAAGAGAGTTCGACTTAGAGAATGGTTTTTGTATGGAAAATTGAAGGGAATGATAAAATATGGCGAAAAGATTCGAATTAGAGAGAAATTCGACTTAGAGAGAGTACGACTTAGGGCTAGTCGACTGTATATTTATAATTATTTATTAACAAAATAATATTTATTTTCAAAACTTTACGTTATTAAGAAATATTTTTACGTTATTAAGTAATATTTTTGTTTGTAATATTCGAATCTATCAATTTCTAGACAAATACTAAAAACCGGATGCCTAAGGGTCTGTTTCACAATGTCTGATTAAAGTGCCAATTAAGCTACATGGAACTTATTCGACAGTTAACAACCTCATTTACGTTTCACAATGTCTGAATACGTCTAATTGGCAATTAAAGTTGTAAGTATTTTACTGGCAAGATGAAGTGCCGATTAGAAAATTAAACTAACAATTAAAAATTCAAAATTTTCTTCACTAACACTCACACTTCAATTCAACACACAATTACCTCTTATTATTCCATCTCTTTGAAACAATCCTCTCGACACTTTTAACATATACAATAAGATGACCCACCATGAAAAACTAACTATTTGATGATTATAAATATTTTTTCTTCAATGTTTGACATGAGTCAAATTCTATTTGTCTGAAAAACTGGAATAACGAACGAATAGCTAATTGATCATTGTGAAACGCAAAGTTTTTTAATGGGAGGATTTAATTTTAGGATCAATTAAATGTCGGATAACTAATTAGAAATTTACTCAGACATTGTGAAACAGACCCTAAATGTCTTTTAATTAAAAAAAAATTAAAAATAACGAAATCTACTATACTTCTTAATTAGTAGAAAATAATAGGATTCTTGAAGCAACAAAATAACAGATGGATGTCGAATTTAAGAAAACTTACTTTTGTTATTTTCAATTTTCTCAAAAACTAGAAAACATTTTGACATATTGTTTTTAATGTTTCGACTAAAAACTGATTGGAGCATTGAATATAAAATACAAAACTACTACTTAATAACATACAATTTTGAGCAAAATGACATTGAACACAATTTTTTAATTTTTTTTTTTCAAAAATTCAAGTTTAAAAATTAATTTTTAAAAAACTGTTCACTCAAACAACTTAATTTAAAAAGAAAATGAAAGAAGAAATCTTTGGCTTTATAAAAGTGTATAGCAAGGTATTAGGTGTATTTTATTCATTGCTGGATAGCCAGCGCAGCACAAGTCTGAATAAAAAGATCACTCACTCTATACGTTCATTTGAATAATTGAAAGCTCTATCGTCAGCACAGCCATCTTCTTTTTTACTGACTTTTTTTCGCCAGCAATCAGATTGTTTTTGTTTGCCAAGCGAAATTTTGCTGCGCTGGCTATGCAGCAATAAATAAAACACACATAATGTAGTTGTTACCGTTGTAACAACCATACGATATTTTTCTTGTCTCAACTCAACACGCTCTTATAGCTTTTTGTCACACCTTAGGTGAATCACCATATGTATTGTATACCTACATAAAAGCAATGTCAATATAGTAACAAAATTGTAGAAAAAACAATAAAATAAAAAATATAGGGAGGTATCTACCTATCGGTTTTTAAAAACTAAATTGTGTTTCCTTAGAAAAAAATTAGGTATAAAAGTTTCTCTTCTTTGATCTTCCAAAAATGATGAGCTTACAAAAAATATTTATTAAACTTATTTTTCAATGGGTAAGGTACCTATACCAACCAACATATGTATACCTATCTACATATAGGTACCTGTATTGATTAGTTAAAGTCTCTTCCTTATTGACCGCAAAAATGATTAAAGAAAAATAAAAACAAAAACACAAACAAAATTTTAATTTAGTTGTACTTTATTTATTTTTCTAAATACCGAATGCATTTCGGAAGGCAATTGGCCTACCATCATCAGCGTAATACGCGTGAACAACTAAAACAAATTTTTTTTTTTAAAGCAAAAACAGATTTTAAAAAGAGAGTAACTTTAAGAATTTACATGTAAATGTACGACACATACAAATTATTTAGCAAGAGAAAATAAATTAGAAGATATTGGGCTTTCCTCTTTGTTCATCAAATTCTCGTTAATGCTCATGTAAATGGATTCATATGCGTCTAATTTTGATGGAAAAGGTACACTTTTTATCAGCTTGTAGTTGTCGAGGAGAGGTGTCATGTTATGAGGTTCTGTGTGGGTTAAATCAAACGCATGAGCTGCAACTGCTTTTTGAATGTCTTTGTTGTTGATGTACCTCTGATGTTCAGCTATACGACACTCAACAGCGCGCTTTGTCTGTCCGATGTATTTGCTGCCACAGGTAGAACAATTGATTTCATACATTCCGCTCTTTTTGTTCATAGGTTTTACGTCTTTTGAAGAACCAAGAAAAGAGCTGAGTTTGTTTTTGTTGGAATTTACGATAGTCAAATTAGCTTTACTGAATGTGTGTTTAAGTTGATTGCAGATTTTCGGTACAAACGAAAGTGCGACACGACGATCAGTGTTGATGTTGTGGGCGTTTTGAGAGAAAAGAGTAGAGCAATTCTTCTTCTTGATTCTTTGGGTATGCTTCTTAATCAATTGGTCGATGAGAGACTTTTTATAACCGTTGACTTGAGCTAAGTGAAGAATATGCTCATATTCGTTTTTATAATCAGCCACAGAAAGGGGTAACCGACACATACGATTGTCGTCTTGTTGGATTGTCTTGGTTCTTCAAAAGACGTAAAACCTATGAACAAAAAGAGCGGAATATATGAAATCAATTGTTCTACCTGTGGCAGCAAATACATCGGACAGACAAAGCGCGCTGTTGAGTGTCGTATAGCTGAACATCAGAGGTACATCAACAACAAAGACATTCAAAAAGCAGTTGCAGCTCATGCGTTTGATTTAACCCACACAGAACCTCATAACATGACACCTCTCCTCGACAACTACAAGCTGATAAAAAGTGTACCTTTTCCATCAAAATTAGACGCATATGAATCCATTTACATGAGCATTAACGAGAATTTGATGAACAAAGAGGAAAGCCCAATATCTTCTAATTTATTTTCTCTTGCTAAATAATTTGTATGTGTCGTACATTTACATGTAAATTCTTAAAGTTACTCTCTTTTTAAAATCTGTTTTTGCTTTAAAAAAAAAAATTTGTTTTAGTTGTTCACGCGTATTACGCTGATGATGGTAGGCCAATTGCCTTCCGAAATGCATTCGGTATTTAGAAAAATAAATAAAGTACAACTAAATTAAAATTTTGTTTGTGTTTTTGTTTTTATTTTTCTTTAATCATTTTTGCGGTCAATAAGGAAGAGACTTTAACTAATCAATATAATCGAGACCACAAATTTTGTTCCTTTTTAACAGATTAACTTGTTAAAAAAATTTTGTTTTGTTATTCATATAGGTACCTACCTATCTACACAATTAGAATTACACATTTTGAATCTTTAAAATCTCATAGATAGGTAGGTAGGTACAAAACTTTAAAATTAGGATTAAGAAAAGTTCATACCAAACTCATAAAGACCAAAAAACGCAACAAATTAAAACATAATCGTCATCACCCCAAATTGCATGAAAGCAACAACAACATCTTTGAATGAACGCAAAGTAAAAAAAAAACAACCCTTGAAATTACATTTCGTTCAACAAACGTAGTTTGACCTTGTCTGGCATGGCAGACAACAATTCAACTGCAAAACCAAAGTGGTTTTTTTTTGTTGTTGCCTCCCTTTCATTCGAACGAAAATTTCCCTCATAATTTCCTCAAGCATATTCAATGGTTGTGGTTTTCACTATTCAGTTTTTAAAAGCGACAACGTTGACTTTGATTTCCGGCCATCTATCGGCGATCTAATCCGGTGTCCCTTCTATTTGTAATTATTCAATGGTCATACTCTAACGCAAACGTAACCCAAAAAATGGACAGAGAATTTGCGTTTCTAGCTGACTCGGAAAAGTATTCTGGTCAGGAATTTTAAAAATAAAATGAACTTCTTTATGGATTCTGGTGCCACGAATCACATGGTTAATAATGAAAACAATTTAATTGATATCAAAGTTCTCGATACCCCAATTAAAATTGCCGTAGCAAAAGATGGAATCAATTTATTTGCCACCAAAATTGGGAAAATAAAAGGCAAAACTATTGTGAACGGGGTAGAATGTGCATTTACCATGGAGAATGTTCTTTATGTGAAAGACTTGTCAAATAATCTGTTATCCATAAGAAAACTTGACGAAAAGGGAATGAAGATAATCTTCAACAATAAAACGGTAAAAGTTTACCAAAGAGATGAAATTGTTCTGCAAGGAAAGTCAAATGGAAAACTGTATGAGGTCAGCATGTGTATTAACTCAAAAAATCCACACATAAATTATGCAGGAATGTGCAAGCGCATTGATGAGCTGGAATTATGGCATAAGCGCCTTGGTCACCTTAACAACCAGGATGCACTTAAAATTGCAAAAAAAAAACATGGTAAGCGGTATACAAATAAAAAGGAATAGTGAGTCTAATTCTTTCTTTTGTGAACCATGTACTTTTGGGAAGCAGTGCCGAAAG
Source organism: Epistrophe grossulariae (assembly GCA_929447395.1). Classification (NCBI taxonomy): domain Eukaryota; kingdom Metazoa; phylum Arthropoda; class Insecta; order Diptera; family Syrphidae; genus Epistrophe; species Epistrophe grossulariae. Next base: position 60,184,710 of record OV839566.1, on the reverse strand, counting down.
CCATTTAAAAGTGTGAGGCAAAGCAGGTAAAAACGAGTGCTGGAGCTGATTCACAGCGATGTTATGGGACCAATAACACCCGAATCATACAACGGAATGAGATACGTCGTGACATTCATGGACGATTTGTCACATTTTGCGATGGCTTATCTACTAAAAAGTAAAGACGAAGTTCTGGAAAGGTTAGAGAGTACCATGCTTTATGTACTGCTCAATTTGAACGAAAAATATCAAGACTTCGCGTCGACAATGGTGGTGAGTACACTTCGATAAGATTTAAGCAATTTTGCAATTCAGTTGGAATACGTTTAGAATACACTTCACCATATTGTCCGGAGCAAAATGGAGTTGCCGAGAGATTCAACCGAGTCGTGATGGAAAAGGCAAGGACGATGCTGATTGAATCGAAACTGGAAAAATCTTTCTGGGGAGAAGCTGTTTTATGCTCAGTTTACTTGGCAAATCGGAGTCCAACAGCTGCTTTTAACAATACACAGCATGCGAATAGTACTCCAGCGGAAATATGGTATGGCAAGCGACCAGACCTTTCAAATCTAAGAATATTCGGATGCACTGCTTATGCACAGCTGGGGATCAAATTGGACGCAAAAGCACAAAAATGTGTGATGATTGGATACGCAACGAGTGGATATCGGCTCTGGAATCCAGCAACCAAGAAGGTCGTCACGGCAATGGATGTCATCTTTCATGAGGTATGTGAAGAACCGAAAAGTGTTACTATTAAAATAGATGACAACAACAACAATGCAGACACTAACGAAGATAAAAAACATTAAATGGGAAACCGAAACCAAAAATTATGAAAAAGAAAGTGTTGAAGCTGAAAGTGAAACGGAAGAAAGTTTTCAAGAATGTTCAGAACGGGAAATTCTTCACTCACCGGATGAAAACTATGAAGAAGCATCACATGATCGAACACTAACACCAGTTACGAAACGCTCCGGCCGACAGAGCTGTAAAAAGACTGCAGTACTTTGGTAAAGTCGCAGTTAATTAACTTAACAATTGAATGCAAGTTAATACTGTGCCTGGGTACTTTAACTGGAAAATAAACAGTTAGCAGTCAGCACTAATATTAGTACTGTGCAGTTAATAAAAGCAGTTAATTGACTAAAAGTACTTTTACTTTTAACTGGTGTTAATCTTTTTAGTCACTAAAAAGTTTTAAGTACTGGCCTTGTTTTGGTTTTAGTCAATAATTCTTTCAACTGCAATTAATTAACTTTGCATGTTATATGTTATACATGCGGCATGTGCCACTTGACACGTGGTATGTGAGCCTTTTATATTTTTTGCAGCCTTTTGATTAATACTTAAGAATTCTATTTCTAAAAGAACAGTACCTATATATATGTAAAAAAAAGAAATTGTTTAGAAAAATGTTTGCATTATTTATGAAGCATAATATGCGTGCGACATCATGATATACCTATAAGAAGTTGCATATGTTATATATTTTCAATCAAATTGACATATCATTTAATTTTTGTTTCATTTATTTTATACTTAATCAGCCTTATTTATTAGATTTCACTAATACTCGTTTCAACCTCGGAATAGTTAAACCGAGGCGAAACACTTACTCCGTCATAACGCCCCGTCAAACGGTTTTAGCTACACCCTCCTTATGTCAAATATATTATCAAAAAAAAACAATCTCTCTGGTTATTATAATATGGGATTAAACGAGTTTTGTACTGCAACTAAAGCGTTTAAAGAATTTAAATCATTTATACATGCAAAATAACTATCCATTTTGCCTTACAATTAGTAACAAACGGATAAAAAAAACTTCTTCTACACTCCTTTTTAGTTACTAATTGTCATGTCATTTGGATACTAAAACGGCTTTACTACGGCTTTAATCCTACTATGTACCAGTTTTAGCTTACTCCGCCTCTAATCATCGTTTATTTTTTTTAGAAATAAGTTTTTCAGGATTAGAGGCGAAGTAAAGTCGGAGTAAATTTACTCCGTCGCTAAAACGACTTAATAAATAAGAATTTGTTTGACGCGGCGTAAAGACGGAGTAAGCGCTTCGACTCGGTTTAACTATTCCGAGGTTGAAACGAGTATTAGTGAAATCTAATAAATAAGGCTGAATGTCTTTATTATATTACACATGTCAAATACATATACATATAAAAAAAATGTAATTGAAGTTATTTTAATTTAATAAAAAATTGTCCAAATGTAAAATATATACATACATACATACAGTCCGTAACATTTGAATAGCCTCACACTTTAACTTTCTTACATTCAAATGTTTTTGATACTTCTTTGATTTGTACATAAGAAAATTTATATTTAAAGACAAGGTTAGAGAACGATTTTTGAGATTAAGAACATTTTTGAACAAATTTTCTTAAAGTTTAATGATCTCTTTTTTTTTGTAACATTTGAATAGCATAATTGATTTTATTTCCCATTGTAAGCTATATAATTTAGCAACGTAGGTCTGAAAAAGTTATCAGGAAGTGATAAAACAGTTACATTTTGCGATTTTTACAATTTGAAAGTTTAAATGGGCATAGTAACATGTTGATCACTTGCTGCATGTTTCACTGAAACAAATTTCTGCATACATTCATTCGAATATGTGCAAATAGGACGTGACATAACGAAAAACTGGAGCCTAATTACGTAAAACGAAAACGATCGAACGATATCGTTTTGGCAAAAGCTGTCCCTATCTTTCCCTTTAGATGTGATAGATATGGGTATTTTCAAAACGATATCGTTCGATCGTTTTTGATTTATGGAATTAAGTCCCTGTTGTTGTTCTGTCATGCCATTTCCATGAATCAATTCACCGAATCCATTCATATTCTTAATTAGTTTAGCTTAGTTTATTTAATTCAATGAATGCCTACACAATTAAGAATATACTTCTTATAAAGTAGTGTAAAGCTTAATATAACAATTATTTAATGAGTAAAATTTACTTTACATTTTATAACTATTGAATAAGGTTTAGAATTAGTTTTGAAAATAAGACCGTAGCTCTCTCGAAACTGCTTTTGCCACTCACTCTCCTTATGTCGTATGGCATTGACGAAAAATTGCCACTAATTAAACAAGAATAACGAGGATTTCTGAGTTGTTGGGATCTGTTGGAGGAGCCAAACTGTATAATATTGAAGAGACTGCAGGGTTCCTCTGTATGGACTATGTTGAAGGCTAAAACAAGGGTTCGGAAGCGCAATAGGTCATCGAAGGAAATCGAATAAATTTGTATGGAGAATCTTGAAACACGGTCAAATCTATGCAACCCGAATATATAACGTGGTTAAATACTACATTGAGCCTTCTTCTGTTGACTGCATCACAGTTAGAATAGATCTCGCACCCGAAAGTAATTATTGGCGTTTTAGTCAATAAAAAACATGTTTTTAGGGGGGTGTAATACAGCAAAGACCATAACCTGCGGAGTACTCCATATACTTTTCCAACGGCAGCGTTGATGTGCATATCCCAAGACAATGTACTATTGAACAACATACCAAGGTTTCTTGCAGTTGAAACATAAGCAATTTAAGGTGATTTAAAATTTATTTAATTGTTATCGGATTTCACGCGGTTCAACAATCAATTTGATAAGCAATGTGTGATTTGTTCAGGTATAACTTGGGAAAATAACTAAGGTTCAAAGCTTTTCTACTTATAACAATGCATTTAGACTTTAAAGCATACAAGAACAGACCATTGGATACAGACCAGTGAGAAATTTCTTCAAGGTCCCTATTTATTGTATATGCGCAATTTTCAATGAGCCCAAGGGGAAAACTTTTTTATAATTAATTATATAATATATTAATATAATTTTTTATAATTGGATGCCAGCTTTGTTAAGTAGCTGCCTCTATAATGTTAAGTACTAAATGCTCTAAATGCCAAAATATTCTTTTAGAAGAAGCAAAAGCTATAAAGTGTAGCTTATACTGCGGAAAATCATTCCATAGACTGTGCTTGAATCTATCTGATGAAGTAATTAAGTGCATTTTAAAGACAAACTCAAACGTCTCATATCGATGTGATGATTGAGTTAATTTTCCCATCATGTGCTTGCTCTCTAAAGTCAATGAACTTTTGCCTGTTGTTGATGTGCTATGCAAAAACGTAGATCTATTGGACTCTAATTTGAAAGAAATCAAAAGTAATATAGGCTCAGGAAATGAAAGGGACAATAGTAATGCACTTGTGTTGACTCAAATAGTCAACAAGTAAAGAATCAATAAAGAAATATGTTGCAGCTAAAGTAAATTGCGATGATGCTGATATACAATGCTTTAAGTTGGTAAAAAAGGGTACAGATGTTAAAGATCTGGCTTATGTTACATTTAAAATTGAGTTTCCTGCTAATTTGTTTGATCTTGCCTTGAATCCATTAAACTGGCCCAAAAATGTTTTGGTTAACAAAACTTAAATTTTTCAAATAATTCAAATAATTCTAATTATATTATTGTTTACCAGAAGACCCGTGCGAAACTTTCGCACATTCAATAAGGTTTTGCAATTAAATTTTCAAATAGAATGTTTGAACAAAATAAATAAATTCTTTATTGATATGAACAATATTAATTTTACAAAACTTCTATGTAAACAATATTTGATGTAAAAATGAAATCAGAAGTGACAAATAAATATGTTTCTCCCCCAATCATTCAAGTTGGAGCGAAAAAAATGTTTCTCACCCACTCACTCAAAGTGCAAGCGAAAAAAGAGGATTTTAAATTAAAGAATTGATAAATACACATGTTTCTTTCATTCATGCAATCTAGTGGTACGGGATCACGTTTTGCGGGAAAACGTACGCGGGAAAACGTAGCCAACCCAGTGGTACCTAATAAATGCATTCGACTTAAGATTACAAAAAACAGAAGTAACAAATATGTTTCTGCCCCACTCACTCAAGGTGCAGCGAAAAAAGAGAATTTTAAATTACAGAAGTAATACATATTTTTCTCTTTCACTCATTCAATTTGTTAAAAGTGAGGCATTCTTTATGTCATTTATTGAATTATTTGAAATTGCCGAAATTTATAGAACATATTGTGGTTTAACATAAAGTTTTTGTGTAATGTCATCGCTTTGTATAATTTCCTATCCAGTGATACCTATTTTAGTAGATTTGACTATTTTATAAGTGAGAAAAAGGGAGTCTGACAACAGAAATAATATATAAATGATGATTACCAAATCTCTTATGAACTGTCAACAGTTCGAAATCTCAAAAAATCTTTTATGAATCGCATTTTTGGTATTCAGCCTGCCATAAAAGAATAAAAGACAAAATCTAAAAGATTTTAATAAAAATATAAAGTAATAAATATTTAATATTTTATTTCTATTACAAATGTTCTTTAAATGAAACAAATGTAAGAAAATAACATTTAAATACATAAAAAAGTATTTAAATGGGGGTGCCCCGGCGCAGTGGAAGAAGTGCTTGACTGCTATCCTGGATGTGTGGGTTCGATCCCCAGTCTAGGCAGCATTCTTTTCTATATTCCCTCAACTGAACGCGCGCCACCCCTGGGATTTAATGAGATAATCAAAACCTTATTTCTCAATCCACTGTGCCAACAAAAATCTATCATATCCTTCTATTCCTTCTAACATTGCCTAATTTATAAGACCCTAGGTCTTACTGGCATATATATGTTTGTGTTATTTTTTTTTTAAATGAATACACAGAATGAGAACACTTTTGTTGCAACTAAAATGTAAAACTGACTTTCATTCTTGTGTCCAGAAAAATTCTTGTATAAACTCACAGAAGATCTAAGTGAGGGAACGGAGCTAATAAATTGAACCGATCTAATGTCACATTCCAAAATATTATTAATTGGAAATGGGAAGTGTTCGGAAGTGGCGAAAAAGAGAGAATATTAAATTACAGAAGTATATATATTTTTCTCTTTCACTCATACATAAATTAAAATTGAAGTATTTTTTATGTCAAATTATTCATTTATTGAATTATTTGAAAATACCGAAATTTATAAAAAATAGTGTGGTTTAAAATAAAGTTTTTGTGCGATATCATCACTACGTTGAAATTCCTATCCAGTAATACTTAAATTACTGGATTTGACCATTTCATCAATGAGAAAAAAGGAACATGACAACAGAAATAATATATAATGATTATCAAAATGCTAGTGGCATTCGAACAAAAACCAATGAATTATATATTTATAGTTCTATTTATGAATATGATGTAATTATTATATTATTATTATTTATTGTACTATTCATACTATAATGTCAGTTTATTAGACTTGAGCATTCTTTATTCCGTCAATTTCATTGAATTTCTGAACAACAACTTGGTGCTACCACCAATTGTATACGAATTATTTTATAATTCGTTTTAATTAATTATTTGGCTGGATATATAGCTATTTCAAGGGTTGCCAAGCCCTATCATCAGTCTCCTTATGAGTGGAGCTGAGATCGAACGAAGTCTTATGCACAACGCATTCCACCGCTTAAGACCACTTTTTAAGGTGTTGTTGTTGTTCAGAAATTCAATGTAATTATTAGTTATAACCGAAACATGGTTAAATTCTAGTTATTTGTCGTCAGAGATTTTTGCTTCTAATTATAATGTTTATCGCTTAGATAGATTGTATACAGAATATTTAAAAAGAGGAGGAGGAGTTCTAATTGCAGTAAAAACTATTTATCGAAGTAAAAGCATTATATTGCCTAGGATTGGAGAAAATATAGAGCAGATGTGTATAAACGTTAATTTGTATGGAAAAGAAATTTTGTTTATATCTAGTTATATACCGCAAAAGAGCTCAATAGAGATACATATAAGAAAACCTTATTTATAATATAGAAAATATTGTTAGTAATTTATTGGAAAATCAGTACCCCTTTATTGCTGGGGATTTTAATCTAGGGATCTAATATGGAATTATTCAAACGAAGATAAATGTCCTATTTCTTATAATATGAAAAAAGATTATGAATATAGTTTTATTGATTCAATGTTTTCAATGGATATTTTTCAAGTTAATCATGTTCACAATTCTTTAAATAGATTGTTAGATTTAATTTTTATAAATAATATTAATTTTGAAGTTATTCAAGTTCAATTTCCATTGCTTAAAAACTCAGTTTACCATGTTGCAATATGCTCTATTTTAAAATTCGAAAACTGTGTAAAATACTCTTTACTTCTATCTAATGATGAATTTTTTAAATTTTAACAAAGCTAATTTCATTGCACTCAATAAGTACATTGCATCAACTGACTGGATGCATTCTCTTGCCGATTTATCTTTACAGAGTGCGTATAACAAATTTGTGGATATTTTTTCTATCGGTTTAAATCTGTATTTTCAAAAAAAATGGAAATTGGACATCATTTAAAACTCCTTGGTCCAATAAACGTTTGGTAAGATTAAAAAATGTTAAAACCAAAGCTTTTAAAAAATTCAGAAAATCAAATTCTGAAACTGACAGAAAGCTTTTCTGCCAGTTGCGAAAGGAATATGATTTTATGAATAAATACTTGCACCAACAATATGTACTGAATATTCAAACCAGCATTTCTTGTGATCCAAAAGCTTTTTGGACTTTTTTAAATAGTAAAAACGATCTGTTGCTCTTCAGGAAAATATGGAGTTTAATGGTCAAACATCAAACGATTTACAAAGTTCGTGTGAACTTTTTTCTCAATTTTTTAAGTCGGTTTATGTTGACCATTCTTCATTCAATTAATTATCAAACGGAAAGCTATTCTAGTAGTAATGCTAATATTTCAACACTTAATCTTTTAGAATCCGATATCCTAAATGGTATCTCAAAATTAAAACCCAGCTTGAATCCTGGTCCTGATGGAATTCCATCTTTTGTTTTAAACCAATGTCAATTTTCGTTAGCTTAACCGCTTCTGATAATTTTTAATAAATCCCTTTCCACTGGACTATTTCTGAATCAATGGAAATTTTCATATGTAAGTCCTATTTGCAAATCAGGCGCAAAAATTTAGTAGTAAATTATCGTGAAATTTCTAAAATCTCTGCAATCCTTAAATTATTTGAGCTCATAGTAAAGGATCATTTGTTTTTTAATTTAAAGAACATATTTGTATTGAGCAGCATAGATTTATGCCAGGTAAATCAACTTCAACAAATCTCATGCTTTATTGTAGATATGTCACCGATTCTTTTGAATCTGGCTATCAGTTTGACACTATCTATACTGATTTTGTCTTATAGCTAAACTAAAAGTTTTCGGTATTCATGGATTGCTTTTGAAATGGATATCTAGCTACCTTAATGATAGAACACAATGAGTGAAATTTATGAAATAATTGCTTAAAGTGTGCAATTCATAAAAGTGTCTTCTACCAGTTCAATTAAAAATCTGGGTGAGTCGATTAAAATCCGCACATAGATCTCATAAATATAATACCTAAAATGTATCCACCACCGCTAAAAAATAACAATAAAAACATGAAACAGCAAAATAAACGGAAACATGTGGAAACTTATCCCGAACGTCAACCAAATAATAGCTTTGCAAACCAAGAAGTTGCGGTAGGTAGTATGATGGCCGATGATTTAAAAAATCTCATTCGAAATGCTATGGCACCCTTATTAGATGAGAAATTGAAGGATTTGCCTACAAAGGCTGACAATGAAGGAATTTACTTGGATCTCCAGAAGCTACAGGCTACAGCACGGGAAACCCGATGTATTTTTTTTATTTTTTTAGAACGTCAAGTGGAATTCTTAGAATTAAAGGCGAACGAAAAAAACATAGTAATGCATATACCAATAGTGGATGGAGTAAACACTACGGAAAGAGCAAAAGATCTATGCATTGATCTTCTGCAAACAACAAACTCTGGTGTAATTGATTCAACTCGTGCTATTCGTACGAAAAGTAAACAATCGGCCAACATCATTGTTTCACTGCACCAAAGGGAGGATGTTAGACGCGTTCTAACAGCGAACTCCAAACTGCGCGGCACTGGAGTATCCATTCATAGAGACTATCCTGCTGCATCCCGATCACGAAGGAGGCGATTACAAGAGCTAAAATCTGATATAAATAAAAGAAATAGTGCAATCAAAACTGAAATTCGCGGACAAATATTGAAAGTGGATGAGAGATCATTTTATTTTGACAACAACTTTGCATAACTATGTGACGGCGAATGTGGAATGTCATTAATAGAGCAGCTGATCGTAGGCAGCTCACTTAAAATAAGAAGATAAGGAAGCGGTGTATCTCACATATACAGTGTATGTGAATGCGGCAGATAGTTGTATACCAGAAATGTCAAATCGGTAACTGAATAGAATAAAGAAAGAAACAAAAAAGTGATACAAAATTAAAAACACCAATAAAATATCAACTATTACAAAAAAAATAAACATTTTGGAGAAAATTACTTTTAAATCGTGTATATTTGCTAATAAAAATAAAAAAATATGAAGTGCATTGTGAAATTGTGTAAAAAAAAGCCATAGAACGGCGGACAAGAGCATTTTTTTCACAGGTAAGTTTTAATAGATTTTTCTCTAAGAAAGTGATGTGAATTGTTCATATTTTAATTAATCATCAAAACTTTAAATAAAGTTAAGAATGATATTAATTAATTGAAAACTTGCACTTGGTTTCCCGGTTATAATCTCGATACATGAAATGTCAAACTGCGATTCTGTGAAACGGGGACGTATTTGTTTTTGTTGGTGATTGTAAGGCGCAATTATTTGTTAAGCGCCCTTTATATCTGGAATTTTTTTTTGTTATTAAATCGATTTTGAACGTTTGGAGTTCTTTTATTTATGTTAACATATGTGCCTATGACAATGCCTAAATTAAATTTATAATGTTCCACTGAAACAACTAAATTTTGTTGAAAATAGATATTACAAAACTCGGCGCCCTAGGGACTTATCATTAAAAAGTAGGTATTTTTTTTAAACGTACCGCTGAGAAGAAAAATAAATTCAGAAAATAACAAATGATTGTTATGGCGCCGCACAGTGGCGCCAATTGACTTTTTTGGTTGCAAAAATCATAGCTCTTAAGTGAATAAAGATATCGTGATATTTTTTTTTTCTACTTAAAGAAAATTTCCAAGGCTATAAAGTTTGTGAATTTTAAGAAAAAATATTTACAGGGTGTTTCAGAATCTTCAGCTGAAATACGCCCTTCTTCTCATAGGAAATTAACTTAATATTTTACCTCAAAACTTGTCAAAAGCAAATAACTGAAGTAAAAACAGGGTGTCTCAAAGTCAAACAAAGTCACAGTGGTGCATAAAGTAAACAAACAATAATTTTTTTAAATATTTCTGCTAGTGTATAAAAAGCCTTTTTTATTATTTTGCTGCACTTAAGAGTGAAAATATACTACTTCAGTTGTACATTTTAAGTCAAGGTATAGAGAAAGTATGTAAAATGCTATAAAATGATAAAATTTAAGAAAAATTCTTTACAGGGTGTTCCAGAATTTCATATTAAAAAAAAAAAAATTTATCCAAAAAGGTAAAAGTAGTATTTTACTTTAAAATAAAAAGGAAAATGTTAATGTTTGGAGTAATTGCAGAATATTTTAAAACTAGTTCAAGTGAAACAGTAGAGCAAAAAAAAAACATTTAAATTTTGTTTGTGTTGGAAAAAGTTCTTTTTATTATTTAGTGGCACATCAACATAACAAATTATTTCAATAAGAGTAAGAGTAAATAAATTAATAAGTAAAAATAAATAAAAACAAAAGCCAAAATTTTATGAAGAGTAGGTGTAAGAAGCTTTTCGGGATACTTTTCTTTCAGCAAATTTGTTGTTTCCATTGCATAAACTCCAAACTTTGAACCGTCAACATTTTCTCTGCAGTTTAGAACGTTAAGTATTACTTGAAGCCTTCTTATCACCTCCATATTAACTCCAGTTATACGAGCTGTTACATCTGGTTCTGCAAAAAATCTTCTCGATGTATTTCCATCGTTAGTGTTTCCAAATCCTTGTTTTGGTTTCCACATCGAGTCCCATTTCATCGCGAAATTTCCTTTGGATATCTTGCTTCCTTATTCTTTCTGCCTCCTTAGTTCCAATACCTTCATCAATATTTTCTCCATCTTGTTGAAGGTTGAAGATCAGCGATTTGGCTTTTGATGTCATTCACTGTGCTCCTTATAAGATCTGCAGTTTCCTTTGCATACTGGAACATTATTGGTCGGAAGAAATGAACTGATGATGGGCGAGGGTTTTTCCAATATTCACTATTTGGACACTTAAGTCTCAGGGGAACAATTGAAGCCATAAACTTGTTTGCATCCGTTATTGTTTCACCATCATGTGTTACTATTTTTTGTTTATAGACACTTTGTCTAGATGATCCATCACAGCCCCACTTGCTTTGTAACGTCAGACTTCTTGGAAGTCCAATTAATTCCTGTTCACTCTTCGTTTTCAAAATTCTTCTTGTTGTGTGATTCAAGATGTCTTGAAGGCTGACTCTGGCAGATGTTTCCGTTACTTCACAATTATCCGGAACTGATGCTTTTTTCCTGAGTGTTATGGTCTTATAAGATGGGAGAACATTTACGTTGTGTCTCATTAAGGAACTTCTTAAAATGCCATACTTTTCTTTTGTTAGTCCCAGATCCATAAACAAGGCTAAGGCGTTTGCACTTTCATACTTGATAGGATCTCTTTGAGGAGTGCGAATGCTTGCTTTAATCCTTTTAACTCTTAGTGGACTTGCTACTGACACTTCCTTGGTTATATCGGCCTTCTGCTTCTCATGATCCTTATTATAATTTATAACTAAGGCTGTTGAAAGATTTTTAGTGGTGATGTCTTCAGTAGCAGTGATCAATTTCTGTTTCTTGGTATATGACGCGCACTCCATAATAGATTTCCTTGGCCTTCCTCTAGAGTTTTTTGATGTACTTGGTAAATTATCCGTTTCATCTGTCCTTTCAAAATCAATGCAAAGAAGATTTGATAACCAACAATCATTTTTCTTTAAAAAATTGACTTTCGTTCTATTGGCTGCATTCCATTTTGACTTAACCTTTACATAAAATGATGACAATTTTTTATCGAAATTGTCTATTCCTTCAAGTGACCAATTTTCAACTAAAAGGTTATATTTATTTTTTACAGCTATGATGAATTCTTCTTCTATATGCTTTTTATTGAAACAAATTTCAACTAGATCACTGTATGAAATTTCCATTTTTAAGTTTTTTTAAACTAAATTGTTTGTTAAAATACAAATACTCGTAGTGTCTATGACTTATCAATTACGTGTTTGCTTTATAACTAATCATTTAAACTATTTTTTGTATATATATATACCTACTTCTTTTGTCATGATAGTATGTATTTGTACCTAACATTCTTATTGCATTAAATAAAAAGGATAACACAGCAGGTTCTTGATCTGTCATAAAAATGAATAGTTTTTTAAAAATCATGAAAACTACCTGATCATAAAAAAATATTACCTAAGCCATACCCATGTCCTAATCCTTTAAAATAGAGGTAGTCAAAAAATAAATACATTTTTACATGTAAAAATAATGTTTTTATGACCAGTTGCATTTTTAAGCATATAATAAAAAAAAGCCATAAATGAAAAAAAAAATGACCTTTTTTAATAAAATCTCTCTAAACCGCAAACGGGCAAAAATGGGCAGCTGATTTTCTTAGTAAATGCTTCAGAAATAGTAAAAGATTAAATTTCCGTTGAGTCTAGACCGAAGCCTCTGGAAGGTTTTTTTATAACCCAACTCAAATTCACAAAAATGAGCCAAAAACCGCATTGCGAAAATCTTAAAATTTTTCAATAAAAAAAAAAAAAAAAAAAAAAATGGATCAGAATTGTAATACAAATAGTCCTTTTTATAAGATCAAATATAAAAAAATATAATTTTTGAAGAAGGTTTTTAGATTTTAACACCGAAACTCCGAAACTTTTCATAAAACAAATATTTTTTCTTTGATTTTAAAAATCAGACAACTTTGACTACCTGTATCATCCGAATCCTTCGACCGATTTTAAAATTTCTTTCGGCTTTTGAAGCTTCCACTTATACCTAATCCATTAAAAAAATAAGTTTTGGATTTTAAGCACACGCGAAAATTGAATTTTGCAAGCACTTTTGCAAAAAGGCGCCACAGTGCGCCGTAGTAAGTTGCCATTAAAAATCACTCCGTCCCTGTTGGAATGCATTTGTGTTTGTGAGAGCAAACACTATTATGAAAAATGCCGCAGTTTTTTCCAACAATGGTACTTCCTTATCTTCTTATTCTAAGGCAGCTTAGCAGAAAGCGTTCCGGGTTGCAGCAAAAATGATATCACAAATCAGAATCTTACGTCACGTTACGTTGCGTCCTCGCAACAAAATTTTGAATTGTAATGCCGTCTGCCATAGTAGTATTAATAAATCTTTAAAAAAAAATAGTTTTAACTCCAAAGTATATAAAATTTTATTGTATAATGTTTCAGGGTTGAGTAATAAACTCCTTTTCACAAATTTTTTTAATTTTCTTAGCCAATTCGATTTTATATTTCCTTATAAAACATATCTAACGGAAATAAATATTAGTTATTATGAAAGTAAATTACCCAAATTTAAATTAAAGGCGATACCAGCATGCAGAACACATACGAGGGGAAGGGCCAGCGGAGGACTCCTTTATGGATTTAGGAAAGCACTTAGTATCTACAGGTGAAATTTCGAAATATATTGTAATATGACTTACGTAGTCTTACTAATGGAGGGAAAAAAGTGGCGTATACTTCCGACGTATCTGAATTGTAAACACTGGGAGAGCGATTTCGAAGAATTTCAGGAATTAATGACATGCACCAATGGAGATATTTCGAAAACACTTTTAATAGGCGATCTTAATGCAAGAGTTGGTGAAGAAAGGGGTTCAGAAAATTTGTTTGCAGGGGTTGAGAGGAAATCAAAAGATAAACAAAGCAATGTTAAAGGTACCAAGCTTTTAGAACTCTGCAATTCTTTTAGCCTAAAACTTCTTGTTTTATTGTTATTCTCTATTCTCTCATTGTTATACTTTTAAGCTTTTCTATATTATGTAAGCGAAGTCAGTTAAAAAGAAGAACTAAACGTGAATGGTAGATCCATCACGATAAATAAAACTGAATTGAAATCATAAGTAAAAATGTGTAATCATTAAACTCTAATATACAACAAATTGGCGACGAGGTCAAACAAAAATTAAAATTAGACAAATGTTCAAAATTTAAAAAAAAGTGCCTAGTTGAATTAAATATAAAATTACAAATATAAAAGTAAAATAAAGATACAAATGGCAAACATAACGGGTCCATTCAATCAGTTTAAAGAGAATGAAGAAGGTGGGAAAACTATATCGAAAGATTTGAATTGTTCTTGGCCGCAAATAATATAAAACCTGAAATCAAAGTGAGCACTCTGCTTGCATGTGTTGGTCCAAAAATTTATAATTTGTTAAAAACATTATGTTCTCCTGAGATGCCAATTGTGAAAAATGTTATATTGTTATTCTATTCTCTCATTGTTATACTTTTAAGCTTTTCTATATTATGTAAGCTAAGTCAGTTAAAAAGAAGAACTCAACGTGAATGGTAGAACCATCACGATAAATAAAACTGAATTGAAATCATAAGTAAAAATGTGTAATCATTAAACTCTAATATACAACACTTCAAAATGGAACCAGCAAAGGAGACCGATTGGGGGAATTCACATTTGCCGGGGGCCAAGGATCTTCAGTGATTGACTATAGTTTCATAGGAACTGAATGGAGTAACTATGTCACTAACTTCGAGATAATGCACGAACGTTTCTCTGACCATATGCCGATTATTGTCTCCTTTACACAAACAGAAATTGCTAATGAAACAATTACAAACCTTGCTCTTCTTCCCAAGATAGTATGGAAGAACAACAAAGCTCTCACCTACAGAAATAATTTGGAAACGATGTTAAGAAATCATGAAGTCTCAACCTTTGATGGACTGGATGAAATAATAAAGCAATCCTACCCACATAACCATGCGAACGGGAAATCTGTAGTCTGTAAATAACCTTGGTTTGATGAAAGCTGTAGGAAAGCAAGAGACGTGTCGTATACCTGGCTCAAGCGTTTTCGTGAATCCAGTGTTGGACTCATAAAACATTTACATATATCTTCAAGCCAATCGGTCATATAAAGCAGTATGCCTACAAAAGAAATCATCATATTATGAATCCGAAGCGCAAAAATTAGCTAATGCTATGAAATCTTCAGAATTTTGGTATCTGGCCCGAAAACTAAATGGTGGTTAATAAGAATTTGAACTCACAAGTACTGCATGATCATTTTGAGCAGCTTTTAAATCCATTATCTGCAATATTTTAAAATTCCATTATGCAATACCTGGTATTTCTGATGAAATCTTAGATTCCCCGTTCACGCAACAAGAAGTGCAAGCAGTTATCGATGAACGACCTTATTACAACGCTACACAGCTTGTTGAACAAAGTTTTTGAATACGGAATAATACCCGTATAAAATAAAATTTAAGGAAGCTTTAGTGTTTCCGATTCATAAAAAAGGTTGTACAGAGGATCCTGCGAATTACAGAGGGATCTACTTTCTAAATGCAGCATACAAAATTTTCACCGCTTTAATACAAAGTTACTTGAGGAACATACCGGATAGTATACTTATTCAAAACTATCGTACCAATTACGAAAAATGTTCTGCTTTAAATAATATGTTTAAACTATTTAATTTTTACAAAAATAAATATAACAATCTGTTTGCTAAAACAATAATTAATTCATGTAAATTAAAATCAACATTTTTTTTTTGCAATTAATTAAAATCTTAATCAGCCCTATCACAAATTCCATCGTAATCGAAAATTTGCTACGAATCACGAAAACTGTATTGCAGAATCCATTCGTAGTGGAAAATCTATTAAGAATTTCGAAATTCGGGAAATTTGCTATCACAAATTCCGAATGAAACGGAAATATAACTTCCTTTTGTACGACAACTGATTCTTGTCGTAGCCAAGTGGTAAACGATTGTGTTTCATTAAAAAAATAGTTTTTTTTACAAATTCTAAAATTTGCAATGGTTGCAAACGCAAACTATTCAATTTTTATTTCGTTAAAAGTTCTTAAACTATTAAATAATTGAATGCAACGCCAGTGAGAAACATTCAGGCCTATCACAGAATCCATCGTGGAAAATCTCCGAATGGATTATTCCACTACGAACCCCGAAAAAAAGCATTGACCAAATCCGAATGGAATCGAAAAAAGCAATGCCTCATTAAAAGAATTAATTCTGAATTTCGAAATCAGCTGTCCTATGTCACAGCAATACTTGGAGCTTTTAAAAACAAAAATCCCTTAAACTTTTTAAAAAGTCCCATCTTTTTTCCCTTTTTATTTTACACAAAAAAAGCTGAACATTTGTGATAAGTATGGCTAGACTCTTTGTTTTAATAAATGTCGCAAAAAATTCCCATAATCTCAGAGCACTATTACAGCTGTCAAGTTATTGATCGTGAAAAAACTGTGTTGTTTATATTTGTTTATTTATTCAATGTTTTAGCATTTTTTCCCAAGAAAATAATATATTCAGCATTAAAATAAATTGAAGCTAAAAAAATAAAGTGGTTTCAAATGTACTGAGGAACAAATTTTAATCCGGCTTGTTTTAAAAGTGATGTGTTCTTTGACTTCCTTTGGTTTTTTTTTAGCGCAATTGTTTTGTTTCGACTTCGACGAAAAAAGATGGGACTTTTTAAAAAGTTTAAGGGATTTTTGTTTTTAAAAGCTCCAAGTATTGCTGTGACATAGGACAGTTGATTTCGAAATTCAGAGTTAATTCTTTTAATGAGATGGATGACGTCCAAAAAGCTTCTGAAGGAATTTCAGGCTGGATTTAGATCAGGATATTCTACCATCGATCACATTTTTCTGTTAAAAAGTATTGCTGATTCCTTTCTCGCAAGAAATAAGAAACTCTATGTCTTCTTCGTGGATACGGTGGACAGAGATGCTTTAATAAATAAACTCTATGGCATGGGAATGGCCATAAAATTTGGTAAACTTATCCAAAACTTATATAAAGACACGAGGGTAGCGGTATGGAATGGTACTGAAAGATCGGAGTGGTTTCAAACCAAAACAGGAGTGAGACAAGGATGTGCGCTCAGCCCCAACTTATTTGCTCTTTTCATAGACGAATATGCTGAAATTCAAATAAAGGCCCTTCTTTTTGCGGATGATGTTGTGTTGATGGCATACTCACCTGAAACTCTCCAGCTTATGGTTAATAGACTGTATGATTACTGTAAATTGTGGAACCTTGTAGTAAACCTGGAGAAATCGAAAGTAATGGTAATAAAAAAGGGAGGTGGCAGATCTTGCAGAAGTGAAAAGTGGTTTTATGGCGGGGAAAGTATTGAGGTCGTGTGTATAAATATCTCGGTGTATATCTCACGCAAAATATGAGTATGGATAGACATCTGAAAGAAAAGTTAATAAAGGCCAAAATTGCTATTAACATTACTTGGAAAAATTGCTTAAATAACAACTAAATATTACACAGTAGTAAGTATCGAGTTTTTGAAGCGGTAGCTGAATCTGTTCCCTTTTATACTGCGCAAGTGTAGGGTAGTAAAAAATATGAGACTGTTGAGAAACTTCTAAGATTTTAAATAAAAAGAACCTTTCGACTACCTCCTAACTCACCAAACTATATGATAATGATTGAAACTGGATTGTCACCGTTATTTGTCAAAACTTTAAAACTTCAAGTTGATTATATACTAAAAGTATTACAAATGCCAGACCAACGGTTACCAAAAAAATCCATGATTCAAGCGGTGCAGAGCCAAAAAGGATGGTTTAAGGAATGGTTGGATTTGGCTGGAGAATGTGGGATGGTCCTAAATATAAGTGTAAATGAGCCTAATACTTCGAAACCTACCTTGTACAAACTCATCGAGCGCCTGGATGAGCAATATAGGCAGAAATATGAGGAGGAAGCTGCGAGTTCGCTGTACAGGTCAATTTATAATCGTTTAGATTACTCGCTTAATGAAAAAAATTATTTTAGAGATGATTGCAGAATAAAAGAGATTGCAATGATTTTTCGTTTGCGTGGAGAGATGCTGGAACTCAACTACATTCCGCACAGAGTGGATCTACCAATACTGTGTGATTTGTGCAATCGGAAGGAGAGAGAAAATATTTTCCATTTTATGGGTAAATGTCCAATTTTAAGCGAGATAAGACGAAATATTTTTGGTAATTATTCGTTAACTGAGGAAGAATGTGTATTACTACTCAACCAACTAGATGTGGAAAAATTGTACAAATTCTGCAAAATTGCAATAAATTATAGAAAAAGGATATTAAATGGAGAATTTTGATTAATTAATGTGATACAACTTTCAAACAAAATGATAACTAAAAAATTAACTTAAGTAAATTTATGAATTGTCAATCAGACGGCAAAGCCCTGCTTTAAAGATTTTTGTTAATAATTCTGTATTCACAAAAGATTAAAATAAAAATCAAAAAATCAATCAATGTGTGAAATTGGGAAATTTTGTTTCAAGTATTATTAAAGTTTCATCTGGAGTTCCTCAAGGAAGTCACCTTGGACCACTCCTTTTTAACATTTTCGTTAATGAAATCCCATTTATTCTTAAAAAATGCTTTATGTTTAATGTATGCCGACCTTAAAATATATCTTTGAATAAAAATATAATTGATCATCAAAATGATTTGAATATTTTATCAGTTTGGTGTGAAAGAAATGTTCTTCCTTTGAATATACAAAAATGTAATGTTTTTACGGCTGATCGTACTTTAGTTCCAATGATAAACAACTATCAAATATTCAAACAGATTCTTGATCGCAAATCTGAGATTAGTGATCTTGGAGTAATTTTTGATCCAAATTTGTTGTTTTCGTTACATGTGGACTATATTATAGCCAGGGCTAATTCAATGCTTGGTTTCGTTAAGCGAAACTGCAATGAGTTCGCTAACCCTTACACTTTAAAATCAGTTTACATGTCTTTAGTTCGTCCAATTCTTGAGTATTGTTCAATTTTATGGTCTCCTTCTACGTATTGAAAGAGTGCAAAAGGCTTTTACAAGATTTGTAGTTAGGCAGTTAAAATGGAGAATTGACACTCCATCATATGCATCTAGGTGTGCCTTAATTGGACTTGATTCATTAGAAAAAAGACGTTCTATTCAGTGTTTGTTGTTTGTGCATGATGTATTTTCTTATCGTATTAAGTGTTCACCGATTCTTACTTACTTTGAGATCTATATTCCGGAGAGAGAATTGCGGTTACGTCATTTTCTTAATAATCCAAAACATAGATACATTTATGGTTGCAATGAATCCTTTTCTAGGTGTATTAAGCTTTTCAATTCTTTATGTAATGAACTTGATCTCTCAACAAACAGATTTGATAATTTACAAAATATTGTACATAAGCTTTAAGTTAGTTATTTATTTAAATATACTTATTTATATATATAACGGGTGATTTTTTAGCTGATTTGGTTTTGGCAACACTGGTTCTGACAGCTGACGTGTGTTTAGTACCTTGTGTCACTGTCAAACAGCTTCAGTTTGGTTTGCAATTTAACCATGGATCGTCTTACAAATGAACAACGCTTGCAAATTATTGAATTTTACTATCAAAATTCGTGCTCGGTTCGAAATGTTCATCGCGCGCTGCTTCCATTTTATGGTCGGCATTCTCGACCTTCTGAGCAGTCTATTCGGAAGATTGTGACCAAATTTCGCACCAAATTTACTTTGTTGGACATTAAACCACCAACACGTTTACGTACTGTGCGTAGTGAAGAAAATATTGCGGCCGTATCAGCTAGTGTGACAGAAGACCGCGAAATGTCGATTCGGCGCCGTTCCCAGCAGTTAGGCCTTTGTTACAGCACTACGTGGAAAATTTTGCGGAAGGATTTGGGCGTAAAGCCTTTTAAGATACAGCTGGTGCAAGAACTAAAGCCAGCCGACCTACCACAACGCCGAATTTTTGGTGAATGGGCTCTTGGAAAGCTGGCCGAGGATCCGCTTTTTTATCGAAAAATTGTGTTCAGCGATGAGGCTCATTTTTGGTTGAATGGGTACGTAAATAAGCACAATTGCCGCATTTGGAGTGAAGATCAGCCAGAAGCATTGCAACAGCTACCAATGCATCCCGAAAAAGCCACTGTTTGGTGCGGTTTATGGGCCGGCGGCATTATTGGGCCATATTTCTTCAAAGATGATGCGAATCGCAGCGTTACTGTCAATGGTGAACGCTACCGAGCGATGATAACAAACTTTTTTTTGCCCGAAATGGAAGTTCTTGACTTGCATGATATGTGGTTTCAACAAGACGGTGCCACATGCCACACAGCACGCGAAACCATGGCGCAATTGCGAGGCGAGTTTGGTGAACAGTTAATTTCACGTTTCGGGCCGGTCAATTGGCCGCCTAGATCGTGCGATTTGACACCATTAGACTATTTTTTGTGGGGGTATGTCAAGGCTAATGTCTATAGGGACAAGCCCGCTTCGATTGACGCACTGGAAGCCAACATCCATGCATTCATTCGTGAGATACCGGCCGATATGTGTGAAAGAGTATGCCAAAATTGGACTCAGCGGATGGGCTACCTGAGACGCAGCCGCGGTCAACATTTGCATGAAATTATCTTTAAACATTAAATTGCAAGGTTCAAACTATCGATTCAAATAAATATTTCATTCATTTTTTCGAATTTTTTGTGTTTTTTTTTAAAAAAAAGTTCTAAACCTCTTAAAAAATCACCCGTTATATATATTTAGTTATTTACTCATTGAATTGTTAGTAATCTGTAAGATATAACATCCGTAGATGAATAAATAAATAAATCAATCTGAAATATTTTTGTCTACAGGATCAGGCTTTGCTCTGATCGCTCAGCCTCTGCTTATAGCTTTGCTCAGCGCTAAAAAAGAAAAACGCCGATAGAAGATTTTGCTGAAGCTTTGGTATAGCATTAGCATTAGCCTGTATAGTTTCAATTTCGTTCGTTTTTGAATTCTGAAAAGTGAGAGGCGAGGGGACTCACTCTAAACAAGCACCCCAAAAGTGAGAGGCGAGGGGACTCACTCAAAACAAGCACTCCAAAAGTGAGAGGCGAGGGGACTAACTCAAAACAAGCACCCCAAAAGTTTGAGGCGAGGGGACTCACTAGCGTTAGAACCTTTTTCCAATCGGAGTAAATTTGCTCCAGTTTTAAGAATGAAAATAAATCTACTCCGCTCTTTTGAGATTTATTCCATTATTTTAACACTGAAAAATACAAAAAAACTTTAGTCAAACCTAATGAATGGAAATTGAAGTAGGTACTGTGTTATTCAATTTTTTAATCAACTTTTACTTTGAATTTTTGAATTTACAATTATAATATTTTGTTCTGGAATGAATGGAATTTATGTGATTTATTTTTCTTTTCGTTAAAATATATAAATTTTTTGAAAAATTGAATTTTTCTTTCGTTTTCAAATATACTCCACTTTTTTTACAAATCTGCTCCGAAATTTTACTTCTGAGGTTATAAATATTGGCTATACTTTTTCAAGTCAAGGGGAAAGGGTAGCAAATTTTTAAACTCTAATGTAAATGTAAATTGAAGTACCTAAAAACTTATTTGTACAACTCAAACTAGAAATTCATGAGAACATTTTACATTAAGTTACAAATAAAGCACTGGACACGAAGAATCACAGTTGGCAGAGAATCACCCATGTATCGCAAGTAAAAATAGAATACAAATAAAACCATTGCAAAATGACCTTGTCATACCGTATTCCTTAAATCGGAGCATACACACTTCACACCTACCTACCTACCTACCTACCTCACAACTTCTGAACTCACACGTAAATAAATTAATGAACAATAATTTTCTTTAATTTCTCAGGGAATACAAAATAACCAACTATGTACGAACCTACATAGGTATACCTACCTAGATACCTCACAAAAAAAAAACACCAAAAGAAAATATTTGCTATTCGAAATCGCGACAAACGATGGTGTCTATCTATACAGATACACACCATTAGCAAAAAAACTAAAAAAAAAAACAAGCACCGAAAGTCTCATCCACTCGCCACCAACAAGGCTGGCATCGCATCATAAAAAATTCAATTTATAGGTCATTCATACTATTCCTACGAAAGACAAAAACAACAAATACTTTTGCCTTTGCGAATTCAGATATACATTTTGAAATGAATTCAAATTTTAAATTGTATTCAGGCAGAGAGATCCCTCGCTCTCGCTCTTTATATTGGCCAATGCAACATTTAGGAAATAGCAACATGTTGTGGGATCCCATATCAGATCCCAGCCTTTAATTTTTGCGTTCCAATATTTTGTATGGGATGCGACATCTTGGTATTATATTATCTTTGGTCGAACGTTTTAGAAAAATCGAAAAGTACGAGGAATGTTACATGGTCGTAATCTATGACCTAATAACTTCAACGATGTTAATAATTGCAGTCGTGCAACTATGCTTTTGGAGAAAGCCAGACTGCTTAGGTGAGAGAATATTTTGTACTCTGAGGTGGGCGTTAAGTTACCTTTGCACTACTCTCTCAAATACTTTTGACAAAAAAGGGAGTATGGAGATTGGTATGTATTCATTTCTACTACCATTTTTGGTATTGGCAAAATTTTAGCTAGTTTCCATTGCGATGGAAATAAGGACTTAATGAATACTGGATGTATTTCGTCAATGCCAACAGCATTGGACTTGACAGATAAAAGACTTTCAACAATTTCAGTGTTTTCCAACTAATTTGGAAAATTCCATCTGATGATTGTGCATTTGAATCGCCATCAGTTGTGTTGGAGAAAATACTTGAAAGGGTTGGAAATGGCAAAGTAACGAAATCATGATTTAAAGAAACGTCATTGATATTTTCGTCACATTTTTGTTTTTTTTTTAGCTGAACCAGTTGATGACCATTCATAGAAAGACTAAACTTTTTGTTATACAGTTGGATTTTAGCGGTTTTTATTTTGTGGACTACCTACTTGATTAAGTTTATCACCAGAAGACCCGTGCGAAACTTTCGCACATTCAATAAGGTTTTGCAATTAAATTTTCAAATAGAATGTTTGAACAAAATAAATAAATTCTTTATTGATATGAACAATATTAATTTTACAAAACTTCTATGTAAACAATATTTGATGTAAGAATGAAATCAGAAGTGACAAATAAATATGTTTCTCCCCCAATCATTCAAGTTGGAGCGAAAAAAATGTTTCCCACCCACTCACTCAAAGTGCAAGCGAAAAAAGAGGATTTTAAATTAAAGAATTGATAAATACACATGTTTCTTTCATTCATGCAATCTAGTGGTACGGGATCACGTTTTGCGGGAAAACGTACGCGGGAAAACGTAGCCAACCCAGTGGTACCTAATAAATGCATTCGACTTAAGATTACAAAAAACAGAAGTAACAAATATGTTTCTCCCCCACTCACTCAAGGTGCAGCGAAAAAAGAGAATTTTAAATTACAGAAGTAATACATATTTTTCTCTTTCACTCATTCAATTTGTTAAAAGTGAGGCATTCTTTATGTCATTTATTGAATTATTTGAAATTGCCGAAATTTATAGAACTTATTGTGGTTTAACATAAAGTTTTTGTGTAATGTCATCGCTTTGTATAATTTCCTATCCAGTGATACCTATTTTAGTAGATTTGACTATTTTATAAGTGAGAAAAAGGGAATCTGACAACAAAAATAATATTTATGATGATTACCAAATCTCTTATGAACTGTCAACAGTTCGAAATCTCAAAAAATCTTTTATGAATCGCATTTTTGGTATTCAGCCTGCCATAAAAGAATAAAAGACAAAATCTAAAAGATTTTAATAAAAATATAAAGTAATAAATATTTAATATTTTATTTCTATTACAAATGTTCTTTAAATGAAACAAATGTAAGAAAATAACATTTAAATACATAAAAAAGTATTTAAATGGGGGTGCCCCGGCGCAGTGGAAGAAGTGCTTGACTGCTATCCTGGATGTGTGGGTTCGATCCCCAGTCTAGGCAGCATTCTTTTCTATATTCCCTCAACTGAACGCGCGCCACCCCTGGGATTTAATGAGATAATCAAAACCTTATTTCTCAATCCACTGTGCCAACAAAAATCTATCATATCCTTCTATTCCTTCTAACATTGCCTAATTTATAAGACCCTAGGTCTTACTGGCATATATATGTTTGTTATTTTTTTTTTAAATGAATACACAGAATGAGAACACTTTTGTTGCAACTAAAATGTAAAACTGACTTTCATTCTTGTGTCCAGAAAAATTCTTGTATAAACTCACAGAAGATCTAAGTGAGGGAACGGAGCTAATAAATTGAACCGATCTAATGTCACATTCCAAAATATTATGTCGAATTCCTTTCAAAAAAAGAATCGAATTTTTTTCCAAAAGAATCGAATTTTTTCTGTCAAAATAAATCTTGCTAGTGTAGAAAGATTTGTTTTGACAGAAAAAATTCGATTCTTTTGGAAAAAAATTCGATTCTTTTTTTGAAAGGAATTCGACATTATTAATTGGAAAGGGGAAGTGTTCGGAAGTGGCGAAAAAGAGAGAATATTAAATTACAGAAGTATATATATTTTTCTCTTTCACTCATACATAAATTAAAATTGAAGTATTTTTTATGTCAAATTATTAATTTATTGAATTATTTGAAAATACCGAAATTTATAAAAAATAGTGTGGTTTAAAATAAAGTTTTTGTGCGATATCACCACTACGTTGAAATTCCTATCCAGTAATACTTAAATTACTGGATTTGACCATTTCATCAATGAGAAAAAAGGAACCTGACAACAGAAATAATATATATGATGATGATCGTTAGACAGATATCAGATGATACAGTTGCGGATAGCAATGGCGCATTAGATGTAGTGTTTGACTGTTAACTTAGAGGTGTCGGTTAGAGGTCCACTCTAGGCAGCTTTCTTCTATTTATTTATTACCTCAGTTTCAACTGAACGCCACCCGTGGAATTTCA
Source organism: Epistrophe grossulariae (assembly GCA_929447395.1). Lineage (NCBI taxonomy): Eukaryota > Metazoa > Arthropoda > Insecta > Diptera > Syrphidae > Epistrophe > Epistrophe grossulariae. The sequence goes on along the minus strand of OV839566.1, from coordinate 60,159,539 downwards.
GGAGATTAATAAACACCTTATTTCTCAGTCTACTGTGCCAACCAAAATTCTTTTCTATTCTTCTACTCAGACAGACCTTAGGTCTGACAGGCATATGGGTGATTCTCTGCCAACTGTGATTCTTTGTGTCCAGGGCTTTATTTGTAACTTAATATAAAACTTTCTTATCAATTTCTGGTTTGAATTGTGGAAATAAGTTTGTACTACAATTTACATTACATATTGTTTAAAAATTTGCTACCCTTTCCCCTTGGCATGTAAAAGTATACGCAAAATGTCAGTACCGTGGCATGTGCCATCCTTGTTTTTCCAATTAATTCTACTATTTTCTATTAAAATACATCATTGAATAAAAATGTTGTCCTCAGAGAAGTTTGAGTACAATAGTTGCTTGATTAAGTTTTGACAATATCAAGTCAAAATATTTGCTCTCGAATTAAATAATAATAATGGAATAGTGTCCCTGGATTTCATTTCATTTTTGAATTCGAAAGATTTCCAGCTGAACCGCCATTTTGTTTTTAGTTTGATGGCATTTGTGTGGTACCGTTTGAAAGAGGCACTATTTATTTATTGTTTACAAAAGTCAATTTATTTTACTAACGTAATTTTGCTGTAAGAGTGAAGTGTTTTTATTCTAAAATCGTGTGTCACAAAATTACCTGTCAGTACCGTGGTAGTGTTATCCAAGCGTGTTATGAAATTTGTTGGGGTGATTTTTAGAATATTGTATTTCTTTCAAAGTCATATAAGTTAAAATTATAACGGATTTTATTTTTCTCAGAAGCTTTGAGATGTGAGGTTATATTAAAGCCCAAATGTCAGTACCGTGGGTGTCAGTACCGTGGTACATTTATTTATAATGTACTTAAATTAAATGATTTCAAGCAATTTTGCTAAAAATCTTGTTATTTTATTTTATATTTTTTTTTCTTGTTATTAGAATGGTACCAATACTTCGGACAAAACTTATAAAAACAAATCCGTGTAATAAATGTTGAGTTATAACCTAGCATAAAAATTAAGACTCCAACCTCAAAAAACAAATTTGAAAAACTAAAAAACGTATAATTTTGAATAAAACATTGCCTTTCAAAGTTGAAAACAAACGTTTAAAAATTCAAAAATAAAAAATTAGTGTCAGCATCATGCCTTCGAGATTTAGTACTTTTTACGATATTTTTTGTTCCTTAAATATTGTAGTAAAATGCTCTTACAGATTTAATACCATGTCTATTTAAAGACAAATAAAATAAAAAAAAATTAATTTTAGCAAAATTTTAATTTAAAAAATCACAGTTGGCAGAGAATCACCCATATAGTAAACATTATTATTATTATTACACCAGGATGGTTACATTTATCTAGTAGTTGCCTTATTAGAAGTGAGATGTTTAATAAAGTTTGCAGATGAGTAACTTTACGTGATATCCTTAATAGTTATACTTAGAAACGCATCCAACTGGTCTGGGAATGAGAATTTTTGACTGGGATTAACCCCAAACTCTTCCATTTTTCAAATGAGTGTTGAAGTTTCTTGATGACATTTGAAAAGTTTACAGTTGGAGTAACAGTGGCGATAATACCTATCCCATGAAAAGTTCCATGGTCATCTATAGGTATAGTAATTATATTACGATCAATATTATATTAAAAAATGATCTCAAAACTGTGATTTGCATAATTACCGTTTTTTATTGTATTAATCTACATTATTTTATTAAATGTGCATCAAAAACTACTTTTGAATATATTTTTGTATTCCCCGTCCCATAAAATATATAAAATGATACCCAACATGAGCATATACACAGTTATACAAAATAATGACAAATAACGGGCAGCCATTTTTAAAAATCATCCATATTGGATAAACGCGTCATCGCAGAGTGAGAGACTTTTCACCATCGTTTTCTATGTACAATTTGCAATAAGACCACATTCACAGAAATTGTATTGCAAATTCTAGGTTCCTCAACAAATTGAAATCATGATTTCCAGTTTAAAAACTTTTGAATTTCAAAATATTTGTTTTTATAAAATTGAATACACCTATGCATACAAAAGTGAAAATTTTTGATGCGACGAACGGAGAAAAAATAAAGGTAAGTAAAATGTTAAGTTGATTTAAAGATCAATGTAGTTTTTTTCTTTCGTTGCAATATTAACTTACCTTTGACAAGATACATATGAAATATGAGACTGATTCCTTCCGTGAAATATCGCATTTGTTTTTAAATCGAATGCTGAAACGGGTGGTTTAGTTTGAAATTTAGCAATATCCACATTGTATTGGACATGCATTTGTAAAATGGCATAGCCAGCGCCTTTGGCTTGAACCTTAACTGTCCCCCAAGCATTTGGAATCTAAAAGAAAATATCTTATATTTACATCTTCGTACAATAATTCCAATCAAGGTTTATTTACGTCTATGCTTTGTAATTGAGCCAAGTTTTTATCATCAATATATAAAGTTTTCGTCTGGCCTGGTAGCGATGTTGCTTCAATTTGTATAGCTAGTGAAGAAACTTCTCGAATGCGTGAGTGAATTGTGTACTCAATAAGTGCCTTGAGGGCGATGCTCGTGTCCTGCCATTGAAATAAAATTTATAAATAAAAATCAGGAGGCGTTGATTTCAAACGTACCTGAGTAGATGCCCAGCCACCATCATTAAGTCTTTGAGCATTCAGCCATCTTACTATCGGATCAACTATAAACTCGCGCCTCGAAACGTAAACAAGCAACGCATAAGCGGTAGTTTCAATATTCAATGCATCAAACTCATAGGGAAGACGAGGCAGTGAGAAATATTTTTGATTTTCAAGTTTGCTCGGTGGTTGTGGTAATTCTACATTTCCCCAATACATGTATTCTCCAATAGTTCTGACGTGTCCTCTCAAAATTGTAAAAACATGTTCGGCTGTGGCAGCTTTACATAAAAGCAATGCATACGCTGTAAGAGCAACTTCATAAGGTTCTTTAGTTTCTTGCAGGAGTTGCATATTTCGTTCAATCCACAAAACAGCACGCTGTTGAGCAAGCGCAACTCTCGCTCCTAAGCTTCCAGATAAATCCTTTACAGTAGCCAATGTTATCAGAACGTGTGAAGTTAGTGAGATATTTCGATTACGATGCGAGTTATCGGCAAAGTTTGTACGATTCATCTTCCTATCAGGTAACCAAGTGACTTCATAGAATGCCCCTTCCGGAGTTTGATGCTGCAAGATCCAGCGAACACTTTTTTCGATAATTGTCGGATCAATGTAGATGAAGTTTTCCCATTCATAGAAAGATGCCTCTTGGAAAACGCGCACACAATAAGCCGTTAACCAAACAGAAGAATCTGAATTATTCCAATCGGATCGGAACAATGAAAACGAACCATCATTGCGCATAAAACTAAGCTGACGTTGATATCCAATGTTCATGTGAGCGAATGCGTGTTTTTCGGTGGTCTTGTTTCTTTGATTTATTAACCGCATGTACATGATGGTGTAAAGGTTTGCCGCAAAACTAAATGCATTCTGTTCAGCCGACTCCATGGGTAAATACAACAAGGAAGTTGCATTAACCGGCATTGTGGGGAAAATAGGACCAACCACATCACCAACAACAGATATCCTTGCTTGGTTTGAACCGTATACAAAGTATCTATCTACTTGATAGGGTATGATTGGTGTTTCAGTGATGTTAACATGCATGTATTGAAATACATACGCCCGATTACTCAAATCCAACAGTATTGCCTGATGACGATACTGTGGCACGCCATCGGACATAACATGCAAACCTCGTGTAATCAAATCTGTTCCCAGAAGTGTAGCTGCATGAACTGTTACTTCAATATCTCCCAAACGCACAGGCACTATAGGCAAGTAAACTATAGTTGTTCCTTGTGGTTCTAAGTAGACGAAGAATTGATGTTCTCCAAATGAAGTCCTTGGGTTGTAAGATCGAACAATACCGCCATCTTCAACGTGCACAAATTTGTAATCTCGGGAACTGTGCAACACCACAGTTGCTTCCATTGGCATTTCCATGTAGTTAAACAGAGTCACACGAATGCCAATTTGTTCACCTTGATAGCACTCGCTGGGCATTTCAACATTTATGAAAAATGGTTGTACTCCCACGTACTCGGTGGCTTTTGGAATCATACCAAAACCCTTTGAAGGACTCACACTAAATGCCGATATCATCCAATATGCTGGACGATCTGGAACTTCAATATTAAATATATAACGACCATGGGGTCCTATATTGACATCTTTCCAAAGCCAGACGTTGTCATAGTGACGTTGTATTCGGTTAAATCTGTACTTTCTGTATTGTAATAAATCAGTTTCGTTGAATTTTAGGCAACCAATTTCGTCTGTTCCGTCGTCACAATCTAATACATTATTACATTTATTTTCCAGACGAAAACAACGCCCATTCAGGCATTCGCCGTATCCCTGAGTGAAATTGCAGGTATCAAAACGTCTTGGAACTTCACCATCTGTAAAAACAATCAAACCAGAATACTCAAATGTTCGGTTTGCGTCGATTCCAAACGAGGAAGCTGGATAATAGACAAGCTCGTCTGGATTGCCCACATGCGAATGCCACATATGCTTGTGAGTTCCATTTGTTTGTTCGTCAAATGTTGACATTTTCGTTATAATTTTCGCGTAAGTTAGCTCATTACCCGCTTGCATACTATAGAAAGCACTATCAATACCTGATAGACTTACATATGAACCGGGTTCACCAAAAATTGCCACTTCAACCTTTTCTCCAGTTCTTGCCTTTCTATTGTTAATAAACAAAGTGAAATTGTTTCGAGAAATTCCATTTACAGGAAATGTTAAAGAGTCTGCAACCACCTGACCATGGGAAATCGTCCAAACCACAATTGTTGCAACTGGAGCCATTTCGGCACTAAGAGTAACCGCAATTGTACGAACTCGTTCATCGATAGGCTCTTGGTCGCTTACTAGAATAACACCCTTGGACATAATCAAGTAATTGAAAGTATTTGAATAGTAGTTGGTTCTTATGTGGAAGATTATATACTCCCCAACAGTGGCATCTTCAGTGCTGGTCGTCACTTTAATATTCTGATTTCTAGGTGAATAATAGCTTATCAACAACAATTCAGTCTGTGCTCGATCACCTCGTGCGTTAGCAAAACTTGCTTGTAATTGCATGCTTTGAACCCCTTCAATGAAATCTTTGAACTCTCTTGACCGTTCATCCCATCCCAAATCATGACGAAGGTCTATTTTCAATTTCCATACTCCCGATCGTTGTGACATTCGAATTCTTCTTGTGGAATAGTCTCTCCTACCTCCACTTTTGCTCTCTACGAAACCACTGACTTCCATTATACTATTGATCAGGAGTTCAGGTTCAAGTGGAGTGTTATCGTGATATTCTACAATCAAAAAGCATGTGAATGGCATCATTGGCTTAAAGACCTGAGGAGATTCCCCCATGAATTTAACTTTGATTGATGAATTGTAAACTCTTGTGATTGCATACCCTGATATTTTTTCATCGTAAAACTTTTCTCCAACAGATGCAGTAATGAGAACTTCCAAGCTTGGAATATTTGTTGGAACTGACTGCAATAGATCACTCATTGGGTATTTAAAGTTAAAAGTTCCATTGAAGTATCGTAAATACGGCAGAGTTTTTTTGTAAGAACCAGTCCATGGATCGTAGATTTCTTGTCCCTCTGGCTTATCAACCCAAAATGGCCAATCTTCATCAAATTGATAAACTCGTTCGACAACGTACTGATTTCTGTACAGATTTTGCTGCGATTCGTCGTCTTTTTCATTATTATTATTGAAATTTTGATTGTATTGATTGCCACTATTATTGTCTTCGTCATAAAACTGCGGCAAAGCCCGACCGATTCGATACTTGTCATTAAGAGCTTTGTAATTGAGGAAACCAATTGGTTGTATTGTAGCTTTGATAGTGAGATTACCTTTAACGGGTGCTCCACTAGTAAAATTTGCCATGATTTTTCCATATATAAACGGATCGCTCGAAAAGAAGTATGCAGGAGTTGTGACATTGACTTCGAATCGAGTTTGATAATATTCTTCAACAGTAAAGTGCCCCTCTTCGACTTGACCTTGAGCCACAACGCGTATGGTCCATTCGCCGAAGGTTGATAAGTCAGATAAATTATAATCAAGACTGACACTTCCCAAATTCGATTGCCGTGAAATCCAGCGTCGCAAAATGTGTTTATTTGGGTCTAACATGTAAACATCAACAGCATTATCATATCCTTTTAATTCAGTAGTAATGGGAATTGTTCGAAATTTAACTGTTTCTCCCTGTTTATAAAGTGGTTTATCAGTTTGAATAAATATTGTCATCGAACGTTGGGAAAAGTGTAGTTCTGTTTCGTTTAAGAATGCTATACCTCCGAGAACATTTTTGTACAATCCTTCTACTCGTAATTTATAGTTTCCTCTAACGCTTGTCGGTGGGATACGCATTAGCATTGTTTCAGGAACATTCTCCTTAACTTCTTTTGAATCACCAGATATTTGGACACCATCACTAGATATACTCGTATGCACAGTGATCGGATAGGCTGCTTTAAGAATTGTTACAGAAACTTGATAAATTAAACCTGGTCGAACCATACGAGATGCCACTACAAAGTAAGTTGGCTGTTTTACAAATATATTTTCCAAGAAAGCATTTTTTGGGTTGTATGATGATTTTCCACGATTGTAACTGTTTGGATCATTTTTGGGAAAGCTGTTGCCTATATTCATGATATTATCCTGCTGTCGAAAACGATTGGCATTGTTGATATCGTTTTCTAAATTATTTTGTGTACCCAAAAATCGACCGTATTGATCGATAGGGGGTTCTTCAATCAATAATTGGGAGTAAACATATTGTGTATGTAATACAAGAAAACATATATAAAGCCTCCTGAAAAGCATCTGAAATAAAATACAAATATCTTTTTAAAGACCCAAATAATAAATTTTAGTGAATAATATACCGAATTATTTAATGTATCTAAATATTTTATGTTGCTAGTTAGATGGGGGTAATATATCTTTCGCTGAGAACAGCATAATAATAATAATAATTTTGCCTATAAGACCTAAGGTCTTTAAAATTGCAACCTGAATTGCACGGCACTATTAAGATGAAATAGAAGAATAGGTAAGAATTTTTGTTGGCACAGTGAACTTAGAAATAAAGTTTTTGTTTGGTTGTATTTGAGCTCCCACGAGTGGCGTTCAGTTGAGGGTAAAACAAAAGAAAGCTGCCTAGATAGGAGCTCGAACCCACACCTCCAAGTTAGCAGTTAAGGACTACATCCACTCCACCATTGCCACCCGCGAGATATGAAATCAAAATGATTTCCCATACATTTTCAGTTTTCATAATCTAGTAGATTATGACTAAAACTTTACCAAACATACTTTAGAACATATTTTTCTGTAAATAACCAAAAATATTGTGAAAGTTTCAGCTAAATCAGATGGTTAGTTTTGTGAGCTTAAACGAACAGCCAATTTTTATATTATATGTATAATATTAATGTGCATATGAACATATAAGGTAATTATTGTGAAACAAATTAAAAAACACATAGATAGAATTTGTAAAATGTATTTAAATACTTTGTTTTTTAATTGAACATTTTTTCTGCATCTACCATTAATAATTCAAAACAAAACAACGAAGTTAAAGCGGACAGCTTATAGATCTATCTTAAGTTCATCGAATCAGATCTGTTGAGACCGATTTCTTTTTTTAGATACGAAACTGAATCCGAGTTCCGCTCTGGTCGATCGATCTCACATGTTAATTCAGCATACCACAAGGCGTTAGGGAAAAAATTAAATAAATTCATTTAATTACAAATAATAGTTATATACTTCCTTTAGATGAAAACAGCATTTCCGAAAAATGATTATAACTGACACCTCCCATAGAAACATATTTTGATATTTTCGAACAATGTTTTAAAAGATTTTAATAGATGTGGATTTAAAAGAAAAAGTTTCAATGGGTCGTATTCATAAACCCGAGCAATTGCTTTTAATGGCTAAAAAATCGACCCGTCGTAATAAATTCTTACTACGAATCTCAAAAAAAGTATCATAGCACCGTGCGTCGTCGTACAAAAAATATGGACATGAATTTATGGGCTATCGATATAACTGCTCACAAATTCGGAATTCGTTTGGAAATAATTCTGTTAGGACGCCAGTTATACTTTTTTTCGGGATTAGTACGAAACTATTACGACGGGGCCTGTGGAAAGGCCGAGTGTTTGGCATAAGATACATCAAAACACTTCCTATACAGCATGTAGGTTGGGTCAAAAGAAAGAAAAAAAAATCGTATGGGAGAAGGTTTCCATCTCCCAAAAAAAAATTAAATAGCAAAAGAACAATAAAAAAATAACGAAACCATCTGCATTAAAATCCAATATTATTCATTAGGCCTACATCATACACAACCTAACAATAAATCAGAACTACCTAATCTGACCAAATATAATTATATAACATGAGATCACAAGGTTATTGGACTATGTTTGTTAACTTAAATTTTTAAAAAGTTTCTAAAAAAAAACTGATTTTTTCAATAGGACGGCAAGTTGCGAAAATTTGTATTAGTAGGTATTACCCTAGTAAACAGCTTTTTTTAATTTGTTTCCAAATCTGGAACAAAATTTTTGAAAAACATCTTTTAAATTAAGTAAACTCAGTGAAAAATAACTACCTGATCATTGAAAAAAATCGTCAAATTCAGGTAAATGAGATTTCGGAAAACTAAGCAATCCTAGTTACATGAATAGGATTCCTCAGCAAAATTTTTCAGTTTCAGAGGAAAGAATGTTTGGACTAGCTTGCATTTTACTGAACTTCCCTAATCAAGAATTAACACAGACTCCGAGTAACAATATTTGTTTTGTTTTCTCATACTCCTTCCTACAATTTTATTACAATATGATTTGGTCTTCATAATAGAGGAAACTATACCATTATAAATTTTAATTTATATGGAAGTCGAAAAGATTAATAAAATATAAGTTTTGGTTAAACCTAACACCTAATAAAAGTATAATTTGATTCAACTTCTAACTCATATTGAATGTGGCTACGCCCATAAGTTAATCTAAGCAATCAACATTCAACAGGTTGCAGGCCGGGGAAATAGAAATTAAACTTACCATATATTTGGAAAAACAAAATATTGTAAACAATCCGAAATTATTAGACTTCGTACTTTTTCTTTTAAAATAAAAAAAATCACAAAAAACAAATCAAATAAAATAAAATTTAGGGTGCAGCAAATTGTAAACAACTTATCAGAATTTCAATTTATTAAAAAAAATACGGAAATTAAAAATAGGTGTGTTCAATGAGGCTATCATAGAGCAGAGAGAAGGAACTAATAGAGAGAGTCAAATTCGACGGTGGCTCTCTTTTAGCCTACAAGCTACGATGTTGCGACTTGCGCACCATCTTGCATATGTATAATTAATAACTCGATATAAAAAAAATGTGGGGACAAATACATATGCAAGCAGATGTGCATACTCACCACCTATTTTTTGTTTTGCACTGCCCGAGGTGAAAACATGTTCTCTCTGTCATAGAGTACGTCAGAGAGAAACACTGATCTCTATAATACACTGGATAGTGAATAGCCTATAGTGTATAACAGTTTTGGTGAGGCAAGTTTTTTAAAGGGTACCGGCCACGACCTCATATCTCGCTCTATACAAACGAAGAAAGAGATTGAACATATTTGCCGAAATTGAGCATTTATTTGATATCAGTTGATGTCAACAAGCATTGCGGCTGTAAATATTGAAAAGAATAAAAGAAAATGCAGGTCCAGTAGCGTCCATTCCGCTGGCGCCGCTCTTATACTGTTATATGAGGGTACCGGCCACGACCACTGATCTCTATATACACTGGATAGTGAATAGCCTATAGTGTATAACAGTTTTTGTGAGGCAAGTTTTTTAAAGGGTACCGGCCACGACCTCATATATCGCTCTATACAAACGAAGAAAGAGATTGAAGATATTTGCCGAAATTGAGCATTTATTTGATATCAGTTGATGTCAACAAGCATTGCGGCTGTAAATATTGAAAAAAATATAAGAAAATGCAGGTCCAGTAGCGTCCATTCCGCTGGCGCCGCTGTTATACTGTTATATAAGGGTACCGGCCATGACTATATTTTTGCCTCAAAAATTTTGTATGAATACACTAACCAGTGTATATAGAGATCAGTGGAGAGAAAGAACTAATAGAGAGAGTCAAACAGATATTATGAATAATAAACAGAGATTATAAATAATAAAGATTGGAATCTTTCGTACGTTCCATCCCCCAAAACCCATTTGTTAACAATTTTGTTTTTGTAATTTCATCTCGTGTCGATGAATAGATGTGAATTGCAACAACAATTTATGCAGTGGTGAATTCATATTTTTGCACTAGTGTGCGTTAAAACTAGCACACTAGTGCAATAATGTGAATTCACCACCATCCGCCATTTTGTTTAGCGACTTTTCCACACTGATCTCTATAGAGATCAGTGCTTTTCCATTGTATTTATAACCTATTACTACTATCATACATCAAAAATATAAAGATACCACTCCTCGGCTGTCAAACTGGCTTGCCTACAAGCTGAAAAAACAGCTGACCGTGGTAGAAGGTATCAAGTTGCAATAGTATTAGTTAAAACACACATATTAGAGCAACATGATACATTCTACCGCTAAAATGGCGGAAATTTATGCATTCTACCACTAAAACGGCGGCCATTTTGGCTATGTTCAAAAAGCATATCATCTAGTGAAACGAATCATAAAGTTTAGACTTCACCTTATATTATTAAATTTGCAGTGGAATTTTCGGGTAATTATTTTATTAAGCAAGGACGTATTATATATGGACTGCTAGTTGCTAATCTCGGGTTGGTTCCATTTTAGCCTCGGCGACACTAGCCCTCCTCACTGCAACTAGCGGAAAAAAATGAAACCTCTCAGTGTTGGTTTGGAGGTTGGATATTCAAAATGAAACAATTCACCAAAAATAATACAACTGGCCGCGTTCGAATGATAGGCCGATAGGGTATATAAGATCGTTTTGCATCGAACGACCAAAACCGTATTGGATAGATTTGTCTGGTATTTATATTTTATATTTTATATTTGTTTTGTATTTTACATATATTTTATATTTTATTTTGTTTGGTAAAAATCGAAATCCATATAAAAATAACCACAAACTAGAAGTTCCGCGTGTTCTTTAAAGGATCCAATGCGAATCTGTCGCAGCGAGGACGAGAAAAATAATAATAATGTGTTGTTTTCAATGACAACAACGTACGTGTCAGCTGATTTTCAGTGTCTAGTCACTCACTTTCTGTGACAATGGCTAAAAGAATGCGCGGGATTTCTAGTTTGTGGTTTTGTTTTTACATAGATTTTGATTTTTACCGAACAAAATAAAATATAAAATATATATAAAATACAAAACAAATATATACCAGACTATCCAATGCGGTTTTGGTCGTTTGAAAACATATTCGATGCAAAACATGTTGAATTCCTTTCAACCAAAGAATCTAATTTTCGAATTTTTTCTGTCGTTGAAAGGAATACGAAAAGAATCGATTTTTTTGTGATTGTGTGTGTGGCCCTTGACAGCAGCAATTTTTAAATAAAACTTCAAAAAAATATTCAATTTGGAAATTAATTATTATAATTCATTGAAAAACAAAGCATAAATATTTAAAATAAAATTCACCGAAAATTCGTTGCAACCAAAAACACAATTTGTTTTCATAAAACACCTCGACATTCAATTTGACATTTTAGAAATTTCAAATCTTGCTAGTGTGTTTGCAAATCGGTATAAAATCTTTCTTGAATATTGCTAAATTAGCAAGTTTTGTTTTGAAAAAAAAAAATTCGAATTGTTCAGAAAAAAAGTCGATTCTTTTGTTGAAAGGAATTTCACATTAGATACCCTATCGGCCTATCTTTCGAACGCGGCCAATTTTTTTATTATTGGCATTGTATATAGTGCCTGTTTACATAAGCATTTTACTGAAAGGCGCAACCAGTGAGACAGGTAGATTTATGTGTGCGTAGAAACGAGAAGAGTAAATTCCATCCCAAAATCCTTCTCGTTTCTACGCACATAAAATCTACCTGTCTCACTGGATGCGCCCTTCAGTAAAATGCCTATGTAAACAGGCACATAGAACCTATAGTACTATCATGAAACTGAATTTTAAGTTGCGAGATTAGCTCCCATGGAGGAGCTGATATCACTTTTATTGCATATAAACAATAATATTTTTGTATCCAATTTTTACTTAAATATTATAATGTATATATACAATGTCGCTATAATTTTGACATTTGCAATTTCAAGATCTCTGCCTGTATACAACTTAAAATTTGTATGTATGTATATCTCTATTCTCAAAGGCAAAAGTATTTGTTGTTTTTGTCTTTCGTAGGAATAGTATGAATGATGTATAAATTGAATTTTTTATTTGTTGGTGGCGAGTGGGGTAGACTTGCGGTGGTTGTTTTTTTTTTAGTTTTTGCCTTTTCATTGGTAATTGTGTGTATCTGTATACATAGACATGCAGTAACTTTTTTGTTCGTTCGTCGCGATTTTCGAATAAAGGGTAGGTAACAAGGATTGTCTTTTGGTGTTTTTTTTTGTGAGGTACCTAGGTAGGTATACCTATGTATGTATGTAGGTTCGTACGCATAGTTGGTTATTTTGTATTCCCTGAGAAATTAAAGAAAATTATTGTTCATTAATTTATTTACGCGTGTGTTCAAAAGTTGTGAGGTATGTAGGTAGGTAGGTGTAGGTCACAGTACACATATTAAAGGTAATTAGGCCTATTCTGCCACATCTGTTATTCTGCTATGAATTTTCTGCTATGAATCATAAAAGATTTTCACCATAAAAGATTTTTTATAATTGGTATTCAGAAGTTCGATCTTTTATAAAATTCTGTTATGAAACTTCGAAAACGAAATATGCAAGCAAACAAAACTAAAATCTGTTTTCAATCAGCTGTTCTAAAAAAATTCAGTACTGACACATAAATTGAAGTGGTTGTTCCGTGTTCGTGAATTGAAAGTAATTTTTTTAATTTGTATTTGTATTTATTTATTATAGTTTGTTTATATTAGAGAAACCTCGAGATCCAGATGGAATATCAACTAATACGAGCCAAAGTTATCGATATTTGCCGAATATAAGAATTACAAAGCAATATGTTAATTCCAAGGACACATCTGGTCTGGAGTTGATTCTCTTCCAATTCCAAACATGTCCATTCTGTTGTAAAGTTCGGGCTTATTTAGATTTCATGGGCATCTCATGTTCAGTGGTTGCAGTTGATGCAGTATTACGTCAGGACGTGGTCAGAGTATAAAAAAGTTCCAATGGCTTTGGTATGTCGCTCGCAAAGATGGAAAATACGTCCAGTTGACCGATTCAAGCACAATCATCTCGGTTCTGGCTTCGGAATGTTAAAGAGACGTTACGGACTACGATGTTCGTTCGCATATCTATGAAGCATTAGACAATTGGACGGATGAATTGAAGTAAAGCAAGAATCGCACATCGGGAAGACAAAAGGAACGTTTAACATCTTAGCTCCAACAAAAGTGTTCTCGTTCTGTGTTTTCATCGAAAAATAAATTTTATTTTAAATTACTTATTTATCTATGAATTTATGTACATAGACATTTAAATGTTATTTTCTTACATTTGTTTCCTTTAAAGAACATTTTGTAGTCGAAATAAAATATAAATATTCATTACTTTAAATTTTTATTAAAATCTTTTATGATAAAAGTCACAAAAATTTGTCTTTTATTCTTTTATTATTAATAACAGATTTCATAACAGATTTTGGCAAGCTGAATACCAAAAATGCGATTCATAAAAGATTTTTTGAGATTTTGAACTGTTGACAGTTCATAAGAGATTTGGTAGCAGATTTCATAACAGATTTTGTCATGCCGAATACCAAAAGTATAATTCATAAAAGATTTTTTGACAGCACAAATTTTTATATGGAAATTCATAACAGAATAAAAGATCTTACCGAATAGGCCCAAATATCATTAGCGTTTTCATTTTTGTTCAGTTCTGCGCATCTGTCAAAATCGAGGTATTATGGTGGTAAAATGGTGTATTCAGTGCCCCTTTCCTTGTCTAATTTCAATATTTTGTTGTTGTGTCTAATGATGGTCACTCGAACAGCCATTTTTAATTTTTTGACATTTCCAACTTTGACAACCTGCGCAATATATTACCTTTAATATGTGTACTGTGGGTGTAGGTACAGGGTGGCGCACCAATTGTGCTACAATAAGAAATTCAAATAACTTTTTTTTTAATCGATGTATTTCATTTATTTTTTTTTATTGGTTAGAAAATTAAATTTTATTTTAAATAGTTAGTTGTTTTTAAAGATTATAGACCGCAAATGACCTCCACGCTGTCCCACGCATATGCGGCACCTGGTCAAAAAATTATTCATTGCGGCCTGAAGAGTTGAAGTTGGGATCGCCTCAATTATTGTCGTTATGGACTGCTTTAATTCAGTTAAATTCCTGGGCTTCATTTTATACACCTCTTGCTTGACATAACCCCATAAAAAGAAGTCTGGTGCAGTCAGGTCAGGTGACCTTGGGGGCCAGCGAAGAGTGGAGTTCCTAGAAATTAATTTGTTTGCGAAATTTTTGTTTAGCTCCGCCATAACTGGTCTGGCTATATGTGCAGTTGCTCCATCTTGCTGAAACCAAACGCTGTTGAATGGTATACGTCTTCGGCGCAGTTCTGGGTAAAAAAACTCCTTCAACATCTTTAAATAACGGTCCCCATTGACAGTAACGGTTACACCGTTTTCTTCAGAGAAGTACGGCCCGACAATACACCTTGATGAAACTGCGCACCACACAGTGACTCGTTCTGGGTGCAGTTCCGTCTCATGGAGCATTTCTGGATTAGACTCATTCCATATACGGCAATTTTGCTTGTTTACATTGCCGTTAAGATCAAAATGGGCCTCATCAGACATGAACAAACAATTGATCAATGTGTTGTCTTCTTCGGCCATTGATATCATTTTTTGGCAAAATTCCAGGCGAACAGGCAAATCCTGAGGGTTTAACTTGCAAGTAATTTGGACTTTGTACGGAAACAAGTTTAAATCGTCATGAAGTATCCGTTGTAATGACCGTCTACTAATTCCAATTTGCCCCGATAAGTTTCGGGTCGAAACGTTCGGATTGGCCTGTATTGCAGATGCTACTGCTGCGATTGTATCCTGAACCCGAACATTGGCATCTCGATGGTACGGCCTTCGTGCGATGCTTCCAGATTCGGCAAACATGTTTATAAACCTCATAATGGTCCATCTACTCGGGGGATTACCGCCAAACTCCCGCCTAAATTCCCTTTGGACGGAAATGACGGACTGCAAAGCATGGTACCGTTGCACTATCCAAATTCTTTTCTCCGTATCCCAAGCATCCATTTTTATAAATCTAAATAGTAACCTACAAAATAAAAAAAAAATAAGCCGATTACTCACACAGAAAAAAAGTTATTACGTTTTATTTTTGTAGCACGATTCGTGCGCCACCCTGTAGGTAGGTATGTAGGTGTAGGTAGGTAGGTATGTGTGTAGGTGTGAAATGTGTATGCTCCCATTTAGGGAACACGGTATGACAAGGTCATTTTGCAAGTTTTTTATTTGTATTCTATTTTTACTTGCGATATATAGGAACTACATACATGGCAAGTTATGGATTCGTAAAAAAAATCGAACTCGGGATTTTGATCAAAGTTGACATTACGATGATAGCGAAGTCGAAAAAAGTGGGTCTCGCAATTCTGTCCGTCTGTCTGTCTGTCCCTTCGGCTGCAGCCTAAACGGGTTTTTGGGCATTATACCCATCCGTTTTCTTCATTGTTTTTTTTAAGACCAAAAGCAACGGTACCTACCGTACACATTTTTTACCAAAAAATGATAATCTTATTTTTCTCAAAAACGTGCCCACAACTTAAAAAAAAATCAGTAATTTTTTTTATAGAAAGGCAACCAAAAATTTCCGAAAAATGGTTAGAAATGGTACCTCCCATAGAACCATTCTCCTAGAATATTTGAATGTTGTATACCAAAATTTATAAAAAAATTTTTTGGATTTTTTTTTGAGAATTTAATAATTTTAAAACGACTTGGTCAATTTTTATTAAACTTGGTACCTACCCAGCAGTTTTTTAACATTGTCTAGCAGATTTTTAATTAAAATTATTTTTATAACCGAAAATAATGGTACCCTCCATACAAATGTTTAGAAACAGGTATTGAAAATCTCATATTTCTCAAAACGGCTCATACGATTTTGATTAAAAATTTTGTGTAATCTAATATATATACGATCTACCAAATTAATGAAAAAAAATTTGTCTACGGTTAAAAAATGGTATGTTTCTCTCAGGGCCAGTTGTACAAATATTTAAACCGTGGTTCAGCAATTTTTATCCACCGATTTCGGCGGATTTATTTAGTTTCAACAGTGGTTTACTGTTCAAGTGTGTGATAATAACCAATTACATACTTGAACCAGCGTTGAACGTTAGTTAATCCGCCGAAATCGGTGAGTTAAAATCTTGAACAGAGGCTGAACCACTATTGTACAACTGGACCTCACAAAACCATTTTTTTGATTTTCGATAATGAGATCATTATCAGTTTTACTGATTTTTCAGTTATTTTTTTTTTAAATTCCGTATTTCGAAAATGGGTGGATGTTATATTTTTTTAATTCATTTCAAACAAAAATCAAAAATTTATTTTTTCTGAAATTTTTTGTACGCAATATTATGAGAATTCATTTGAAGCTTTTGTTAAAAAAATCATTAAAATCCAGATTGATGTAAGTCTTTTAGTTTTCGAGAAAATTGAAAATTACCAAAATTTCTATTATATTTTTTTCAAATTTTATTTTTAAAATTTTGAGTTTAAAAATCATTTATTCAAAAACTAAGCGCTAAAATAACTTTATTTAAAAACATGCATTAAGAATGAATATCTGGCTTTAAGATAAGCTATAACATAATATTGTAAGTGTTGCCGTTGTGTTTTTAGTGTTTTTATATTCATTTTCAATTTTAGACATTTTTTTTTAATTTGCCTACCACCTAAAAGGGTAGACAAATAAAGTGGAACGATATCTTAAAATCATGTCCATATAATGTACCAACAATAAATACAAAATTGCTGCTTTTGTCACAAAATGCACAATTTTGGAATTAAGTCGAATTTCAAAAACCGTTATTTGTATGAAAAAAAGTATGTTAATCTTTTTTGTAGGAAATATTTCAAGTTGCAAATTAGTCTTCGACATTTTTTTTTGTACAACTTACCATTTGGGAGTTATTACTGAAAAACCATTTTGGGGGGCCTTCAACCCCCCGTAAAATTGTTAGCGGCCCTCATATCGATGGGAACTTTTGACAGTTTCTTAAGAACACCATGAGGAAGCTATATAACCAAAACCCAGCTTTCCGGCGATTATTTCCGAATTTGGCTGTTTTTTTTAACTTCATTGACTGGACTAATATGGAATTTTCAAAAAATAACTGAAAATTTTTTTAAAAATCAATAATTTATTTTTTTGAAAATTTTGGTATCCAATATTATTAGAACTTATTTGGAGCTTTTGTGCAAAAAAAAATTTATTAAAATCAGTTCAACTGATAATGAGAGTCGAAAATAAAAAAAAATGGTTCTATGAGAGATATAACATTTTTAAACGTTAGATAATTTTTAGTAGATCGCACAGGTATAACTTCACACAAAAATTTTAATCATAATCGTATAAACCGTTTTTGAGAAAAATGAGATTTTCAATACCGGTTTTTAAACATTTGTATGGGAGGTACCCTCTTTTTTTTGTTATAATAAAAATTTTCATTTAAAATCTGCTAGATAATGTTAAAGAACTGCTGGGTGCCAAGTTTAATAAAAATTGACATCGTCGTTTGCGAATTATTAAGTTCTGAAAAAAATGTTTAAACTTTTTTTAAATTAAAAAAAAAAAAAAAAATTTGAAAATTTTGGTAAACAAAACTTTTAAAAATTTTTCAAACATATTGCATACAAAAATTGATCCATATCAGTTGAACTGTTTTTGAGAAAATCGAAAATCAAACAAATGGTTCTATTGGAGGTACCATTTTTAATAATTTTTCGGATATTTTTTTAAATAAAATGGTTGCCTTTTTGTAAAAAAAAATTACTGAAGTTTTTTTTTTTTTTAAGTTGTGGTCACGTTTTTGAAAAAAATAATATTTTAATTTTTTGCTAAAAAAATTTGTATGGCAGGTACCGTTATTTTTGGTCTTAAAAAATGAAAAAAAACGGGTGGGGTAACGCCTAAAAAACGCTAGGTATGTACCAACTTTGAAGAAAATCGACCGACCCGTTTAGGCTGCAGCCTAAGGACAGACAGACGGACAGAATTGCGAGACCCACTTTTTTCGACTTCGCTATCATCGTAATGTCAACTTTGATCAAAATCCCGAGTTCGATTTTTTTTACGAATCCATAACTTGCCAATTAGGCCTATTCTGCCACATCTGTTATTCTGCTATGAATTTTCTGCTATGAATCATAAAAGATTTTCACCATAAAAGATTTTTTATAATTGATATTCAGAAGTTCGATCTTTTATAAAATTCTGTTATGAAACTTCGAAAACGAAATATGCAAGCAAACAGAACTAAAATCTGTTGTCAATCAGCTGTTCTAAAAAAAAATTAATTACTGACACATAAATTGAAGTGGTTGTTCGCGAATTAAAATTAATTTTTTAAATTTGTATTCGTAATAATAGTTTGTTTATATTAGAGAAACCTCGAGATCCAGTGCAATTGGACAGATAGAAGTTCACATATGGAACATCAACTAATAATAATGAACTCAGGATCACGGCTGGGGATTTCCAGATCCTGGACAACATGCAAGTCGTCTTGAGCCAGTTTCACTGACAAAGTCGAAGTCAAGCCCGCTTATAGATTAATGGGAACATATAAAAGTGAGTTGTTGGCGATCGTGGTCCATGAGCGATGCCAACACCCTTGAATAAGTGTGAACTAATGGATGAATGTCGGGCACGTCCACCACCCTTTTGTGGCCATGGCTTACGGGCTACGGCCTACGCACCTCCGAACACGATTTCCTATGAGCAAAATTTATGTAACGATACTTTCGTTGCCATTCGATGTTCTCTTGGATAACATCAACTCGTGGATTGGTGGCAAACACGTCGGGGTGTAATTCAATCAGACCGAGTTTCTTCTCTTCAATTTTATCGGTGTTTTCGATCCATGTCTGATGATTTGCACAAATATTTGTTGGTATTTTGGATTTCTCTTCTAGCGGAAGGATGAGAGCTGGAGATGGTGGGATAACTTTGGTGGTGGTCAGGTGTCGCACAGAATTAATGAGATGTTTTGTTTTATTAAATAAATTAAAATCTTTTATGATAAGTCACAAACATTTGTCGTTTATTCTTTTATTTGGCCAGTTTATATTTCAGAGATCTCAGAGATATCCGCTTCCTCACAAATATAAACACGATTCCTCACAAAAATTCCTCACTTTAGCTGTCAAAAAATGAGACTGAAATTTCTTGGATTCGTCGCTCGATTTCTTAAATTCCTTTGAACATTATACAATGTGTTTATATTTCATTCTCCTGCTCTGTCAAAGAGACGGAGGAAAATTACTGAGCGCTCTGAAACATAAACTGGCCAATTATTGTATTTTCTTACATTTTGTCTCTTTTTAACAACATTTCATTGGCGAAATAAAATATAAGTATCCATTTTCAGTTGTTCTTTTATGATAAAAGTCACAAAAATGTATCTTTTATTCTTTTATGATTTGTAAAAGATTTTATAAAAGATTTTGGCATGCTGAATACGAAAAATGCAGTTTGTAAAAGATTGTTTGACATGTTTGAATTTTTTAAAGTTCATAACAGATCCTGATAGCAGATTTCATAACAGATTTGGCATGCCGAATACCAAAATTATAATTCATAAAAGAATTTTTGACAGCTCACACTTTTGTATTGAAAATCATAATAGAATAGCAGAATAAAAGAATAAAAGATCTCGCCGAATAGGCCTAAATATGTATGTATAATGTACATATGTATGTAGAAAATAGAATACAAATAAAACCCTTGCAAAATGACCTTGTCATATCGTGTTCCTTAAATCGTAGAATACACATTTCACACCTACATACATGCACCTATATACCTACCTACCTACACCTATACGGTATACCTACCTCACGACTTTTGAACTCAAACGTAAATAAATTAATGAACAATAATTTTCTTTAATTTCTCAGGGAATACAAAATAACCAACTATGTATGAACCTACATACATAGGTATACCTACCTAGGTACCTCACAAAAAAAACACCAAAAGAAAATCCTTGCTACCCTTTCCTCGAAATTCGCGACGAACTAACAAAAAAGTTACTGCATGTCTATCTATACAGATACACACCCATTCCTTGCGTTCGGGGATCTATCCAATGGGTGTCAACCTATCCCAAAAATTTTATGATACGTTTGGTTGTTGTTGCATCAGCTGTTTTGTCACAAGGGATTACAACAACACAAACCTATCCGGATAGCTTTGGATTGATCCCTGAACGCGACCATTGACTTACTATATATGGACTGCCAGGAGCCAACTTCACGATGGTTCCACCTATAACTAAACGCTGCTAGCGCTAACATAGGACAAGCGGAAAACATGGTGAAACATTTTGACACTTCAGTTTTGTGCTTGTTTTTTTTTCATTGGTTTTTTCAATTATTTTTCTTTGTTTTTTTTTGTCATTATGAATAAAAGATTATGAAAAAAGTTTCGGATTGGAGCCTAGTACGCTGCTGATGCGAAACGAAATTTTTCTGTGATCTCCAAACAGAAAACGAAACGCTTGCGAAAACACAACGGAAAATATCCTTGGAGAGTTTCACTAATTCCAAAAATAAATTCAAACATAAACGCAAAAAATCAGAGAAACCCATGATGTAATAAAATGATAAACAAAAACAAAAACACAAATAAAACTCAAATGTCATTTTTCCGCACAAAATAAATAGTCTGTATAATTAATTCAAGCCTAGTACGCTGCTGATGCGAAACGAAAAATCCCATACAAAAATGACACAACGAAATCAGAAACGGAAAATTTCGTTTTGCTTTTCGTTTTGCAGTACGCTGTTCGAAGAGCGAAATTTATAATTGCAGTAGATTATTTGGAGAAGTCTCCGCTCCTTTTTCGCACTGAATTAATTATACAGACTATTTATTGTGTGCGGAAAAATGACATTCGGGTTTATTTGTGTTTTTTTTTTTTTTGTTTATCATTTTATTGCATCATGGGTTTCTCTGATTTTTTGCATCTATGTTTGATTTTGTTTTTGGAATTAGTGAAACTCTCCGAGGATATTTTCCGTTGTGTTTTCACAAGCGTTTCGTTGTCTGTTTGGAGATCACAGAAAAATTTCGTTTCGCATCAGCAGCGTACTAGGCTTCAGTGCGAAAAAGGAGCGGAGACTTCTCCAAATAATCTGCTACAATTATAAATTTCGCTCTTCGAACTGCGTACTGCAAAACGAAAAGCAGAACGAAATTTTCCGTTTCTGATTTCGTTGTGTCATTTTTGTATGGGATTTTTCGTTTCGCATGAAGCCTAGTACGCTGCTGATGCGAAACGAAAATTTCCTGTGATCTCCAAACAGACAACGAAACGTTTGCGAAAACACAACGGAAAATATCCTTGGAGAGTTTCACTAATTCCAAAAACAAAATCAAACATAAACGCAAAAAATCAGAGAAACCCATGATGTAAGAAAATGATAAACAAAAAAAAAACACAAATAAAACTCAAATGTCATTTTTCCGCACACAATAAATAGTCTGTATAATTAATTCAGTACGAAAAAGGAGTGGAGACTTCTCCAAATAATCTGCTACAATTATATATTTCGCTCTTCGAACAGCGTACTGCAAAACGAAAAGGAGAACGAAATTTTCCGTTTATGATTTCGTTGTGTCATTTTTGTATGGGATTTTTCGTTTCGCATCAGCAGCGTACTAGGCTTGAATTGGAAAACTTTTGGCGGAATTATTTGCTACAAAAAACAACATCAATTAAAATCAATATAATATTTATGTACTTGAAAAAATTACCATTCGTTATCCAAATTTAAACAAAAAATATAATTATAAAAAAAAAACAAATTTACCACGCATGACGCAAAATGTGAAATGAAAATTAAAATTATACACAGACGTCAAAATATAAATTTTAGCAAAAACAGATGGCTCAGTTTTTTATAAGAAATAACAATAGATGTCCGTAGTTTCTATGGCAAAAAAAGCTTGCTCAGACAAAGTAGGAACAGATGGCACTGAAAATAGTTACTTCTCTTTGCCGCGTGTCCTACCATAGCGCTCATGTCACTAGGGAGAGGTGGAACCATTTTCATTTCGGCATTTGTATGGAAATGACGCTCGCATTGACTTAAGGTAGAACTAGAATAGGCGGTAGCTGTCGGAAGCTAGTGTCAAAAGTGAACGAAAAGTTGCTTTCCAAAACGTCAAATTCATAAGTCACCCATAATGCACTTGAGTGGTTGGAAGTGATTTTTTTTGATTTTTGAAGCTAGCTGTCAGTCCACGTACGAAAGAGCGGTCGGTGAGCGCTCTCACGTCCGACAGCGAAAGTTAACGAAAACTAAACGAAAAGTTCCAAATCGAAATTATGTGTGCGTCATATGAATTTCTTGTTTTCGCTCGGTTTCGTACGACCACGTACGTTGGCTTCCGCCTATTCTAGTTCTACCTTTACCATATATGGACTGCCAGGAGCCAACTTCACGATGGTTCCACTTATAACTAAACGCCGCTAGCTCTAACATAGGACAAGCGGAAAACACGGTGAAACATTTTGACACTTCAGTTTTGTTTTGTTCTTGTTTTTTTTCATTCGTTTTTTCATTCATTTTTGTTTCTTTTTTTTGTCATTTTAGAAAACTTTATTTACAAAAATAAATAAAAGATTATGTATGAATTAAATGTATTAATTCCACCGCATAATTTTGAACGCATATCTGTGAAAAAAGTTATAAAATTCTTTGAAACTCAGCGCTTTGGCTGTTCTTACAGAGCATGAAGACCTAGTCAAGAAGGTTCTGGTGACCAAAGAAATGTTTCCCCAAGTGCGACTGGTTATGGATCGGTTTCCGGCCGTGTAGACATCCTCCTTAGTTAGAATCTCTCCTACGACACTTGTGCTAGCTAGAATTGCGTCCAAGTGCCTTCTGGCACTTGGCACAAGTAAATAATAAATATTTATGTACTTGAAAAAATTATCTCCAAATGCTGTTGAATCACCATTTGTTATCCAAATTTAAACAAAAAATATAATTATAAAAAAACAAATTTACCACGCACGACGCAAAATGTGAAATGAAAATTAAAATTATACACAAACGTCAAAATATAAATTTTAGCAAAAACAGATGGCTCAGTTTTTTATAAGAAATAACAATAGATGTCCGTAGTATCTATGGCAAAAAAAGCTTGCTCAGACAGAGTAGCAACACATGGCACTGAAAATAGTTACTTCTCTTTGCCGCGTGTCCTACCATAGCGCTCATGTCACTAGGAAGATGTGGAACCATTTTCATTTCGGAATTTGTATGGAAATGACGCCCGACTAGCAGTCCATATATAATAGGTCAATGTACACACCATTACCAATGATAAGCAAAAAACTTAAAAAAAAAACAACCACCGCATGTCTCCTCCACTCGCCACCAACAAGGCTGGCATCGCTTCATGTAAATTATTATTATATTATCTTTGTTATTATTATATTATCTTTGTTAGTTTTCTATTATCTTTGTTTGTATTCTATTATCTTTTATATCGCGTGCTCTCTCATGGTTATTTTTGACAATTCCGAAGTTGTATAGAAACAAAAACGGGGAGCATAGTATATGAACAATAGGTGCGTTTTATTGGTAAATTTATAGCTAGCACAGAAAAATTTCCCTCGGTGAACAATAACAACAATCAATTACTGCCGATAAATTTGCCAGTAAAATAGTGGATATGGAAGTGGATAAAGAAAGTTGAAACTTTGAAGATGAAGATGGCGCGTTGAAAATTATTCATGACTTGCACCTTAATTTTTTTTTCACTCAGAAAATGGATGTGTTCTATGAAATTTGTAGTTTAGTGGAGACACGGAAGCAGAAATACTTTGTGAACACAACCAAAAGAGGCTAAAGCGTTTTTGAACACAGCCGGAGCGTTTTATTATAAATTACCAATAAAACGCACCTAATGTTAACTGCATTGACCTATTATATATGGACTGCTAGTCGAGCGTCATATCCATACAAATTCCGAAATGAAAATGGTTCCACCTCTCCCTAGTGACATGAGCGCTATGGTAGGACACGCGGCAAAGAGAAGTAACTAAGTGTTGCTACTTTGTCTGAGCAAGCTTTTTTTGCCTTAGAAACTACGGACATCTATTGTTATTTCTTATAAAAAACTGAGCCATCTGTTTTTGCTAAAATTTATATTTTGACGTTTGTGTATAATTTTAATTTTCATTTCACATTTTGCGTCGTGCGTGGTAAATTTGTTTTTTTTAAATTATATTTTTTGTTTAAATTTGGATAACAAATGGTTAATCAAACGGCATCTGGAGATAATTTTTTCAAGTACATAAATATTTATTATTTACTTGTGCCAATACGACGCAATTCTAGCTAGCACAAGTGTCGTAGGAGAGATTCTAACTAAGGAGGATGTCTACACAGCCAGAAACCGATCCATAACCAGTCGCACTTGGCCCTTGGGGATAAATTTCTTTGGTCACCAGAACCTTCTTGACTAGGTCTTCATGCTCTGTGAGAACAGCCAAAGCGCTGAGTTTCACCGAATTTTATAATTTTTTTCACAGATATGCGTTCAAAATTATGCGGTGGATAAAATACATTTAATTTATTCATAATCTTTTATTTATTTTTGTAAATAAAGTTTTCTAAAATCACAAAAAAAAAACAAACAAAAATGAATGAAAAACGAATGAAAAAAAAAAAACAAGCACAAAACTGAAGTGTCAAAATGTTTCACCGTGTTTTCCGCTTGTCCTATGTTAGCGCTAGCGGCATTTAGTTAAAGGTGGAACCATCGTGAAGTTGGCTCCTGGCAGTCCATATATAGTAAGTCAATGGTTTACTGGCAGCATAATATATTAACATATTGCTGTATACAAAAGTAGATAGAGATTAGCTCGGTAGAGGCGCAACGATCGAATGTTGTTCATGATAGTACTATAGGTTTTATATACAATGTTATTGGTGAATTGTTTCATTTTGAATATCCAACCTCCAAACCAATACTAAAAAAATAAGAGGCAAAATACCGTAGATGTCGCACATTTCTATGCGGGAAATTTAAAAATGTAAGGTTTGGTTTATCGCTAAATACGACTTTTTGAAATTTTAAAAACAGATGTCGCGAGCTTCTATGTCAGAAGTAAATCTTTTTTTCCTGTAGTGGCGTGGGAAGAGCTAGCATTGCTCTCTTATTTTGGCGACATTTTTTTGACAATTGTTGTATGAAACTTACATTAGACTAGCGGTCCATATATATACGTCCATGTTATTAAGCTATGCGCAAACCGACACGGTGGCGGTGGCCATCGCGTCGGTTTGCGCGTAGCTTTAGATCGAAAGAGTAATGATTAATGAAAATACATAATAAAAATAAATACGAAATCGAAAATGTTGTTTTTACCTTTTTAAGGCTTTTCAAAACCAATGCTTTTCACCTTTCAATTGCATAAAAAGTCTTGAATTTTAACTTCTCTTTCTTATGGGCTTGCAAAAATGTTTTTAATGAAGTTGAGTGTATATTTGATCTTTAACTGCCATATTATTTAGTCGTTAAACCCAGGTTAAAATTTAAACCCGGATGTATATTTCACTCAATTAACCCAATTTTGTGTTGTTTTGTGTGCTCCTATGTTAGGCTAATTCATTTGGGTTAAGAGTTCATTTAAACCCATGACTGAATAATATGACGGTAAAATAAATCAATCACAATATTCATACGCTTTTTCGTACACACTTATTTTTTTTTGCAGCAATTTTGAAGTAAAATTTCCAGAAAATATTCAATTTGGGAATTATTATTATTATTTATTGAAAAACAACGCACAAATATTTACTATAAAATTCACCGAAAATTCGTTGCAACCAAAAACACCGCAGCATTCAATTTGAAATTTTAGAAATTTTAAATCTTGCAAGTGTGTGTGCAAATCGGTGTAAAATCTTTCTTGAATCCTGCAAAATTAGCAAGATTTGTTTTGACAGCAAAAAATCAAATTGACCCTGATTATATGAAGACTTTTTTCGCTTGACGTTTGTGGTTTGACAACTGAATAGAGATGAGCGGTGAGCAGATGTCAGCAAAAATCGTAGTTGATAGAAAAATGATCGAAATTCAAGTATCGATTTTAAAAGAAAATAAATCGATTACAAAAAATTAAAAAAATGCAAATAAAATGGATTTTGTAAATCGAATGCAAAGAATGAAACTTCATAAAAAACGTCCATTGTTGTCTATGTGTTCTTTCTACAAAAAAACATTATTCTCTTTGATATTAAGGTTCCCCCACACGAACGCGAATTTTAGGTGGCGACGACGAAAACAATAAAAACAACGTGTTTTTTCATTGACAACCACATGTTGTTATTGTTGTTTTCGTTGTCGCCACGAAAGATTCGCGATGGTGTGGGGGAAGCTTTAAACGTGTGAAATTATATTATTTTCCATCGACTAATGACTCTGAACAAACGGCCCTAAGTCAAAAACACATTTTGATGTGAATTCAATGTATTTGACTACCAAAATTAAAAAGAAAGAAGAAAACATCAATTTTGCAGGTTTGATAAATTTTGTCATCGATTTTTCACGGAATATTTTAACTGCTCATCTCTAAAAAGAAAGCATTTTGCGAAGAACTTTTAATTTCGTGTTGTAAAACAGTTTTTATACTTAAAAAGGCTGTCAAAAAGACGAAAGACGAAACGAACAAAAAAAAGACTCGTGTAATCAGCGTCATTGTTCAGAAAAAAAATCGATTCTTTTAGAAAAAAAATCGATTCTTTTGTTGAAAGGAATTCGACGTAACAGGGCTATTCTGGCGTTGTGAGGGCTCACAAGTCACAAGCCTTTGTGAGGTTGATTTCTTTTGAGTGAGTGTGAGTGAATTTGTGAATTTTTTATTGTGATTGCTAAAAGCCCTTCCACACTATCCCACTGAGTATTAATACATGTCAAAAAAGTGTGAAACAAATCATTTTTAATAGTGTGGAAACAAAATACGATATTCACAGCGTACACGATTTGACATGTGTTAATATATAAGAATTTTTAGAAATGGTTCTAATTCTGTCACACATTTCATCACATTTTTATTGAGGTTAAATTAAACTGTTGTGTCTGGTCAAAAAATGAAAAGAAATTTCTCTCTCAAAAATTTGGCAGTAGCATGGAATTCTTTTCCACTTCGTATTAATACTCAGTGGGATAGTGTGGAAGGGCTTTAAGGTCTGAATTTTTGTTGAACGCACCCACTGAACTCATCGACAACGGAGATGATTGTGATGGACCCTGTTTAGATTGTGACATGCTCACTACGTAGTGAATAGTCATGTCGTGTCTACACTCGAAATTTCTCAGTCATGAGTATCGCCGAACTCTGATGGAATATCTCTGAATTGAAACATTTGATTCTGAGCAGCATGAACCATGAGTTTAATATTAAATAAATAAGTAGTTGCAAAATATAGCAGAAATTGCTATTTTAATAAATTAATCTGCTTCAGCATCTTTGCTGTTATCAATCCACCAATTTAATAAGCATTTTTTGCGTCTAAGCTTGACTAATTACACATTTTTAATTTTTATTCTCATCTACCTTACCCTTCAACGAACATGCCAAAAATAAAAAAATGGCATTAAATGGAACATGTCGGATATGAAACATGACTGCTCACTACAATCTTTATGTTTTCTTCCTGACTGTCGCCTCCCTTTCTACCTCACCGATTTTACCTACAAAATGCCGTCACTACGTAGTGAGCAGTCACAATCTAAACAGGGTCATGCCACATACATACATATATATGTACACCACTTGCTGTTCTATGTCGATCATACTCGACGAGAATTGTTTTGTGAACAATACTTTTCTTTTATGGATAAATAAATTTTTTTCGATTTACGACAACTTTTCAGCTTGTCCGCTAAAATTTTCTAAATAATCATAAAATACTTTTTTTTTGGCTCAAAGTTAAGTGTATACTTAACAAAAAGAAAAATAAATCAATTTAAGAAACTTGATATTCGATTTCAAGAGCTAGTGCTGTCGGAATACGTTTCTCCGTCCTCGTCGTATCGGCTACCGCCCAGTGTTTATGTGCGTTAAGTTTACTCGTACAGGCTATTAACTCCTTTCTTACTAGCTCCCTAAGATTTGGCGCACTACGTACCCGAGTGAATTCATTAACCTCACCTAGGCTTCAAATCAATCAGACCAGCCACATGCCTGAGTCCGATTCAGACGACAAAAATGCCAGGCGTTGGCACATTCAAGCTGGCGAGTTGCGTCCGCTGTTCGAGTAATACGGTTATGTCGTCGAATGCGATGTCTTAAAGAATTATGGGTTCGTGCATATGGAATCCGAGCAAAAGTTACGTCTTGCACAACAATCCGATCAAAGTTGAAGCGGCAAAGAGCCGTCGTGCCAACCAAGAACTTTATTGGCAATCTGATGGACAAGACCCGAGCACGATTCGATTTGAAAATAGTTTTCAAAAACACTTAGGAGATTTTAAATGAAACTCAGAACCGTTTCAATAACCCAAATGAAGGAAGTAGTTTGGAAGTGACAGCGTTGTACAAAACACGCTGTCGTTTCAAAACCACTAGCTTTATAAGGATGGTTGTAAGATTCTAAGTTTTATTTGAAGTCTCCTAAGTGTTCCTGAAAACTATTTTCAAATCGAACAAATATTCAAAAAAATGTCCATATAAAATAAAATCCCTTATTTTTCAGTTTTATGGCAAATGCCGAAATCACTTTTGTATGGAATTTTTTTTGAATATTTGTTCGATTCAAAAATGGTTTTCAAAAACACTTAGGGGATTTCAAACGAAACTCAGAACCGTTTCAATAACCCAAATGAAGCAAGTAGTTTGGAAATTACAGCGTTGTATATCTACCAATTTCAAAAAATTTCTATTACTTTTAAGAAATTTCTTGAAATTGTTAGATAAACCACACTGTCGTTTCAAAACCACTAGCTTTATAAGGTTGAAATGGTTCTAAGTTTCATTTGAAGTCCCCTAAGTGTTTCTGAAAAACATTTTCAAATCGAACAAATATTCCAAAAAATTTCCATATCAAATTATTTTCCAGTATTTTTCAGTTTTAAAACTCACAATTAACATAACTTTTGAAATATTTACCTCCAAACAAGTAATATCTGCTGACAAAAAAAATCAGTTTTCCAAAACAAATTAAAACAACAATACCATTCGTAACAAATTTTTACATGTTAACGTTTCCCCACACCAACGCGAATTTTCGGTGGCGACGACGAAAACAATAATAACAACACGTGGTTGTCAATGAAAACAACATGTTGTTATTGTTGTTTTCGTCGTCGCCACCGAAAATTCGCGTTGGTGTGGGGGAACCTTTAAAGTATTCAAAAATACTTTTTTTGGTATAAATACTAGTTTCCTGACCCTTGTGATCGTGTTGTTCTCTGAGATCCTGCCATGATTTCTAAAGTTAATTTTTTTCACATTTGTTTCTTTTTCCTTTTAAATAATTTAAAATATATATATAATACATATTTACTCAAAAGTTGTAATGAGAAGAAGCACTCTTAAAATACGCATACAGGTTCCAATATGCGAGTCCCAAAAGTAAATTTGTTTTAATGTTGATTCTTTTTTAACAAATTTTGATACTCGTCTCTAAAACATCAATTGCTGATTTCAAAAAGGTATTAACCATTGCTATACGACTTACCGTTGGTCAGATACACTCCAAAACGTTTTTGATTTTTCTTCATGATGGGAAAAAACAAGAATATTGAAAAAGGTTTTGGAGTGTATCTGGCCAACGGTAAGTCGTACAGCGATGTTTGCTACCTTTTTGAAATTTATCTCTGTACGAATTACCCTTGGCCAAATACACTCCAAAACCTTTTTCAATATTCTTGATTTTTCCCATCATGAAGACAATTCAAAAACGTTTTGGAGTATGCCTGACCAACGGTAAGTCGTATAGCGGTGGTTGATACCTTTTTGAAATCAGCAATTGATGCTTTAGAAACGAGTATCAAAATTTGTTGAAAAATGTAGTGTGGCTAGCATACCAGATGCAATAGCTATTGGTCGACTTCAATCCACTGATATCTTCGAGAATGTCATCAAAAAAGAAACAAAGACACGCACTGTTTCATCCTGGTAGTGATATTACAAATCCCAGAAGCAAGCTCCGTTTCTCTAGGCACCATTGAAGATGGCTGCGGTCCGATAAGTGTGAAGCGAGAAAGAGATTAAAACGATTAAATTACTCAACTGCTTTTGAATTATAATGTAACGTCCATAGATATACTAGATATGGACTGCTAGAAGCTACCTTCACGTTGGTTCCAACTTTAATTATAAACGACACGAACGCTAATGGCCTAAAAGCGGAAAATATGGTGTAACTTTTGACACATTGGTTTGACGTTTGTTTTGTTATTTGTCATTTTATTTTTTAGGAAAAAAAATTATTCAAAATGGAAATGTTTTTTTTCATTCTTGTTTGTTTTTTTCAGTGCCCGGTCTTAAAAATTTTAATTAGTTGAAGCATCAGTTTTATGCAAAAAAAAACATTATTTAATTTAAATATAATACACATAATTTATTTCATAATTTCATAAAAGTTGATAATAATGTGCTCGAATTTTATCTTATCCAAAACGTCTTATCAAACGTTTTCGTTTGTGCGAAAGACTTGCGTAAAGATTTGAAGCCAACGAACGAACAATGATTGAATCGACTAAGAACGAGGTCGAAGCACATTATACTCGAGAAAATGGGTATGAAAATGATGCTGTTGTCATTTACGGTGATACAGATTCTGTAATGGTAAATTTTGGAGTTAGAAGCAGCTGAATTGGTCAGTTCGAAGTTTGTGAGTCCGATTAAATTGGAATTCAAAAAAGTGTATTTCCCTTATTTGCTAATCAACAAAAAAAGATATGGGTTTGTATTTTACACACACCAAAAATACGATAAAATGGATTGTAAAGGTAAGTCGTTTCCTGAGGCCCTCGCTTAGAGTTATTAAGCTTCTAACCAATTTTTCATTCTTCCAGGTATTGCACTCACCGTTGGTTGCAAATCTCATGAACACCTGCGCTTACAAAAACTTCTTATCCTGACGGTGCTGTCGAATATCCCAAATCGGTTATATCAGATTTACTTTGTAATCGCATAGACATATCACAATTGGTTATCGCGCGTTCGTTGAGATTGGTATAGCATCATTTGTCGATCTTTATCATTTTAATTGTAATAACATCAGTAGTAAGTCGACCACGAAAGGTGAATCTAATACAAAAGACACTGAAACTGTAGAGGTGCTGCGCCAAGGCTGGGAAGGACTATTCCAACGAATACGTCTAATGAAATATGAGAAGATTTCTAATCAGTTTCTAGTCAATTTGCTACCATCGCGTCTACATTTGATGCTCGAACTGCCATATATGAGAAATTCTTTAGTGATTTGGCGGGTTTTATTTTGGATCTGCATGTAGGCACTATTAAAATGGAACAATGCAAAGTGATAACCAATAATGTAGATGAGGTGAGTTCCGTGTTTTTAGATGCTAATAAAGAAAGTAATAACAGCGAGGATAACCTTTCGTGTCGGCGGTCAGTGCAACAGAATATTTCAGTTGCCATTGAGGTTTATTTGAGAGAACATTTTTAATTAGTCTTATTTTATTAAGTTTTTTATTTTGCTTTTAGATTTTATCCCTTTATGCCTTTATTTTATCAATTTGCTACGAAAGATTCGCGATATCATCACAAAACTCAAACAAATCAACTCAGAACGATGATAGTTTAGCAACAAATATTATGAACGAATGCAACTGATAGTGGAATTAATGCAACATCTTAAACAACATTTGCAAAATTGTACTAATTCTTTTGGTAAGTACAGTTATCTGTATGCATATGCAAAATATAATCTAACTCACTTAACTTTTCTTTGAAATTTCGATGAGTTTATGGATTTTACCATGATTGCAAATGACTCATTTGATCGTAGTTAGTCAGAAGCAATTTTAAAATCTAATGAGTATTAAGAAAATGATTAACTGGGTTTTACATTCTTCATCTGGAGTCAGAGCTGTCCAACCTATGTGTCGCGTTCAACATTACGACACTCTTAGTTTCAGCCACTGTAACTAAGTCTGCTTTCGATGTGAATCTTGCTTGCCTTCCTTTCATGTCAAGTTGAACAAGTGCACACTCTTTTATTCTCGCTCCGCATTTATCTTACTTTAAATAAGTTTCTATCTTGATTTTTAATGCAAATTGTTGTGTTTTTGCTTTGTAAGCTATTTATGCATAGCTTAATGCAATTTAATATTTTGAACATTAGTTTTAAAGTGTAATTTTATCAAAATTTAATATACTTAAACTCAATCAAATCGTAAAATCTGTGACAAAGTTATATCTATATATTTATAACATATAGTAAAAGAGAATACTTTTACTGTTTACTTTCATTTGACTTTTTGCTCCCATAGAAGATCTATTGTTTTCTCCCTCCCGGTGAGTGAAACTTTTACATATGTTCTGCCATTGAAGCATTCTGAGACTGCATTGTATCCCAACAATTTTGCCTACCATTTCATGCCACCAACATCTTACTGAGGGACTGAGCTATATTGTTGCCTACATACATGCCAAAGAAAATACACTTGCTTTGAATTATACTTTCGATCCCGCTAAAGGTTTTCTACTTTCATCCCTCCCCGTCCAAACATTTTGCCTATCATAAACTTGGAATATAGAGCACACTTGCTGCTCTTTGCGAGCTCTGTTTATCGCTCGTGCTTGGATTCTTCGCTTTCCGTTTTCCCTGGTGAGTGATAATTTTGTATATGTTCTGCGTGAAGTTTAAGGAGACTGCATTGTATCCAAACATATCTTCCTACCATTTCATACTGGATGGTTCCTGCCTGGATGATTGAGATGTGCCTGCTGAGCATCAACATTTTTCTCGTTGACCATGACAAGTTGTTTTGATTAACTTAATAATTAAAACAACAACTTTTCGAAACAATCTGTCATCTGAACTCAACATCTGTAATCTGTCATCAATCAAAATCATCTGTCATCTACCACAATACCGACTATTCATCATCACATTGGTTTGTGTATTAACTAAATTGATATCTAATTTTGTGGTACACTTAGAACCAACATTGCTAATTTAAATTTGTAACTAATAATTTTTAAACACCATTATAAACATGACAAAGTGCGCATCTTGTGACAACATATCTGACTACATGATTGATTCCATCATATGTTACGGCAACTGCCGACGGTGCTTCCATGTTAAATGCATTGATGCACCTTTTAGCACTATCAAATTATTTGGTAAAAATAAGACATTCTACTTTTTTTGTGATGATTGTGACCCGTTTGCATACACGAATATAGCGCGAGACGTTATACAAAACTCTAGACAACTGGAAAACTTGAACCGACAATTAACCCAACTTTCAGAAAAAGTTGATAATTTAAGTGCCAAGCCTGAAGACAGCATTATACTAACGCGGAGTAAGGCAAAAAATAAAAACACAAACACTCTCTCAAACAAAGAACCTTTGACTAAAAGAACATCTAAAAGAACATCTGAAGTACTTGACAATCCGATTGAAATTCAACAATCTAAGAAACTAGCTAGTTCTATATTCGAATCATTTATTCCACCTCGTTCCATTTCTGATTTTAACTTCAATAATGGTGTGCCTGTACCATCAAGCCTTCTTCCGCCACTGCCATCATCGTCTTCGTCAACATCACCTTTGTCAACATCACCATCGTCGTCGTCACCATCGTCGTCGTAACCATCGTCGTCGTCATCGTCGTCATCATCGTCATCATCGTCATCATCGTCATCATCGTTATCATCGTCATCGTCGTCATCATCATCGTCATCATTGTCACCATTATTATCATCATTATTACGATCATCAATATCATTACCATCATCCAAAACTCCTCCTACAATCTCATGTTCAGACGCTTTAAGATCTTCATCTAACCAAAATAATCAAAAAAAAGATTACATATCTCCCATTACGTCAGGCTTAAGAGCTGTTGAAGGTCAGAAAATTTTATTTATCTCTAAGCTCCATCCCTCAACCAATGCTCTAGACATAAAAAAACATATATCCACAATAATTGGTCCACAATTGAAGCTTCAAGTTGAAAAGATGATCCACCGCAACTATTCAAAATATTCTTCGTTTAAAATTCGTGTTCCTGACTCCTACTTTCACTTACTGAATTCTTCTTCGTCCTGGCCTAATGGAATAATTTTCCATGAATTCGACAACAACTTAAACAAGAGACCCCAGAACCCTTTTCGTCAAATTCGGACAATGCGGAATCAACATCTGAGCAGCTCAAGCAAATTTTAGTCTACTACCAAAATGTAAATGGACTTCGGACAAAGACTAATATGGTCTATACAAATGTAAACAACCTTCCCCACGATGTCATTATACTAACAGAAACTTGGCTCAACTTTTCTATTCTTGACTCGGAGCTTTTTGATGCATCGTATAAAAATTTTCAGACGTGATCGACATGATGAAGAAGACTCTAATGTTGTCGGAGGAGGAATTCTTTTTGCGATCAAGACCTCACTTACGTGCTACCTGATAGATGACTTTCGTGCCACCGGTGTCGAAGCTCTATGTACCAAAATCAAGTTGGAATCTGGCCATTTATTTATTATCTCGGCGTATATACCTCCAAGTTCAAACAATGACGCTTATGAAAAGTTAAATGACTGCATAGAAAATATTTATGTACTTATGGAACCCGAAGATGAAATTTTGATCGTAGGTGACTTTAATCTACCAAACCTTAATTGGACAAAAATTGATGACGACAACTTCCATGTCCCAATAAACGCGTCAAGTCTTAATGAACTAACATTTATAGATGGTATGTCTTCGTGTGGTTTGAGTCAATTCAATGGATTGAGAAATCGTTTTGAAAAAATTCTTGACTTAGTGTTTTTCGCCGATACAATTAACAACGAAATTTCTGTTTTACCTGCTACTGTTAAACTAATTGACGAAGATCGACATCATCCTGCATTAGATATTTCACTAGGTTTAAACATGTCTTCTCCTTACAGTAACAATATTAACAACAAACTTGAATTTGACTTTTCTAAATGTAATTTTGTAGATCTTTTTGATATGTTAATAACTGTAAATTGGAATCAATTATTTTGTAATTGCAATATTGATGTTATGTGTAATAATTTTTATAGAACTCTTTTTAACTGCTTTTACGAAACTATTCCTTTAAAAAGATCACGTTTTGCTTCAAATGCACCACCATGGTTTGATACGCGTATTAAAAACTTAAAAAATAAAAGGAACAAAGCTTGGGTAAAATATAACATAACTAGAACTGACGATGATTACAGAACTTTCTTAATTCTAAAACAACTTTTCACTGATTATTCTAACACTCTATATGACGATTACATTTGTAAAATAGAACATGGTATTAAATCTAATCCAGATAGTTTCTGGAATTTCGTTAATAGTAAAAGGAAAACATGTGGCTATCCGAATTCGATGTCAAATAATTCTCTTCCATGGGCAAGGGAAAATCTACTTCCGCCTTATTCTCAAAGACTAGCTTTGATCAGCCTCCCTACTTTGACTAACCACAGAAAGTATATACAATTCTGTTTTATTGTTGGGATTATTAATGGTTCGATATCATTACCATCAGTTCTAAGTAAAGTAAATTTCAGTTTCAGTCGTTCAAGTTTAAGGCGACAGCAACCTATTATTCAAATATTTAGCAGATCAAACTATGGTGTATGTAGCCCATTCAATCAATTAATAACAATTTATAACGAGTTTCATTTTTGTTTAGAATCTGTAAATGATAATATAAAATGTATTAAATTTAAACTTATGTTTTTCAACAATGTTTAATAATAATTGTAAATTATGATATTAGATTATATTAGATTATAAGAACTATTCTTTTGAACATTGTTATCGTTAGATTTTAACGAAATAAATAAATAAATAAATAAATAATTAAGGTATGTTTTTTTATTTTATTTTATTTTTAAAAACAACTCACAATTTTGTTCACTTCTTCCAATTTTTTCGGCAATTCTACGCAGCGAGAGTTTATTTCTCAAATTTATATTTTCACCTTTTCTTCAGTGCTTAATTTATTTAAATTGTTCTTTTTGCTTTAAGTTAACGTTTATATTTATTGTTTGAATTGTGTTTATATTTTTATTTCTAGCTGGTTGGAAGCCACCACAGGTACCAACAAACTTTGTCTCTTGTATGGCTGACATGTCACTAAATCCGGATGTTGAAACAAGTCTACTTAAGTGAAGTAGCAATCACATTTAAAGATAGTCATGACCAAACCATCACAGAATTGAAAAATCTTATCAAAGATAAAATGCACCATGCGGATAGCGGAATCAAAAAAAAATTAAACCAACGTCAAAATTAGAGATATGTTATATATATTTATAGTATGTAATAGAAATAACTTACTTTGTTAGTATTGTTTGTACCTAAAAACAAAAAACAAGCAAAAAACCATTTGGTTTATTTGCCAAAGGAACCAAAATTCTTTCTAAATAACATCCAAAACTAAATTTTAACACTAGTTTTTATACATATTATTTGTTTTAATTTGTTGATTCTTCTTCTTATTTTAAGTACATATACTCTCCAGTGCTCCCAAGGAATATGTTGTTCTAAATTCAACTAAAAAAAACAAATCCTATTTATGGATAATTATGTTAATTATTATATAACCCACAAAACCTAATTTGTTTTAATATTAATAATGATTATAAGAAGTAGCTTTGAGATATTTCGTTTTTAGGCCAGTCTACAAACAGTAAGTTTACGTAAAATAAAATCAAACAAATTTAATTTATTTAAAGGTTTTAATTAATTACTCAGTTATATGGTTTGTTATATGGACTTCACTTCCTTCATTAAACCCAAAGTTATCAGCGTTATCACAAAATATTGATAGGTTTTTTTATACGGGACTCACGGTTAAGATGAGCAGGTGAAAACTCGCTATCAAATATAGTAACTGAGTGTAAACTACAACCACCAGCTATATGCTTTTCTTTATCCGAAAAATCATTGGAGAACCTAAACGACGATTTTGTGGCCGGCGGCGCGGCGTAGTTGTTGAAGCGGAATTACAACTGGCTGGCGGTGGTGAACTGAAATTACTCTCGAAGCCGTGCTCTTCGAAATTGAACTTGCTGCTTGTATTCGAACGGAACATATCCTCGAAATCTTTAAAATCAAAATCTTTTGAATTGCTACCGGTTCATCAAACAACTTATTCTTGTGCTGGAGACCTACCACTGGCTTATCTGAGTAGAAGCTTGACTCCTTCTTAGATATATAACGGTGTTTCATCGTCGTAAGCATATTTATCGCTGGTCGAAGATTTTTGCCTCCTTTCACTTTCCATCATACGCTGATGCATTTCATGACGACGTCGATTTAATCGCTCGAACTTATCCTCATACGTAGGTTGGTCGTAAGCGTCATAATTAATGTAGTCGTAGTTGTCACGGTGTGTTGTGCCATAGCGTTGACTTTGGCGTGTCTCTGATGGTGGGAGATCCTTTCCAGTACGCGATCTTGGTTTTTTACGGAATCTATGATGGAATTGAAAGATTAGTGTTTTGAAATTGGAAAGTAAAAACACCACTCACCTTCGGTCTTTTTCACCATCTTACCCCGATGGAGTATTTCACGGATGCACTTGAAGGACGCTTCCATCCGATTCTTCGCGATTGTACCTCTAGCTCAGACTCTTGTACGTAAACATCACCGGGAACGATACCACTTCCTACCGCTAGACGCATCTTCATTCCCTTTTGAAGGGATCGTGTTTTCTCCGGACCTCCCATATAACGTTCACGGAACTCTTCACGGCTCTCTAAGCTTCCGTACACATCGCCGCTTCCAAAGCTTTCGCCTTCGCCGGTGCTCTCGTACGACTCTACACTGTCACTATCAAAACTTGCGCTCCAAAGATTGATGGCATATGGCGTCCTTATCCGATACAAATCGGAAGTTTTGAATCCCATAAGTGCCACCGAACCATGAATGACGACCGGTCGGCGCGGCGGTCGTACTACTAGCTTGTTTTTCACGACGACGAGCAGCTATCAATTCTTGTTCATCGCGCTGCTTTTCGCTTGCGCTACCTTGCAATGAGGCATAAGCTAAGGATTTGGCTGCCTGTTGGCGAAAAAGCAAAGGATCTCTAAACCAAGGAGGTGGTACTGATTTTCGTCAGGCGAACAGACGACATAATATAGTACCAAGTCAATTTTTCCAGATTGATAAAGATGATCGTGAAGACTTGCATCATTGTCAACTCGACACCCCGGTTCAGGGTTGGGTGGAATTTGCAAAACTTTTCGAATTAAAACGAGAATTCTTTCGATCAGAATTCCTTGCTCTAAAAATACAAACAACAAAATGCATTCTTTATATTTTTGCTAAATAAACAGACTTACAGTTTCCAAAACTTCTGTAAAGTGGAAGAATAAACGACCATTGCTTTAAACTCAACGCAAAAATCCAAAACCATTGGTCTGTTTGGTAACGTGAAATTTCTTGCGAATTTGCACAAATTTTCACAAAATTTCAAAATTTGCTGTCAAAACCCATTGAAAAAAAATCAGTTTTTGGGAAATTTGCTGGAAAAAAGTTACCAAACAGGCATTATATTATGGCACATAAGTGATAAACGTCAAAAAAAATTACTTCTGTTTGCCGCTTTTACATAAATAGCCTTTATGTGCTATTTAAATAAGGAACTGCTTCCATGGATACTTTTGTATGGAAATTAGTATCGACTGTATGTCTATGGTAACGTCTATTATGAAGCGCCATCTCTTGGAAATTTATCACAAATCTGTACTGAACGCTACCACCATTGACCTATTATATATGGACTGCTAGTTGAGTTTCATTTTCATACAAAAACCCCAATTAAAGTGGTTCCACCACTCCTTAGCGACACTAACCCTTGCGTAGAAACACGGGAAACAGAAGTAATTATTTTCACTGTTTTAATAACAGATGTCAGTAGTTTCTTTGTAAAAAAAAGCTTGTCCAGACAAAGAAACTACTGACATCTGTTATTAAAACAGAGCCACCTGTTTCAATTGAAACGACATTTTGACATTTGTCGTTTGTGTGGTATTTTTCTTCATGCTCTTGAAAGTTTTTTTTAGTCATTTTTAGTCTAAAATAACATCGTTATTTGCCTTCGACTGTGATCGCTCTCCTTTTTTTCTTGTCCACTGTGTGTTGCTTGTGAGTGGGGTGCAGGCTGCAGCGCTTGAACAACAATTTTTTCTCGCATTCCAACGCATATTGTGTTTTCTTTAATATTGCGTTTTTAACTTGTTTTTTTTTTGTGTGATAAAATCATTTTTTCAATTTGAGAAACTATTGAGTATCCTTTCAAGATTTCTCACTTGTGAAAGATAAAAAGAAATAGAAACCAAAGGACAAACAAAAAATAAAAATGGCGACATTCAAAATTCATCAAGACACCGAAAAGGAAAACGCCGCATATGCTGCTCGCAAGGAAACCATCGCTCGTGGAAAGGCCAATCTAACTGCACTAGGGGGCAAGGATAAACGGTTTGCCGTTCTGAGTTCTAGTGGGGCAAACAATTCCCGAACTGTTGGACTTAGTGGCGGCGGCGTCGTTGGAGCTAAACCAAAGGCAACAGCACTTCGGGATATTAAAATTGGAGCTAAAAATGATGAAAATGCTGGAGTGCGATATCAACAACAGAAAAAATTTGTTGGTACAACACCAGTTGAACAGCAATTCAAAGCTTTCTCAGTGTACGAAGATGAAAAAGTCGATATCAATGAAGTCGATAAAACACGCAAACCCTTGGAAGACAGGAAACCTCTTTAAGAAGTTCCCGAAGAAAGCGGCCATGATTCAATGTTGGAAACACCAATGTCTATCACAGATGCACTCTCGCCAATGTCCATTGATAGATCACAAATAATTGACGACGATACACATACCAAGAGAATAATCACATCACCATTGCCGAAAAATGATCGTGAGCGATTCTTCGAAGTTGTGGAATATCAGAACTCTATTTTGGATTATTTTAGGGAAAGTGAGAAAAAACATCGCCCCAAACCAACTTACATGAAACGCCAGCCGGACATTAATAACTCAATGCGAACAATTCTAGTTGATTGGTTAGTAGAAGTTGCCGAAGAATACAAACTCGACACCGAAACACTCTACCTGGCAGGTTCCTATATCGACAGATTCTTAAGTCAAATGTCTGTGGTACGAGGAAAGCTACAGCTTGTTGGTACAGCTGCAATGTACATTGCATCAAAATATGAAGAAATCTATCCACCAGATGTTGGTGAATTTGTATTCATTACCGACGATATATATACAAAAGGTCAGGTATTGCGTATGGAGCAGATTATATTGAAGATTTTA
The DNA here is from genome assembly GCA_929447395.1 of Epistrophe grossulariae. Taxonomy (NCBI): domain Eukaryota; kingdom Metazoa; phylum Arthropoda; class Insecta; order Diptera; family Syrphidae; genus Epistrophe; species Epistrophe grossulariae. The sequence continues at coordinate 60,118,426 of OV839566.1, read as the reverse complement.
TCCTTTGATTTGTGCATACCGACATCGTATGCATTTTTGAACACGTATGCAGTTTTGTACGATATGCCTCATCAAGTTAAATTCCTTGCCCAGTACATTTCGGAGCTTTCTCTGTTAGAAGGAAATACGTACTTGGTTTATCTGCCATCATTGGTTTCAGCGGCAGCGCTTGCATTGGCCCGCTACATATTGGATTTTCCCATATGGTGTTTAGAACTGGAGGAAGTCACCTCCTATAAGTTGGAAGATATGAAAGAGATAATCTTACATTTAAGCAAAACACATATCGAAGCGCCTGAATTGGCACAACAGGCCATTCCAGATAAATACAAGGATGCTAAGTACAGGGAAGTCTCATCAATTAAAGGCGTTACATTAAATGAAGAGTCCTTCGGTGTGGTTTTCGAAGAATACGAACAAATGCTTGAATTACAATCGGAAAACTCGCTGACGGCCGCATCAGCAACAGATCGGGCAAACACATCAACGAGTAACGAAAGTGTGCGGAAGATGATATCCTCACTGATGTTTGTGTGAACAATGACCCACCCACAATCATCAACGGAGCAAATCAGAACACGAGTATAAAAGAGATTGTGTGGGGGTCCAATCTCTTCTAGTATTAGCTACCCCGCAATTAGTCGTTATTAATAGCTCTAAAAGAGGGTGCTCTGTTAAAAGCGAAAGAACTATGGGCTGATTATTTGTTTGTAAGTTGTGTTATCTTATATGTCGGCTTGCTCCTAAAATACAAATTCATATAATGTACCTACCTATGTGCAACAGCCAACAGCTACTCGATGCAGATGCGCTTCTAACACATCCCGAAACACTTACTCATTTAGGCCTGTATTCACCGAGCGCTCATATGAGCCTCATAAGTTTATGAGGCTCATAACTTTGGGGTATTCATCAACCACTCATAAATATGTTTCGAATTTCGAAAAAGAGAGCCACTTTGTGTCAACCAGGCACTCCCAAACTTTAAAATCAAACTTTTTTAGGTAGATGGAGTGGTAGCGATGGAGATGTTTGTGTTTGTGGGGGTGGTGGTTGTGGAAATAGTTTCGAAAATGTCGAAATATTTTTCGAAGAGAGCGCTCATAAGTTATGAGTGGTCGGGACCACTCATAACTTTTATGAGCGCTCATAAATATCCACTTATTATTGGTTGGTGAATAGGTTTATGAGGCTCATAAGTTATGAGTGCTCGGTGAATACCGGCCTTAGTATCACTGCGTTTACCAATTGTTGCTCCAATGCTCCTGTCCGGTGGACTTTACTCGAACTTCTGGTGTGGTATGACCAGTGATTACTATTATCAGAGAACAGATGAATACAAACATATCTACAACGGCGAGAAAACCGGCCATTTCCAAGTGCAAATGGTACACAGTGCCGTCTTAATTAATCTCAACTATCAACTGACCGATTTGCTCACCTTCGATCGTTCCAATTCAATTGCCAAACAAACAAATAACCTCTTAGATCCAACGTGTCGTCTATACAATGGTCCTTTAGATGATATCATCATATTTGCATCATCAGCTAATTGTTCTGGAGTTCCTATGTTTATTAGCAACGAAAAATCATTTGGTTACATATTGGAACCATTGGACAGCAATGAATCTCTTAATCGTGATCGAATGCAACTCCTGAATACCAAAACAACTATAATAGTAGATCATCCAGCAGGAGATGTCCTGGTAGATGATATATTCCATAATTACATTCAATATCCGGAGAAGTAAGATGTGTTCTTAAGATAACATTGGTCATGTTTTTTTTTTATCTAAGATTTGGTTTTTTTTTTTCTAGGCATAAACTAACGCTGGATCATATTTATATGATAAATTTAGAAAGACGTCCAGAACGAAAATTTAGAATGCAAAATTTGTTTCGTGAACTCGGTTTGGATGTTGAATATTTTCCAGCTGTCGATGGCAAGTAAGTTATTTCTTTGTTATTTCTATTTTATGGAATTTTTATTCAAATAATTTGATAATCTATTTAAAAAAAGGAGTTTATTGCACTTGATCTGGTTTTAATGTGAGATTTTGTTCATTTTCTAAAACTAGGTATTTTATGATTTCATGAGAATATATTAATTTAGCGATTTGAAAAATGAGAAATGAATTTAATTTTCATATCTTATTGTGCCATATCTATTTCTAAATCTTTTTTTGAGATTGGTTTGTTTGTTTTTTGCTTAAAAAAAACTAATTTATGTATTTTATGAATACATGAGAATATGATAATTCAACGACTTCAAATTTCATAGTATTAAATTACTATCCTATCTTGTTCTGAAAGTTTTCACACATTTGTGCCTTTTTTCTTCTTTCTTCATTAAACTTCATTGAACCCAACTTCGGCGTGCTTTCAATTACAAAGATTCTTTCTTTAATCGTTCGGTACCTTCTGTTATATTTCAAATTTTATTTTTATAGCTTGGTAATAATTTTAAGATACGTTTGGAATGTACAAACCTTAAATTTACATATACAAAGTCAATGAGCCTTACTTATAACCAAGTTAAAATACGACTTAAAAATTCAAGTAAAATGAACCATAATGGTATGGACTATAAATATGGAACCCTACATCACATGTTTCATATTTAACGCCTATATTATTCACTCAATACATCCAGATTGAAACTTAAATCCGGATGTATTTACATTCAATTTGTATACTTTACATCTGGATTATAGTTTTAATCTGGATGTATGTATAGAGTGAATAATATGGGCGTAAGAGTCCTTACCATGTAATATTCATTATTTAGGGGGTCTACCTAAATATTTAAGTCATACCATGATTGGTTTGTTATATAGATTATACACCATATACCATTAGGTCCATTTTACTTAAATATTTAAGTCGTATCTAAATTTTGTTATTGGTAGCGCCCAATGTTAATTTCGCATTTATTATATTTTTCTTGCAGAAAACTTGACCTTGCTACCATCAAGGAGATGGGAATTGAATTTTTTGAAGGTTATGAAGACCCCTATCATCATAGAGAAATGACTATGGGAGAGATTGGTTGTTTTCTAAGTCATTATCGTATTTGGGAAAAAATGATTGAGAATAATCAAAAAGAAGTTCTTATCATTGAAGATGATATCCGTTTTGAGTCATATTTCACCGATCGAGCAGTAAGTGTATTAGAACAAGCTCGAAACAGTATAGAATTTGATTTGATGTAAGTTAAAATAACAAAATATTCGAATTAAATAAATGTACAAAATCATTTTCTCCAACAGATACTTCGGTCGAAAAAGACTAAAAGACGAAGTTGAACCTGAAGTAGAAAAGACTGAAAATCTTGTTCATGTTGGCTATTCATACTGGACATTGGGTTATGTGTTGACATTAAATGGTGCCAAAAAACTAATAGCTAGTGAACCGTTGAAAAAACTTAACCTGTTGATAAATATCTTCCTGTTATGTTTGACCGACATCCCAACGATACATGGAGTGCAGGATTTTCTCCAAGAAATTTAAAAGCTTACAGTGCTGCTCCATTGATAATGTTTCCAACTCACTATACTGGTGAAACTGGTTATATTTCCGATACAGAAGATTCTGAAATTACAACACAAAAACTGTTAAAAGATGGGAAAGATTTTCAGTATAAAAGCGATCGAGAGACAAATTTTGCTGAAGAAACAAAAACCATTTTGGCAGCAGAACTTCAACAACTTACAAATGAATTTGGCAGCTCTATTAATAAACATGATGCTGCGGAACTGTAATTCGAATAGAAGATGATCTGCGCACTCGACAAAATGTATACTCACTAACGGTTATATTGGAACAATCGTCATAATTTTAGTACTACTTTGCCATTTCTTATGTGCCTTATAAAAGAGCAACGAATCTCTTGTTTTTAATTTTTTTTATTTTGTTTAATAAGAACAAAATTGCATGTATGTAACTTAAAACAAAAAAAGCTAAGTAACCAATAAGCAATCTGATTGCACAAAAATAATTTTAAGGTATTTTGCCAAAAAAAACATTGTCTAATAAGCAATAATATATACAATTTTTTTTGTATTGAAGCAAGCATTTTTTTTGTACCACATTTGTAAGTCGTTGGGAAAATTCTCTTTGGAATACACAAGTGCATTTTGAATTATAGCATCGGTGATCCAAGCCTTTTTTTTAGGGAAATTACATCCTTAACTATTGCACTTATCACAATGTACGTTTTCTGGCGATATATTGGCTTTTGGAACTTTTCCTCTGCCAGACTTATTTCTAGCAAAATGCAGAAACTTGAAAACGAAATTGAACCAGAATATCGGAAATTACCTCAGATCGAACGGAACAGATATCAATAGACAAAAAACAGTTCTTCAAATACTTCTTATTTTTGTTTTTATTTGTTTGAACGACTAAACGTTCTTATGAGACACTTTTTTTTAAAATACGTACAGCGTAAAAGATATAATTTTTTATAAAAAAATATTTACTTTAATGACAATTAACTAAACAATTCCTGCGCAGATATTAAACTTTATTTAATTAAATAAAACTATTATAACAGATCACACTACATTTTTAAAAGAGCATGAGTTTCTATCTTTATGTAAAAAAAAAAATTATAAAAAAATATATATATTTCTCCATTTAAACAACATAAAATAGAAATGGAATTTAATTTCAATAATCAATGTGAATCACATTTAAATTTGAAAATGCAAATGAATCGTAATAATATTCACATTTTGTTTATATTGCTACAGACCAAGACTACCCAAAAAAGAAAATCGCCGATTGCGATTGGGGCGATTACTACCGCTAGCACCGCTACTTAGTCTTCGTCGTTTAAACCAATTTATAAATAATATAAAAACTAAAAATGTTAAAATGTTAAAATAACTAAAGCTAGCAATGAATAACTGAGAGTCTCTTCGTCTGAGTTTTTGTTGCTGATGATTCCGACGCCGCTACTTGCTCCGCCACCTTGTCGCAAGTGCATCATGTGGGGATCATTGTAATTGCTGTTGGCATCATCTACATACATTGCATTCTCAGATTTTTTTCCACGCCAACCTGTACCTGCTCCAGCAGATCCAAGATCTAAGTCCTCTGGTGTTAGAATGTCTATAAAATAAGTAAAAAGTGAATATTATTTCAATCCCAATTATAACAAATGAATGATTGCTGTTAGTAGTGGTTAGGTGAGAAATGATGATAAGCAAAAGCACATAAAACCCAAGAAAAAAAAATTGAAGGAACACAAAAACCCTCAACCACTACGTACCTCACCTTTTTGGCTTTCAAGTTTTCGCAAAAAATTTGCACTTATCTCACCATCTTCCTGGTGATTGACAACTGCACCCATTATACGCTCATTTTGCTGCTTGAGATCGTGCTTGGTATTTCACGCTTTTTTAGAGGATTATTTGGATCTAGAACTTTTGAATACTGATGCAGATTGCTCCCTGCTAGACGCGATGCCAACGGTTTTCTATTTTCCGTCAAGGATATTTGATTGATTTAATTTAAATCACGGAGTAAATTCGATACGTGGGAATTCATAGTGAATTCAAGGAGGGCATCGAGAAGCCAGTAACATGGTTTCTCTAAATGTGTTGAATCCAGACAATTGGAGTCACCAAAAATTGCCATGCGTCCTTCGGCCCGTTTAATTTTTGGTTCCTTCTGGCTGGGCCCTTTTGTATCCGGTACTTCATCCTGAGGTAAAATTTGCTGGTCATTCTCGTTGCTTTGTCCAAGTTATGAGCCATGTCCACATCGTTTGTAAGATCATCGAACTTCTCTAGTTTTTTTATAATAACATTATTATCAAACTTAAGCATACGATGGTCATTAGTTTTGTTCTCCTTATTGCTATTGGTATCTTCAAGAAGAGTTCTCTTATTAAGGATTGGATTTTTATCAATTGGTTGTGCTTCCAATTCGATTTCAGGCTGGTCAATAGCGTTCTCTTCAAAGCTAGTCTGATGAAAATCATTGGTCGGGGCATAGAGCTTGTGGAGATCATGATTTAGTTGAAGCAATCCCAGTATGGGCACCGATTTTCTTGCTTTAAGTGTTGCGTCTTGAGTTTTAAGAATCTGAAAAATAACTTCTTTATCAAGTGGTTTTCAAATAAGATTTTTTTTGAACTGACCTCCAATCCTTGATCATGTAAATCAGCTTCAATTATAATGCTTCCATTGGTTTTTGGAAAACGAACAATAGTCGATCCACTAGCATAGTACATGCTATGATCTCCTATTGTATAGTAACCCTCTGCTACAAAATCCCCCAATGCAATCCCAAACTCACTTAACAATTCATTCAATGCTGGCACATTTGAACCACTTGTACCAGGAATCCACCATTGATGAGTATTTTCGTCATTTGCCGTGATGAAATTAGTTCTCAAAAGCCAATCTCTTACGTTTTTAGTTGTTGTTCTCTTTTCCGGTAAGAGTTATATTAGCAGTATATTTTTCATCTCCACCAAAATACACGAGGGCAAACTTTGTTGCATTCCACAGCTTGTTGCAGAAGAATCGATAGCCTTGGACGCGGTTTATATCCAAGTTAATGTCACTAGCTTGAGTGATGTATGCGCAGAGAGCAAATCTTAACTCATTCGTTCTACATTCCGGAATTCCGTTGGGAAAATCTTGTTTCTGACCAGCTTCATGGCTCTTTCAATTTCCCTTGGATCTAAGTTAGAGGTAAGTAATTGTTCGTGTATTCCCTCCAGATTATACCACGAATAACAACGATTGGATCAATAACGTTGCCCAAACTCTTTGACATTTTGAGACCGTGAGCGTCACGAACCATGGGATGCAGATAAATCTATTTGAATGGCAACTTGCCTAAAAGTTTTTCCAAATACAGAGAAGGGAAATAGTCCCGAACTGAACCATGTGTCTAGTACATCTTCACCTTGATTTAGAATGATTTTGCTGGCATCGATTTTGAATTTTGAAGCTGCTTTGGTTAAGAGCTTCTTCTTTGCTACGAGCAATGATCCAGTAATCCAGTAATCTTCGTTTTCACCCTGAAAATAAGTTAATTATTGGCGTTGATTTTTTAAGAGCGATATCAATTTATTATGTTTTAACTTACCAATGCATCTTTGATACTTAAATCACTGAACGTCACAAAGTATGCTGGAACACGATGACCCCACCAAAGCTGACGTTATACACACCACTCACGGATTCCTTCCATCCAGTTGTACCAAACCTTAGTGTGCTGTTCCGGTATAATTTTCAGCTCTCCGTTTTTGAAGGCATCTGTGGTGGCTCCTGCCATATCATCACACTTGACATACCTTACAAAAAATAAAATACATCTCTAATTTCAATATTAAGAGGTAGACAAAATTAACGCTTACCATTGTGGTTTAATCATTGGTTCAACGACGTCCTTTGATCGACTGCAAAAGGGTACCCACCATCGGATTGTACAATCCCAGTCCTTCAATTTCTCCAGAATCTTCTTACGACAATCAAATATCTTCATTCCCGAAAAATCGCCCATATGTAACAAATTTTCTTTGTTGGTGTTCGAACCAAAATTTTTGTTCTCGATGTCGCACTTCAAGTAGGTCTATTTATATTTAGTCTACTTTTCTAAATTTAGTTGCTTTTAATACTTTTTTCACCATTGCACAAGAAATTTGTATAAAAAAAAACATTTATTGTTTTCCAAAATTTAAAAGAAAGGATAAATTTTTCTAAAATTAATGAAAAAAAAAAACAAAACAAACACAAATGAAAGAAAAACAAGACAGCACAAAACTGAATGTCAAAAGTGTTTTACTGTGTTTTCCGCTGTAAAACGTGAGGGCTAGTGGCGTTTAGTTACAGGTGGAACCATCGTGAAGTTGGCTCCTGGCAGTCCATATATAGTAAGTCAATGGCTACCACTGATATATATGAGGTGAGCTTTGGGAGAGCTTTTCGAATTTGGATTGGAAATCGAATACCAAAGTTCAAAACATCGATAAGCTTCTTCTATGGAATGTTCAAGTAGTTCAAAGCTCAAAACATCGAAAAGCTTCTTCTATGGAATGTTAAAGTAGTTTCGGGAACCTATGTAATAAGTATAAAAGTGCCTGTCTGGCGGACAGAGGGCACAGCCATTGTCATCACAGATTCAGTGCAGTGCAGTGAGAACATACAGACGAATAGCGGAAGAAATTTATTTAAATAAAAATCTACCCCTAAATAAAAAGGATTAAAGCTAGGACCGCACTCGGCGGAACTGCACTTCAGCGGAACTGAACTTCACGACTTATTTGTAGGAAATTGTATGAGCTATATCGCACTAAGCGACAACTGCACTTCACGGCGCGACACTATGCGACAAAGTTGGTAATCTGACCAACTGTGTCGCGACGAGAAGTCTCGTTCAGTTTCGTGCGAAAGTGCGCACGGTGTCGCTGAAGTGCAGTTCCGCCTAGTGCGGTTCTACCTTAAAACTCAGGTATACCTGCGGGCTATCTGGATTTATTACCAACATCAAGGAAAGGGATAATCCCGAAACAAACAAAAACAAAGTGATTAATGTGGATTAGTGCGCGTAACAATAGTTTTTTATTAAAATAGTGTTGTTCTTAGCTAATCCGTGGTAATAAAAATAAAAGTTAAAGTGAAATTAAAGCTGGAAATGGGTGAACCATTTAGGCAGCATTTGCTTGGCTTGAAGCATTACTGACCACCCAACTAACAATTTAACTTGTGTAAGGTCCATTTTTTTGAATTTGATAAGCTATAGCTAGCATATAAATTTTATAAGGCTTTATTATTAAAGTCAACCATTTTACAAATTATGTTTTTAATAGTAACTTCTTTAATGCCTTTTAAAAGTTGGTACACAGGTTCTATAAAAGGCTTGTATACTAAAGTATGCAAAAGCCTGTACAAGGCCTCCTAAATTGTTTCAATGAAAGTTACGCTTCTATAGAGCATTCAGCTGAATGAAATTAACAACATTTTCCTTCTGTTTGGCTTGCTTTAAAAAACTTTATATCTAAATATTTAATCTTAAATATGTAGTAGGGAAGTTTTTTTTTCTCACATTATAAGAAAAACTAAATACCAATAGGCCTTTACAAACAATAGATAAATCGTGAAAAAGTTTAAAAGCTCAGTACCGCCTATTTGGTACATAGGAACAAATAAGTGTACTGACTTGGAATAAAATGTTAACAGCAAACTTATGGAAATGATTACCTTCTTTAGTGAACTATTTTACCTTTGTATAGCAACTACTAATAGGGGGAATTTATTTGGATTAAAAAGCGTCCATTTTGTTTTGCTATTGGCTTCTGTAAGATAAGATATATAGCTTTTATAAAATGTTAATAGCAACTTCTACAACCATTACAACAAGCATCCATTTTTTTGCTATGGGCTTCTGTAAGATGAGATTTAGCTTTTATAAACAACGACCTGAAAAAATATGTCGCTGTAGCAGATACGTGAATTATCAACTCATAAATATTTTAACATCCATCTCCTGTATTGCAAATTAGCATGGTGGGTACACTGATCTCTATACACACTGGATAGTGTATTCATAAAAAATTTTTGAGGCAAAAATATAGTCGTGGCCGGTACCCTCATATAACAGTATAACAGCGGCGCCAGCGGAATGGACGCTACTGGACCTGCATTTTCTTATATTGTTTTCAATATTTACAGCCGCAATGCTTGTTGACATCAACTGATATCAAATAAATGCTCAATTTCGGCAAATATCTTCAATCTCTTTCTTCGTTTGTAGAGAGCGAGATATGTCGTGGCCGGTACCTTTTAAAAAACTTGCCTCATAAAAACTGTTATACACTGTAGGCTATTCACTATCCAGTGTATTATAGAGATCAGTGGGTGGGTAGCGTGCTGGATCTTTGATTGGAAGGACGCGAGTTCAAATCTCGGAGAAGTAAGTAAAAGTGAAGTTTTTTTTTAAATTAAATTAAATTCTATACATTTCAGATAAAGAGAAAAGCGGATCCAAACCCCCTAATATGAAGAAAAAAATTCAGATAAATAAAAATATAAACTAAAAATTTGAAAGAACCCATTTTTTTTTCAATTATACTACTTCATTGAGTGGCTTTTATAAGGCCTTAATGGAAAATTTAATGTGAGCTATAGCTTTGGTAGCAGGGCAATAACTTTCTTAAGTTTATCTTTATAAGACCTTATTACACTGTTTGTTGGAGACTATATACTTGCATAGCAGTTGTGATGAAGTGTCTTAAGGAACTTCTCTAATGTGCGCCAAAATGGTTTGCATAGGGCCTTCTTCTATTACTATACAAGCCAGAAAATAGCTTGCATTGAACCTACAACAAGCTAAATTGTTAGTTGGGCAGGATAGTCACCCACCTAGGTCCCGATTATGGACCGAGGCTCAGCGAGACAATTAGCAAGTTTGTTGTCATTCCAAACAAAGAAAATGAAGAAGACATCGAAGAAGACAACAAAGAAGATGACAGTATGGAGATAGAAGATTCTTCTAACAGTGATTCATCTAGTGACGAAGAAGCAGAAGAGGGCTTGGAAGTGAGCGCTAAAAAAGAGGAGGTCATAAGCGAAGCGCTTCCACCCAGCCAGACATCGGATTTGAGATCAGAAGACGACTTCAGTGATTCACCTTTACCTGGTCAGAAGAGACCACGTAAAACCGGCAAATCTGTACAAAAAGACATCACAACCAAGCGCCCCCAATTGGACGAAGAGTCAACGAAGGTCCCTGCAACCCAGGCAAAGAAACAAACGCCAGCCAATCTTGAAGTAGCTGCAACAGCATCAACATCATCAGTCGCCATCAAAGCAGTAGCAGCCTCTAATCCTGCTCCTACTCAGACCCCGAAGAAAACCAATGCCACAGCTGACGTTTTGTTTCTCCGGAAGTGTCGCCGAAATAAGGAGACACTGCAAGGCGAGCAACATATCGGTGACCTTCAAAAACAGGAGCACGAAGACCACCATCATCAACGCCCAGGACAGAACATCATTCGAAGCCATCAAGAAGTACCTCAAAACCATGAAGATACAGTTCAACTCGTTCACGCCACACAGGAAGAACCTCCTTCTACTGAAAGGTATCCGTTTTATCATTTTAGCCACAGAAGTCGAAGATGAGCTCCGCATCGAGGGACTCCCAATAATCACAGTGACGCACTTCAAATCCAAGAAGGCCAAGACAAAGAATTACAACAACTTTGTCGGTGAAGTTTCAAAGACGTGAAAGGAACAAGGTGATTGCTGAGAAGAAGGCGCACATAGAGTTTGCCGCTAAATCAGCCTGTGTGGTAACCCGTCCAGCTGTCAGCTACGCAGCAATGGTTAGACAGAATTCAATACCCAGACCATCAATAACGAAAACACAGCATCAACAGCAGCCAAGAACCCCAGCCAAAACCATCCCTGTGAAGACAGCGCCTGTCAAACCATCCAGAACTTCAGCAACTTCCCCATCCATGAACCTCAACAGTGAAGTCTAGCGGCTCCTCGGGTCCAACCTCATCTCCATCATGGATAAAGCCCCGAATTCCGTCCCATCCAACTACAACCAACTTAGTGATAAAGACAAGTCCGCGGTCCTGACGTATAATGTTAATTCATTATACAGCCAAGATAAGAGGACGTCATTCAATCTATTCATGAAGAACAACACCCCAGATATTGGCCTCATGAGCGAGACGAACGTCACTAAACGAAACAACATCAACATCAAAGATTCAAAACATACCGGCAAAGCAAAAACGAGTACCGCGTTGGAACAGCAGTCTTCATAAAAGACAAATTCTCCCCCAATACAACAGAAGTCATCATCTCCGGACTACAGACTAGCGAAGCCACTACCATCACGATGACCCTGGGAAGAGGTGAGACCCTTACAGTCATCAGTACTTACTTCAAGTGCTCATCCTCTGCAAAAACATACAAAGTGACCTGCTCATCCTCAACGGCATCCTGAAGCAAAGAACCTATGGCATCATTGGCGGTGATTTCTATGCGAGACATCACCTTTGGTTAGACACAAAAATCAGCAGTGAAGGCAAAGTAATCGTAGACTGGATGGAACTGAACAGCAACGAACATTCTCTGGTGGTTATATCCCAGCCGAAACCAACCTTCCCTAGAACACCTTCGACGCTGGACTTCTTCCTGGCTTCCTCGAACCTAGTACATATTCTTCCGGAAATCCGGAATTATATCTGTACAATAGTGCAAAGCCACTCAGACCATGAAGCTTTTCAACTTTCCATCAACCTCAACCAACCCATACTCCTTACGACAGAAGCTCCTGAGAACTTCACCAACTTCAGACGGCTGGATATTGAAAAACTTCACAGGGACATCGAAGACAGCATTACTCTTCCACCTTCAACCAGGAATCTGCTGGATACCGAAATCGATGCAGCTATTGACAACCTCCAACATGCCGTATCTGAAGCCCTGGAGAAGCAAAAGCGGCCTGGGACGTAAAAAGGACAGGTACCAGCATCTTCCTGAGTACGTCCAGAATTTGTATGCTCACAGACAGCGGCTAAGAAAACGACTCCAGCGGATCCATCAAAGCGAGCTAAATATAACAAACATCAACTACCAGACAGTTTGGAATGAGCTAAAGCATTCAACACCACAACAATATCGGGGGTGGCTCCGGCGCAGTGGAATTAGTGCTTGACTGCTAACCTGGATGTCTGGGTTCAATCCCCAGTCTAGGCAGCATTTTTTTCAATATTCCCTCAACTGAACGTCACCCCTGGGTTTTAATGAGATAATCAAAACCTAATTTCTCAATCCACTGCTCCAACAAACATCTATCCTATCCTCCTATTCCTTCCAACATTTGCCTAATTTATAAGACCCTAGGTCTTACTGGCATGTATATGTTTGTGTTGTTTTTTTTTTTTTTTTTTATCCAGTACCAGAGAAGATTGCAAGCAATTAAGCCAGGACCTGATGCCTTCAAAAACATCAATAGGATCATTGGAAAACAGCCCAAATGCCAGAATCCATCATCAGCAACAACATTGAAGCAACCTCAACCCAGGACAAGGTGGAAGCGTTCGCCGACTACTTCGAAGGAAACTTCAAGCCGAACCCACCTACTGATCCAACGTTCCAACAAGAAGTAGAGGCATCAATTCAGCAGACCCTACAGCCAAATCCGGATATAATCAATTTCTATGACACCAATCCAGCAAGTGATCCCACCAATAGTCCACATCTATGCAATCTAGAGGAGGTAGCAGATGTCATCGGCAATTCCAATCCAAAAAAATCAGCTGGACCAGATGGTGTCTCCAATTACATCCTGAAAAGGTTTCCACAAGCAGTAATGATTTTCCTCACAATCATCCTCAACAACTGCATCAACAACTGTTACTTTCCCCGGACGTGGAAAACAGCGAAGATTGTGGCAATCCCAAAGAAAGGTGCTCCCAACCTAGTATCCAACTACAGGCCAATATCACTTCTCAACAATATCTGCAAATTACTGGAAGAAGTAATCCTCCGGAGACTGAAGAAATTCTGCAGTGAAAACTCCATCATCCCTGACATGCAGTTTGGCTTTCGAGAAAAGCACTCAACGCTGCTGAAGTTCCAACAAGAGATCACCACCTCCCCCAACAGTCATCGTGTCACCGTCGGATGCTTTCTGAATGTTGAGAAAGCATTTGATAGCGTTTGGATAGAAGCCCTTATACATAAACTTCATCTATTACAGGTACCTCCGCCACTAATAAAAATTCTTTTTTCTTTTCTTTCTTTCAGGAAATTTTTTGTACAACTAGACAACTGTAAATCAAACATGAAGAACATCAGAGCCGGAGTCGCCCAAGGCTCTTAACTTGGCCCCTTCCTCTACAGCCTGATGACATCCGACCAACCTGTCCCAATTGGATGCGAGAACCTGCTATATGCTGATGACTCGCTCACCTATGCATCATCAATGTCACCGCTTATCGCTGTCCGAAAAGTAGAGGCCCACATCAGCAGACTCTTCAATTTCTACAAGAAATGGGGCATCCGGATCAAAACTTCCAAATCGGAACTTGTCTGCTTCAGGAGGCCTACAACTGGTTAAGGTAGCCGCACCGCAGCCAATTGCAGAAACCTGATCTTGAGACTCCCTGACGGATCCACAATAGCTGCCAAACAGAATGTGAAGGACCTGGGAATACATTCAATAAGTTGCTAAGGTTCAACCCACACTCAAGAAATGTACTGTAAAGCCAGCTGGGCCTTCCACCGCCTACGCCCATTGATGAAGAAAAGAACAGGACTAAGTCAACCAACGAAGTTACTGATCTACAAGCAGCTCTTACGACCAGTCATCAGCTACTCCTTCCCAGTCTGGTTTTCAATCTCGAAGACAGCCATGAAGGAGCTTCAAGTATTCGAAAGAAAGATTGTCAGAATTTGCACCGGCCTGTTTTTCGACCGGCAGCGGCGGAAACACTACAGGAATGAACATCTCTACTGTTAATAATAATGCCAACACAACCTTAGGGGTAGTTTCGCTAATTGACTGCTGAGCGGAGCTACTTCCAACGAACCGAAACAAATGTCAAAATTATTCTCGACATTTGTACTTCTACATATATACTTCCTTTTTTTACCCTTTTTGGCGCCATGAGGTTATATAGTCTCTTGACGAACGCCATTTTTGTCTTTGGGAATTTATGTAAATTTTTGTTCAGAAGAAAAGACTAAGTAAGTTAAAATTTGATTAAATTAAAATACTGAATTTAACGTTATACCTATATTATTATTCAATAAAGGTTTTGTAATTAGCCCACTCAAACCAATTTGTTTGATTTCGGGCTTATTAATGAAACGTCTTTGGTTACGACCGAACTTGTCGCAAAAATTTTACAAAACTTATGTGAAACTCACCACTGCTAAGATATTAAAGAGATGCCACCTAAAAAACCAAGAACACCATCCAGGAACATTGTTTAGAAAGCTGACTACAATTGCTGCAGCTGTGAAGAACCTGACGCCGTCGATGATATGGTTCAATGTGACCAAAGCAGCGGATGGAATCATTTTGGCTGTGCTGGAGTTAACAGCAGTATTCAAGAAAAATCTTATTTATGCCAAAAATGCACAGGTAAGAGTAGGTATTTATCTAGCTTTTCAGGAGCGGAATCCGCATCTGCTGTGGGGTTAGTCGAAGCTAATAAGCAAAGCCAATCAACGCAAACACAATTAGCAACAAATACTGCTACGTTTGCACAAAGTACATGTGCTTTATCTGCGCCAAGTGCGGCCGAGGTTGCTGCTAAGCGTGGAGAGCTTGCTCCGTTTTTATATAATCCATTTTACTTCTCCAGTTCAGAAGCACCAACAGATTTTGAACGTGTTCATAATTCTCCGACAATATTTGCAGCTGAAGTTGCTACTATTAGTGAAAATCTTGTTCAATCTACAGCAACACCAATCATCGCTGCGCATACCAAAAGTTCTACGACAGTTTGCTCTAAGTGCGACCGAAGATGCCGTCAAGTGTGGAAATTTCATTGCTGGATTCAATCAATTGCATCTTCAATCATCAGCCACACCGATCACTGCTGATGCTCATGCTCAATCTGCCGAGACAGTTTCTGCGCATAGTGCCGCCGAAGTTGCTGCCATGTGTAGAGATTCTGCTCCCACTACAACCAAGGTTCTAATTGCGAACCCAACTCAGTCATACTCCTTTGCCGCCACTTCAACTCAAAGAGGTTTTGGTTCGGCCAACGCTCCACCGCATACTACAACGTTTAAGTCCCATCCACAAAGTTTTACAACCTCTACCTATAATGCGCCGCTGTCAACAGCTCTATGTAGTAAACCGAATACAACTCATAAATTTCTACGTAGGAACGAAAATATTTCATATGCTATTCGAGCTCCAAGATCCAAAAGCTCAACTGGTTCAAGGTCTTCCAAGTTTTCACCAAATAAACTACAAATAGAATTGCAGAAAATAGAAGAAGAAAGACTGCTGAGGGAAAATATTGATAAGGAAGAGCTTAGGCTAAAAAAAGATAGGGAAGCTGAATACATCAATAAAAAATATAAAATCATGAGCCAAGTTGTTGATTCCTCTGAAGAAGATGATGAAGCCGCCCATGAATTGGAAAATAGAAAAGCCTCAAAAGTGAACTTAGATAAATGGATTGCTGAAATACCAGAGAAGAACTGCTTGCATTCTACGACAATTGTTGGAACACACCCACCCGACGTAATGCCAATGGCTTCGAAACATAGTAATATAAAGTGAAGCATTGGTGCAAGAGAACAATTTCAATCAACCCTTCTATCAAATGCTAATCTAAATGCCAATTCACTGAGCGGCCTAGTAACAACAGACGCAAACAAGCTACAGCAACTTTCATCATTTGTACCTTCGTTTAATGAGAACCCATCAACAGTAACAACCTAACGTACAAACTTCTCAACAGTTGCCTTCGTCTCAACATCTACCATACTTCCAAGACATCCAACAGTATACGCCCTCGAATATATTTTTAACAAAAAATCATTTAGCAGCGCGCCACTTAATCCGTGACTTGCCTACTTTCGATGGGAATCCCTCGGAATGGCCACTCTTTATTACAAGTTTCAATCGGAGTACGGAACTAGGAGGTTTTAGTAATGAAGAAAACCTTTTAAGACTGCATAGAGCTCTAAAGGGTGACGCATTAGAAGCAGTGAAAAGTCTGATCATACAACCGAATTGTGTTCGGCGCGTGATTGAGACCTTGAGGATGCTCTACGGTCGGCCGGAACTCATTATCAACACTTTGATCAGAACTATTAGCTCCACACCCTCGCCAAAAGCAGACAAACTTGAGACTATCGTTAAATTTGCTATAGCTAGTGCAGAACCTTTGTGCTACATTTGAGGCTTCTACAAGAACTCGTCGATAAGCTTCCTCCAACTTTGCGCCTCAACTGGGCAATTCATAAGCAATCATTACTAACATGTACACTTGCCGATTTCAGTACATGGATGTACACGATGGCTGAAGCTGCCAAGGGGGTTCTCGTTTCAGCTCCCTCCTCATCTGTTGAAGAAAAAAAACTTCGAAATAAAAACTGGAAAAATAAAGGAATCGTAAATGCTCATTATAAAGATAACGAACAACATTGTCCTAAATCGGAAAACAAGTGCTGTATATGTGGTTGCAACTGTGCTTCGGTACCGACTTGTCAAAAGTTTCTACAGCTTAACCGCACCGCTCGATGGGCAGACGTGAGGAATCACCAACTATGCAGTAAATGTCTTAAAAGACACTTGAATTATAGATGTAAGTCAGAGGCAATTTGTGGAAAAAATAACTGCCTTTTAAAACACCACCAGCTCCTCCATAATGATCAAACACAAACCGCATTGTCTCTTTCCAATGCTTGCACCGTTGGAGTTAATTCTGTACACTGTTCCGATTCCTTGAGCTTCAAGACCGATCCTATCAGTTCAGTTCTTGTTCTCTTTACAGACAGTTCTATACTCTCGCTTTCTATAAATTTTCTTTTATTCATAATGGAAGTCCAATGTTCGGAATGTAATTTCTTAACTTCTAAAAGTGATTTGATTCTTTGCGGAGTTTGTCTATCGGGTTTTCATTTTAAATGTACAAAAATCAGTGAAACCATACGGGCTACGCTTGAATCAAATGATAACATATTTTGGAAGTGTGGTAGTTGCAAAAACATTTCCTTTTTGGGTTGCATACCTAAAATGACAGACCTTTATCGATTCTTTGTTGATAATAAATCTGAGTTTGATTATCTTGTGAAGTCCCCGCGTATAACACGCTCTCAGTCAAAATCGCCTGCTATAGTTCAAATCAACAACAATAAACAATTACAGCTGTGTGCAGGAAAAAACACTTCTTCATATAGTCGATCTCTATACTCTCCTTTGCATAAAAACAGCCCCGCTTCATCTCCCGCCTTTAAAAGTGTTAACAACAAACCTCTCTTGAAAAGTAAAAAACCGATACCCACGTCCAAGTTGAACATAAACACAAAACCAGCAAGCAAGCCACACTCTTCTAAATCACAGAGTGATGATTTTGCTATAGTTGATGCGCATAGTGTGAAAGCTCCGATTTTTAATGCTACTGTTGATGTGCCGCTTACTATTACATCTTCTCTGTCCGCTGGTTCTGACAGTACTGAAACTGATGTTGATGTAAGCTTATTACCTAGCAAAGCAGGTTTAGTAAGTGAAGTTGTTGTTGTTCGTGTTGATGATGCAGCTGATGCTACTGCTATGCATGAGATTGTTGTTGTTGCTGATGATGAAGCTGCTGAGAATGAGGTTGTTGTTGTGGTTGGTGATGGAGACACTGCTGCTGTTGTGGGTGATAGTGTTGCTGCTGATGCTGTTGTGGGTGTTGGTGCTCCTCTGATTAATGCCGCTGCTGTAGGTAGTGCTGCTGCTGTTGGTCATGATGCTGCTGTAGGAGATGTTGATGTTGATCGTGTTGCTGCTGTGGAGAATGCTATTTTTAGTGATAGTGTTGCCAATGAAGCTTCTGGTACTTCGTCTAATAAGAGCGCTGTTGGCAATGTTTCTAAGCACTTTCAAAATTCTAAATCTCATCGTTCAAAAAAGATAATGTTTGGGACTGCTGCTGTTGTAGAAGGCGAATTTACACTGCAATCTGTACCTCGTCTAAGATTTTTACATCTTGCCCGCTTGGATAGTAATGTGACGGAGGAAAATGTTTTGGAATATGCTGCAGCTAAGTTAAATATCGCAAAGAATACCATGCGCTGTACAAAACTTATTAAAAAAGAAGTAGATTCGACTTTACTACGTTTTGTGAATTTCCAATTAGGGATCCCCGAAAGCCACTTCGAGGCTGCTTTGGATGTTTCAGTCTGGCCTAAACATGTCCAATTAAAGAAATTTAAAAATTTTCGGAAAAAGGAAGGCATATCCAAGATAAAATAGTGGATCCAAAGATTAAATCGAATTTATCTGAAATTCGCGTATATTTTCGAATCGTACCGGTATTCCTTTATGGAAAAGGAGTTAAAATCAGAGTGTATGCGCTTTTAGATGATGGTTCATTTGTTACCCTTTTGGATAAAGAGATTCTGAGTCAGCTGAAAGTACGAGGAGAAAAACGACCATAATGTTTAAGGTGGACTGGGAACACCTCGCGATTGGAGAATCGGTCCGAACTGATCAACCTGCAAATTTCAAGCACCAAAGAGAAAGCGGAAAAATTCCAACTCGCTAATGTTCACACAGTGCAGAAACTTGCTCTACCAGGTCAAACCCTAGATCACGATGAGCTCCAAAGGAAGTTTGAACACCTGAAGGGACTTTCTTTTGAGTCCTTTAACAAAGCTGTTCCTCAATTGCTTATTGGTGTAAACAACGCCCAACTCGGACTCCCGCTAAAATCGAAAGAGGGAGGTTGGAACGAACCTATTGCGACTAAAAATCGCTTAGGATGGGTAGTTCACGGAATTTTCAGTAATATAGCAAACAACGAAATCAAAGCTCACAGTTTTCATATATGTGATTGTAATGACTTAGACCTTCGCCGACTAGTAAATGACTTTATCTGTGATGACAATTTTGGAACTCTGGAATCACAACATACTAGGATGTCGCAAGATGATACTCGACCCTTAGAGCTACTCAACACTCATACCGTTCATAAAGAAGGAAGGTTCGAAAACACGCTTCTTTGGAGATTCGATGATGTGCAGCTTCCGGGTAGTTACCCCATGGCCAGACGACGGCTAGAGTGCCTTCAAAAGCGTATGGAGCGTGACCCAAATCTAGCCAAATTGTTAGATAGCAAAATCTTAGAATATGTCACGAAGGGATATGCTCGTAGGGTTACAGCTCAAGAGATAGTAGAAAATCAAAGCCGATCATGGTATTTGCCAATCTTTCCCGTTGAAAACGTTAACAAACCTGGTAAAGTCCGAATCGTGTGGGACGCAGCAGTCTCAGATCATGGAACTTCGTTAAATTCAGTACTCCTCAAGGGCCCTGACCAGGTTACGCCTCTAACCTCAGTTATTTATAAGTTTAGACAACACAAGATCGCTATCTGCGTAGACATCAAGGAAATGTTCCATCAAGCAAAAATCCGAAAAAGAAGATCAGCACTTTCAACGATTCTTGTGGGGCCGCAACGATGACGGTGATGACTTTTGGGGCGACCTGCTCTCCCTGTACCGCTCATTATGTAAAATACCATTATGTAAAATACCAATACCAATGCGATTCTATTAAACAAAACCACTATGTAGATGACTTGATGCATAGCGTACCAACAGAGGAAGAAGCAGTGAAATTAGCTCCAGAGATTCGACACATCCACTTGCAAGGTGGTTTCTATATCAGAAACTGGGTTTCCAACTCGGCGTATGTTTTTGAAGCGCTCAAGTCTGAACAAACAGAACAGATCAACATGAACTACAACCTTGAACTAGGTACAGAAAAAGTGCTCGGCATGTGGTGGTGCACTTCTCAAGACTGCCTAACTTTCAAGCTTACTTCCAATTCAAATCAGAGAGAAGTTCTCTTTGGGTCACGATGTCCTACCAAACGCGAAATTCTTAGAGTTATGATGACCATTTTTGATACACTGGGACTCATAGCTTGCTTCCTTGTGTATATCAAAATTCTTCTTCAAGAGGGTTGGCGTTCCAAAATTGAGTGGGACGACAAAATCAAAGACGAAGAATATAAAAAATGGATCAAATGGACTAAAAATCTACCTGAAGTGGAGACAGTTAAAATTCCAAGATGTTATGTAACCTTATCGTGGGGTTCCGAAATACAGCTACATATTTTTGTTGACGCCAGTGAAAATGGCTATGCTGCAGTGGCTTACATCAGAAATTCTGAAAACGAGCTTACAGAAACTAGCTTAAGTCACTATCAATTCCTCATCTCGAGCTGCAGGCAGCCCTTCTTGGCGCTAGATTTACGAAATGTATCGCTGAGTCGCATGGAATCGTCTTTAATCGCCGTTTTTTCTGGTCGGACTCGAAAACCGTCTTGTGTTGGCTTCGATCGGACCATTGAAGGTACCGTCAGTTCGTCGCATTCCGTGGAAGCGAAATTTTGGACCTCACTGAAATTGAGGAGTGGAGGTGGACTCCTACTAATATGAATGTAGCCGACGAAGCTACGAAATGACAAAAACCCCCAGACCTCAGACCAACTACCAGATGGTTTTGTGGACCAACGTTTTTGAAACTCTCTCCGGACAAATGGCCAAAAGAAAAAATGACTGGTTCAACAATTGAAGAGCTGAAAACGAATTTTGTCGGCATTCATACATATGGTCAAGAAAACATCTACCGGTTCAAAGAATTATCGACCTGGAAAATGTTGCTCAGGAGCACGGCTTACATTTATCGATTTATTAATAATACGAGTACTAAGAGGATCAAATTACCCAAGATCAGTGGCCCTCTTTCAAGCAAAGAATTACAGATTGCAGGAAACAACCTACTGAGAGAAGCACAAAAGCATGAGTATGCAGAAGAGGTCACTAATTTGTGAATGAATCGTATCCAGAAAAGTAGTACTATTCTAAATCTAAACCCATTCTTGGACGAAGAATGTATCGTTCGCGCTAATGGGAGAATCCGTTTGGCAGAAGGCGTCGGTGCAGATCGTAGGCAACCGATTATTCTTCCTAGGCGGAACGAAATTACATCACTAATTATAAATAATGTTCATTGCCGATATCGACACCAAAATGAGATCTGCTCTTAAAGCTATAAAGAAGACCTGTCAAGAATGCAAGAACCTCAAAAGCTCGACCACAACCACCTATAATTGCACCTCTACCTCATGCGTGGCTTGCCTCATTCTGTCGACCATTTTCATATGTCGGGGTTGACTATTTTGGTCCAATAGCAGTCAGTGTAGGACGAAGAACCGAAAAGCGTTGGGGAGTCCTCTTAACCTGCCATACTATAAGAGCCGTTCATATTGAAATTGCTCACGCCTTGACGACGGACTCATGAATCCAATGTCTGCGAAATTTTATAGCCAGAAGAGGTACACCCATCGAGTTTCATAGTGACAATGGTACTAATTTTCATGGTGCGGAGCGTGAGTTAAGGGAAGCGGCTGCTACTATCCAGAGGGACAAATAAGTTGAGACTTTCACTACAACAAATACGCAATGGAAATTCATACCACCGGGCTCCCCACATATGGGCGGCAGCTGGGAGCGCTTAGTAAGCTCCGTTAAAAACGTTCTTTATGCTATTATGCCGACACGAAACCCAAACGATGAACTGCTACGAAGTATGCTTATAGAAGCAGAAAATATTCTCAACTCAAGACCCCTGACGTATATTCCGATAGACTTATTTATTTATTTATTTAATGCGTTAAGGACTAACGTTAAACACTTATTATAATATTACTTAAAACTAGCACATATAAAATTTGCATTACAATAATGTATTAAAAAAGGTTTGTTTGAATTTAATACTTTTAAAGTTATCATTTACTGAGGAGATCATAAAGTAATACTTATTAAATACTGAAATCAATTGATTTAAAGGACTATTTAATCCATAATTTACTCTACTGAATGATGGACATAAAGGTATTTGTCTTCTTATATTAGCTTGACTAAAACTGAAATGTAAACGACCCAAAATTGATGGCGATGTTATAGAACCATTTACTAATTTAATAATGTAACAAAGCTGTAAATATTCTCTATGCCTTGAAAGCAGAGGGAGATTCAAAAGCTTAGCTCTTTGAATGTAGGGGGGAAGTGAGACTCCGGGCGACCATGGGAGAAAACGGAGAGAATATCGCATAAATCTTCTCTGAATACCTACTATTCTGTCGATATGAATTGAATAGTATGGTGACCATACAATACAGCCATATTTGAGTATAGGCCTAACAAACGATACGTATAAAAGTTTTAAGACGTACGGATCATTGAAATCTCGTGAGAATCGTTTTACGAATCCTAGAATTCGATTGGCTTTATTGATAATAAAATCATAGTGATTTAAGTGAAAGTGAGTTTCGAGTCAAGTATAATCCCCAAGTCAGAAAAAACGGATGGTCTTATTAAAGGAAAAGAGTCAAACATGTAATTATACGGAACTATTTTCTTTTTGCGTGTAAAACTCATTGTTTTACACTTGTCAACATTTAAATACATGCGGTTTTTATTGCACCATTCCCTAAAGTTTTGAAGATCTTCTTGAAGTTGTAGACAGTCATTAACTGAAGATATTTCTTTAAAGATTTTTATATCATCGGCATAAATGAGAAGAGAAGAGTTTTTTTATAATTGAGGTCACATCGTTTATGTACAAAGTGAACAATAACGGACCTAAGTGGCTTCCTTGTGGAACACCAGAATTTACATAAAATTGTTTAGAACACTCACTACGGAAGATAACAGCATAACTTCTATTTTCTAAATAAGAAGAGATCCACATTAAAAAGGGTTCATTGAAACCCAAGGCTTTAAGTTTTATTAATAAAGTTTTGTGACACAATTTGTCAAAAGCCTTACTGAAATCAGTAAACACACAATCTACCTGCTTCCGTTTTTCAAATGAGTCAATACAAAATGAAGTGAAATGAAAAAAGTTTGTAACGGTAGATTTATTTTGCACGAAACCATGTTGACTGTGACTTATAATAGATCTACAGTTAAACGACAAGACATTACATATAAGAGACTCAAACAATTTTGGAATGACAGATAAGTTAAGCGATGGGGCGGTAGTTGCCGATATCGTTTTTTGGTCCTTTTTTATAAATTGGTCTTATATAAGCACTTTTCCACAATATAGGAAAGACTGAACATTTAAGAGATTCATTAAATAATAAACATAAAGGGTATGATATTTGGGATGAACACTTTTTTAAAACACAAGACGGTACACCATCTAGACTAAAACAGTTTTGAAGCTCAAAAATATTCTGAACAATTGAATCTTCTTGAATAGCAAAATTTATCGAGTTAAGATGTGAGTAATTTAGTTGCGGACCGAAATTATTTACGGGTTCATTAGAACTACTAACCAAATAAGCTTCTTTGAAATAGTTAGCAAACGTATTTGAAATTTCGCTTTAGTCATGACTAGTTATGTTTTTGAATGACATAGAGTTAGGGTAGTCGTCTGTTTTTCTCTTGTTACTTACAAAATTCCAAAAGTTTTTAGGTTTTTGCTTCAATTCACTCTCAATCTTCAATACATAGTTTGAATACAAGGTATTTGAATAATCAGCAAACATATTTTTAAGTTCAGAGTAGATTCTATAATCCTCATCATCCTTGGATTTACTAAAAGTTAGCCAAGCCTTATTTCTTTTATTTTTTAGGTTTTTTATGCGAGGGTCGAACCATGGTGGACTGTTGGATTTAATGTAATTATTCCGTAAGGGCGTCGTTTTATAAAAGAAGTCAAAAAGTAAGCCATAGAATTTTAGGCACATCTCATTCACATTACAATTATGAAACAATTGATTCCAGTTTACATTACACAGCAAATTAACAAGAAGATCAAAATTACATTTTTTGAAATTGAATTCAAGTTTAACATTTGATTTTAAAGATACATTACACATGTTCAGATTCAAAGATATATCTAACGCAGGATGATGTCTATCTTCGTTTAATAATATAGTGTTAGCCGGAGTTACAGCTATGTCAGAGTTTACTGAATCCGTAAAGAAGACAAGATCCAGTATTTTATTAAAGCCATTACGAATACCATTATATTGACTTAGCCCGCATGAGGTCAATCCGTCGATGACTGAAAATTCATTAGAAGATGATAAGTTTGTTGGAGATAAGATATTGCAATCATCTGTGTGTGTCCAATTCAAATTAGGGAAGTTGAAATCGCAAAGGATTAGAAGTTCGTCATTAGGTTCCATTAAATTGTTTATGATTTCAATACAATCAATATATTTCTCGTATATGTTATAATTGGAGCTTGGCGGGATATAAGTGCAGATTATATATAATTAGCCAGTCTCTAACTTTATTTTAATAGCTATTATTTCAGCGTCTGTAGAGTTGAAATCATCAACAAGTGTGCAGATAAAATTGTTTTTAACAGCTAGCAAAATCCCACCGCAAAATCCAGACGCTGAAAATCCGGAAGCTCTCACGCCTAGTCACTTTTTATTGGGTTCGGCTTGTGGTTTAAAACCTCTAGTGAATTTGGATGATGACGTCATATTGCTTCGTAAAAATTGACTTATCTCAAAGCAGTTTGCGGACCGCTTCTGGAAGCGCTGGGTAGCAGAATACCTGCCTACGATTACCAGACGCAGTAAATGGTTCACACCAACGAAACCTTTAGAAATTGGTCGTTGACCCAAATAGTCCAAGAAACAGTTGGCCTAAGGGGCGAATAATTAAAGTAAAGTTATCGAGTGATGATCAAGTGAGAAGCGCCATCATACAAACCCAGAGCGGACTCTATCTCTATCTTTGGGAATTTATGTAAATTTTTGTTCAGAAGAAAAAAATAAGTAAGTTAAAATTTGGTTAAATTAAAATACTGAATTTAACGTTATACCTATATTATTATTCAATAAAGATTTTGTAATTAGCACACTCAAACCAATTTGTTTGATTTTGGGCTTTTTAATGAAACGTCTTTGGTTACGACCGAACTTGTAGCAACATTTACTCTGAAGCCAACATAATCCCGCTGGACAAATACCTAGTAATTTCAGCGAAGAGACTAGTAGGGAACATCATCGACCACCCGAATCAGCTAATGAGAAGGATGACCACTGAACAACGACATCCAGAGCCAAGGTACCTCAGTGTGATGGAAACTCTTGGTGACAACATAATCATGGACAACGAGGAAGCAGTCTCGTTCTACGCTGACATTGGGTCAGCCTTCTACCGCGGCTGAACACCACTTCCCCCAACCTACACCAAAAACACCATTGACAACCGGGAATGAACACCCTGGGGACGATTAAGTCAACCGACTTTTAAATTAAATTTTTTGACATGTAATTTATATATCTATAATTTGTTAATCTTAAGACATTTGTATAACGTTAGGCCCCTTATGTGCCAACAAATGTAAATTTATCATAGTGTCATATTATTTAAAAGCCAAATTGTATATATATTACGTTCAATAAAAACTAAACTAAAAAAAAAAACAGAGGGGACAGTTTGTATTTTATAGTGAAAGAGTAAAGTTGGTTGTAATAACAGATAAGTAAATTGTTTTCGGAAGTTAGTTTCGGTATATGTGAGTGTTGAATAATAAATTAGGGGTATTCCCGATCCGATGCAACTGGTCTTGTATCATTGCAAAAATGCAAAAGTGTAAAATTGCTATACCCTAACCCCATTGTAAAAAAAAAATTTGCAATTTTGCAATGATGCAAGATCAGTTTGTATCGGATCGGGAATACCCCTATTGTTTAGTTGTAAGAAAGTAAAGTGTTTTATTTACGAAATAAATAAGTGGAAGTTTTAAACAAAGTGAATAGGTTTTATCTATTACGAACCCATGGTAAAACATTAAATTGGCGTTAGTGAAGATAAAACTTATTATCTGTGAATTCAGAAAATGTATGGTGATAAATTAATAAACTTAAAACAAAAAACGTGTGTTTTTAATAAAACAAAGACAAAAAGTGAAAGTGGTAAAAGAAGAAAAATAAAAAGAAAAATGGGTAAGACATTGAATGAATTAAATTGTGTTTAACTTAAGGCAGAATTGAGTAAACGAGGTCTTACTACTCCTGGAGCAAAAAATGACCTCATTATCCGTCTGCAAGAAGATTTAAGACAACACAATCAAAACCCTGACATATTTGTATTCGAAATTGAAATCCCGGTAGAGCAAGTAAGTAATGATGCCGACTTGTCGTCAATAATGTCTCTTCTCCTTGAACAAAAGAATCTCCTCGAAGAACAACGTGAAGAGCAAAAGAGTGAACAAAAGAATCTTCTCTAGCAAATCGAAGAACAACGTAAAGAGCAAAAGAACCTTCTAGAGGAACAGAAGAACTTAATCGAAGGTAAGCTTGAAGCTGTTGAAAACAAAGTTATTGTTCTTGGTAGACGCATTCATGGCATTGAAAAGCAATTTTCAAAAGTAGACGCAAAGCTCGAGAGCAAAATTCAAAGCATTGCCAACGAATTAGAAGTTCGAAAAATTAAGATTAGAGAAAGTGTTGGCGATTACCCAAAGAAGAAGGAAATGCATCCACCGACTTTTAATGGGCAAACTTCTTGGTCGATCTACAAGAAGCAGTTTGAGGCAGCCGCAGCAACGAACGGCTGGGATGACGAAGACAAATTTATAGATCTGACACTTGCTCTAAGAGGACCTGCTGCTGAACTGCTGCAAACCATACCAGCAGATAAAAATGGCAGCTTCAGTGCTCTTGTTCAGGCCATTGACAAGCGCTTTGGAGATGGCCATATGCAAGAAGTCTTTGGCGTCCAGGTCAACACCAGGATTCAGCTCCAAGCAGACATCGAACGGTTGGCGCATCTGGCATATCCAGCTGCAGGGGATGAAATCATCAGCCAATTCGCAAAAGAAGAAGTATCTGATATCAACTTACAGCGAGTAATTGGATCTGCTAGAGAACGCACGCTTCCTGAAGCTTTAGCGTACGCTCTGACTATGGAAGCAGCACACCAAGCTCCTCAAGGAGTTCATCGATTCAGAGAAGTTGAGCGGTGTTCATGCTAAAAAATCACATTCCAAAGAAGCCAGCATGACGGACAAGCTCGATGCTGGAATTGTAACAAAACCAGACATCTCCAGCGGCAGTTCAGATTACCACCGAGAAGACCTGCATGTCAACATTATTATAGCAGAACCAACGCTCGAGAAAAACAAAGCAATAACACCAAAACTCCAGCTCAACTTGTTTCCCAGGCGGAAAAACAAGTAAGAACTTCGAGGGGCAGAAACTGGTTTCTGGTATCGATGGCCCCAGAAACACTATCCAAGTATCACAGACTAAACGAGACAATAAAAATCTGACAGTAGAGGCAATAATAAACAACAATAAACACGTGGCTACAATCGACACCGGTGCCACCGCCTCCATTGTACGAAGACTGAAGAGACTTGGTCAAGATGAATTGGCTACATAATACCAATAGCTACCGTCTGAAGACCGCCACAGGAGAGGTAGCAAAAGTGTATGGTGAGGTTTGTCTTACGATCCGTTTGGCAGAACTGGAGTTTTCGCATATATTTCTGGTAGCGGATATATGTGACTAGTGCATCGTTGGAATCGACTTCATGAAGGAGCATGGAATAATTTTGGATATCGGTAAGCAAGTTCTAAAGTACCAAAATGTGGAGATTCCGATGGTCTATGGCAACGAAAACTCAACAACTATTAGGACCGTCATCAAAGAAGACATTTGCTTGTCTGCTTCTTCGGAAGTATTCGTGTGGACGAAACTAAAAGGTGACTTTGGAAGCCATCGATACCTCATGGTGGAACCAGATACGGAACAATGTTCCCAAAACATCATGCTAGGGAAGACTCTTGAGGTTCCAAAGAACAACATGGTACCTGTACGGATACTGAACATTAAACCGTATGAAATTAAGCTCAAAAAGGGAGAAATAATTCTCTAATTCTCTTCACCCAGCAGGCAGTATGGCCGAACACAACTAGTGCAGCATCGAATCAATACAGGAGATGTAAGACCAATTCGTCAACCAGCAAGACGTCTCCCTTTGGCAAAACAAGCTGAAGTTGAAGAAATGATATCGACCATGAAGGAAGATGGGGTAATCGAAAATTCCAAAAGCCCTTGGGCATCACCAGTCGTTCTTTTCAAAAAGAAAGATGGAAGCACTCGATTCTGTGTAGACTATCGAAGACTGAACGATATGACAAAGAAAGATAGCTACCCTCTACCCAGAATCAGCGATACATTAGACGCGATGGAAGGAGCCCAATGGTTTTCAACTTTGGATTTGAAAAGCGGTTATTGGCAAGTAGAAATCCACCCAGAAGATCGGGAAAAGACGGCCTTCTCCAAAGGAAATGATGGCAGTTTAATGTGATGCCATTCGGGCTTTGCAACGCTCCAGCAACTTTTGAGCGTTTTATGGAATGCGTTTTACATGGTATAACTTGGAAATCTTGCCTGGTCTAAATGGACGATGTCATCGTGTTCGGAAAAACATTTGACGAACATTGTGAAAACCTTAAAGCTGTATTCCAGAGGCTTCGAGAAGCACATCTTAAGTTAAATCCAAAGAAATGTGCGCTTTTCAAGACCGAAGAAGAAAAAGTTGTCGTCTACTACAGCAAAGTACTCTCGAAGCCAGAAAGAAATTATTACGTGAGAAGGAGGGAACTTCTCGCTCTGATATTGGCAACAAAGCACTTCCATAAGTACATCTATGGACAGAAGTTCCTTCTTCGAACAGACCACGGTGCGCTCAATTGGCTTTTAAACTTCAAAAATCAAGAAGGTCAAGTAGCAAGATGGGCCGAAAGGCTGCAGACGTATAACTATTTGATTCAACATCGAAGAGGAAAGCTGCATTCAAACACAGACGCACTATCTCGGCGACCATGCAAACCGGACTGTAAACATTGCACACGCCTAGAAGAAAAGGAAAAGGTCATCGTCCAAAGAACAAGAGCTGATCCCATTTACGGCTGGAGTAACGAAGAACTCAGAACGGCCCAACAAGAAGATTCGGATATAGAACCCATTCTTGCATGGAAAGAACACCAAGTGAAACCAGAATGGTGTGATATCTCCGACCGAAGTCCGGCTCTCAAAGCATATTGGGCACAATGGGACTCGCTTCATGTGCAAGAAGGGGTACTAAGGCGTAAGTTGGAATCCACAGACGGTAAATCTTATGTTATGCAGCTAGTCGTAACTCGGTCAAAAGTTGATGCCGTTCTTCAAGAAATGCACGACGGAACTTAGGTCATTTGGGAGTGAATAAGACATTGGAAAAGATACGACAACGGTTCTACTGGCTGCACGGAAGAGATGACGTCGAAAAGTGGTGCCGAAAATGTGATAATTGTGCTGCTACCAGAGGACCGGGTAGAAAAATTCAGAGTAAAATGCAGCAGTATAATGTGGGCACAACTTTCGAGAGAATTGCTATAGACGTCGCAGGCCCTTTTCCTGAAACTAACAGTGGAAACCGATACATCCTTGTAGTCATGGATTATTTCAGCAAGTGGCCTGATGCATTTGCCATCCCAAACCAAGAAACCAAAACAGTTGTGGATCAGATTGTCTTTAATTGGGTGAGCAGGTTCGGCGTTCCCATGGAACTGCATTCTGACCAAAGAAGGAATTTTGAATCGCACGCTTCTTGGCATTAAGAAGACGAGAAGAACACAGCTCCATCCACAATCTGATGGGATGGTTGGACGATTCAACAGGACGCTTAAAGAACATCTATCTAAGGTTGTCGGCGACTACCAACGAAATGGGACCGACATATCCCATTGTTCCTTATGGCATATCGAAGTGCAACCCATAGCTCGACGGGAAAAACACCATCGGAAATCCTGTTCGGATCAACAATACGCCTGCCAAGTGAAGTGAAATTTGGGTGTCGTCCAAATGAGTCACAGGGAACAGAGGAATATGTGGATGACCTGAAAAACAGGTTTATTGACATTCATCAACGAACAAGGACAAACATAAAATTATCCAGTGATCGAATGAAAACAAGATATGACGTAAAAGCAACAACAACAGGATTTCAAGAAGGAGACCTTGTGTGGTTTTACAATCCTCATCGACAAAAAGGACTATCACCAAAACTCCAACAAAACTGGGAAGGCCCATATACTGTTGTGAAAATAATCAATGATGTGGTCTACCGTATACAGAGAGGGGTAAAAGCACTGATCTCTATAATACACTGGATAGTCACTGATCTCTATATACACTGGATAGTGTATTCATACAAAATTTTTGAGGCAAAAATATAGTCGTGGCCGGTACCCTCATATAACAGTATAACAGCGGCGCCAGCGGAATGGACGCTACTGGACCTGCATTTTCTTATATTTTTTTCAATATTTACAGCCGCAATGCTTGTTGACATCAACTGATATCAAATAAATGCTCAATTTCGGCAAATATCTTTAATCTCTTTCTTCGTTTGTATAGAGCCAGATATGAGGTCGTGGCCGGTACCCTTTAAAAAACTTGCCTCACAAAAACTGTTATACACTATAGGCTATTCACTATCCAGTGTATTATAGAGATCAGTGTGGATAGTGACTAGCCTATAGTGTATAACAGTTTTTGTGAGGCAAGTTTTTTAAAGGGTACCGGCCACGACCTCATATCTGGCTCTATACAAACGAAGAAAGAGATTAAAGATATTTGCCGAAATTGAGCATTTATTTGATATCAGTTGATGTCAACAAGCATTGCGGCTGTAAATATTGAAAAAAATATAAGAAAATGCAGGTCCAGTAGCGTCCATTCCGCTGGCGCCGCTGTTATACTGTTATATAACCCAAGCAACACAATTGCCTCTTATAGATATCTAGAAGATTTATTTTCCAAGAGCTTTCAACTCTTCAAAAAGTCCTGAAGAGGTCATTAAGACCCTAAAGGGCCTAAAGGGGAGGAGCCTATTGTATGGAACGAAGAGTTCTAATTAACGTGTTTGAAAGAGCTTATAAAGATTGTTGATCTTTGAAGATGATTTCAAATGGTTTTGAAGATGTTTTTTTAAAGTGAATAATGTGTACCTACTTGGAGAGAGAGAAAAATATAAAGAATTAATTTCTTTCTCTTTTATACAAATACAAATTAAATGCAATTTAAATGAAACGCAATGAACATATAATAAAAAAAATGGAAACGTGACTATTGACCAATTCATTGTCATTTATATACAATTTGATTTTATAAGGGACTTTAACACATTTTACCAGCTTTAATGATTTGAATTTGCTTTGCAAGAAAAGATTTACTATGAAATCGAATATTCTACCCCACTTAAAATTAACGCGCCTGGAAACAGAAAAGTGGTTACACATTAATATTAAAAAAAAATAATACAAAATTCTCTGACGGTAAAAAAGAAAACACATTTTGTTGTCTTAAAATGTTACCATACAAGTAAAAGTGTAGAGTCAAGAAAGTGTCGACAAAGTGCAAACAAAGTGCAAACAAAGTGCAAACAAAGTGCAAGCAAAGTGCAAACAAAGTGCAAACAAAGTGCAAACAAAGTGCAAACAAAGTGCGAACAAAGTGCAAACAAAGTGCGAACAAAGATTGATTTTTTTCGTCCTCGTATGTAGGATAGACATTTTGATAAAATGTTCCGTCTTGATGAGCACAAGACGTCCTGACTACATACTGACAAAACTGATCAGCAATTTTCAATTTTCAATTTCAAGTTTCCAAACAGCTTTTCTTTAATTTCTTCATTTTGATAGTCCAAAAACACAAAAACAACAGAAGCGCGATTCAGAAACGTCAAACACAAACTTGTTTTTGCCAACCAAAGAGAAAAATTAAACTACTTAAAGATAAAATTGTAAGCCTTCGTAAAGACGTTTTTATAAAAACATCCCCAAAATATCTTTAAGATGTATTTGAAAGAGAAAAAATATAAACTCTTAGCGCACTTTGAACATCCTCCTATTTAAAAGGTTTTTAAGAGGTATTACAAAGAGTCAAAATAGAAATATTTATCATGGAGGTCTTTAAGATGTTTAAGAGACGTATTTTCAATAGCTACAATAAAAAACACTTTTATAGATCAAAGTAACAGGTTATAAAGTGGTATGGTATTAATAAGATTAAAATAATAGCTTGTTAAGAGCTGATAAAATTGTTTCGAGTACTCTTCAAGAGTTTATGTGTTGCTTGGGAAGGGTACCGGCCACGACTATATTTTTGCCTCAAAAATTTTGTATGAATACACTATCCAGTGTATATAGAGATCAGTGGGTAAAAAATTACTTTCAATTCACGAACACGGAACAACCACTTTATGTGTCAGTACTGAATTTTTTTAGAACAGCTGATTGAAAACAGATTTTAGTTCTGTTTGCTTGCATATTTCGTTTTCGAAGTTTCATAACAGAATTTTATAAAAGATCGAACTTCTGAATACCAATTATAAAAAATCTTTTATCGTGAAAATCTTTTTTATGATTCATAGCAGAAAATTCATAGCAGAATAACAGATGTGGCAGAATAGGCCTAATTTATTCTTTTTTAAATAATTGCACTTTGCGATTTTTTAGTGCACTTGTTTTTTATTCACATATTTCGACTAGGTAGCTTTAGCTAGAACTGTTCATATATATAGCGACCGAAAGGAAGGTTGTTTTGGATTTTGTTTTGCCACTATCTGTTCTATAGGGCAAGTTTTGATTTTGGGTAAAAAATGTTTTTATCATATCATCCGTCAGTCTGTGCGTCTATACGTTCACTTTGGAACAATTGGTTTCAAATATTTACATGGGTCGGATAACTCCAATAAAACTCTAATATTTAACTAACAGTTCGCACAATTTTTTATTACCGGCTTCATAATTTTCCATTAACTTTGTAGTTGTATACCTTTCAATGTCTGCAACTGTCAACTCCAACTACGTGCTTAACAGTCTTACATACAGAAGAGCGTTCAACTCCAAGATCTTCACCTATATCGCATACTGAAAAAGAAAATTTGAAAATGACTTCAAATACTGAAAAATTAATAGAAAAAATTCGGGAGAATCCCATTTTATATGATCTGTCAAACAAAGATTATAAAAATATAAAAAAAAGGATAAGATATGGGATACAAATTTATCGCGTTGATGTGAGCAGGTTTCTGAAC
Organism: Epistrophe grossulariae; assembly: GCA_929447395.1. NCBI lineage: Eukaryota > Metazoa > Arthropoda > Insecta > Diptera > Syrphidae > Epistrophe > Epistrophe grossulariae. The sequence continues at coordinate 60,084,572 of OV839566.1, read as the reverse complement.
GCATCTTTATCGCGCGATAAAAGTTATCGCGATCGCCACCGCCATCGTGTCGGTTTCCGCATAGCTTAACAGTTGTAAAGGTGTAAGAAAATCGGTTACCTTTTCAAGTGGATCGTCTTGACGTTCGAGCTTTTCGGCGATCAATTCGGCCAACTGCGGAGACTCGACTTGGTGACATTTCTTCAGAGAGTCACCCCATTTCCCAGACGCTGATAGCCCAATGCACATTCTGTTTGGAACCACATGCACTTGGAGTTGATGTACCTTAAAATCACATTTATCATCAAAACCAAATACAAACGTCACCTTATTTTGTACTCACCTATCTGCAGTGTCTAAGCTTTGTGTGTTCATCCAGCCAAATGTACGCTTCCACTGGATTACCCGCATGTTTTTAAATTCGTCCTTTGGTGACAAACAACTCTATCGATGATCGATGGCTATGTTTATGAATTCCAGCGCATCACTTGATTTGAGGCTTCTTAAATGTTCGCCTCATGCCGAGTTGATTTTCTTTCACGTAGTTTTCTTTTACAACTTGGTTTCTTGTTTTCTTGGTTCTTTAATAACGAGATCAGTGGTAACCGATGTTGGGACTTGTAACTTCCCTATAGATGGGTTTGGTTCACTGATTGTTTTCTGGAGTTGCGGATGCACATCCGTAGAAGAGAAATTATGTTTCATTTTATTATAGCCATCGCAATTGTTACTGCCACCACCACCTGAACTAACAACACAAAAATACGAATGAATTAGCCGACGCGACCACTGATCTCTATAATACACTGGATAGTGAATAGCCTATAGTGTATAACAGTTTTGGTGAGGCAAGTTTTTTAAAGGGTACCGGCCACGACCTCATATCTCGCTCTATACAAACGAAGAAAGTGATTGAAGATATTTGCCGAAATTGAGCATATATTTGATATCAGTTGATGTCAACAAGCATTGCGGCTGTAAATATTGAAAAAAATATAAGAAAATGCAGGTCCAGTAGCGTCCATTCCGCTGGCGCCGCTGTTATACTGTTATATGAGGGTACCGGCCACGACTATATTTTTGCCTCAAAAATTTTGTATGAATACACTATCCAGTGTATATAGAGATCAGTGGACGCGACGTACTCACAACTAACAAATGAAGCATTAATTGCGAAGATGTATTTAAGATTTAAAAATCGAAAAAATTTCAATAATAATGTTTTTTCTTCCTAAATTTATTTTTTTTTAACGAAAATTCAACAAGTTGAGAACAACGTTTCACATTTTCCACTTCTTAGACGTTTGATTTCGTCACTTTTTATATGTTATAACGTTAAACTGTTATACAAAAAAGTAGACAGCTCCACTATAACAGTTCTTCAAATGGAGTCAACTTTCTTGTACGGATACGCTATCCAGGTATATTATAGAGATCAGTGGTGCTATCGGCCTATCATTCGAACGCGGCCAATTATATTATTTTTGGTGAATTGTTTCATTTTGAATATCCAACCCCCAAACCAACATTAAAGGTAGGACCGCACTCGGCGGAACTGCACTTCAGCGGAACTGAACTTCATGACTTATTTGTAGGAAATTGTGTGAGCTATATCGCACTAAGCGACAACTGCACTTCACGGCGCGACACTATGCTACAAAGTTGGTAATCTGACCAACTGTGTCGTGACGTGAAGTTTCGTTCAGTTTCGTGCGAAAGTGCGCACGGTGTCGCTGAAGTGCAGTTCCGCCTAGTGCGGTTCTACCTTAACAGGGCTATTCTGGCGTTGTGAGGTCTCACAAGTCACAATCCCTTGTGAGGTTGATTACTTGTGAGGTTGTTGTGATTCGATAACATTTTCCGTATTCTTCGATAACCCTCACAAAGAAACTTACCACAGCAAGGTGAATTTTTATTGGGATTGCTAAGGTCTGAATTTTTGTTGAACGCACCCACTGAACTCATCGACAACGAAGATGATTGTGATGCCAAATACATACATATGTATAAAAAATTTTTTTTTTTTTAATTTAGTTGTCAACAAAGGTGCTGGACCTGACCTGATGATATTACCCCACTTTTCTTGAAAAGGACTGCAGACACGTTAGCAATACCCCTTTTGGAACTTTTTAATAAATCTCTGGAAAGTGGTGTTTTTCCAAAAATATGGCGTGAATCATATTTAACTCCTATTTTTAAAAGTGGCGACAGGTCGGATTTAAAAAATTACAGAGGAATTGTAATATTATCGGCCATTCCAAAAGTTTTTGAAAAACTAATATCTGATAGATTGTGTATAGAGTTGAAGCCAGTGTTAAGTGAACATCAACATGGTTTTTTCAAAGGGAGGTCTACTTCAACCAATCTTTCTGACTACACTTCTTTTATTTTAACTGAAATGGAAAATAGAAACCAAGTTGACGCAATCTACACCGATTTCAGAAAGGCTTTTGACAGAGTTGACATTGGATTTGTTGTGAACGCCCCAAACTACCTCCCTAAACATTACTGATTCATTAAGTACGATATGGGTGACAATATTTCCTCTGAACTAGACAGAAATGAAAACAGAGCCTTACTGACGAACCTTAGCGCCCTCTAGGTGGCAGATTTTAAGAAATTGAGAGGTGACGTTTCTGAAATGTCAGAAAAAGAGGGGAAAAAAAGTAGGTTCACCCCTACACGAAAACATTTAAAAACAAAAACAAAAATAGGGAAAATGACTAGCGGGTGATTCTGATCGGATGATGTTCAAATGATGTGGGAGGAGGATGTGAAAAAAGGTGGTATGTTCCATACAGAAAACCACGTCATTGAGGTAGACATATAGCCTACTCATATATAAATCTTCTCCGCCGGTTGATCGAGATTGGACGTCTGTTCAATTCAAATATTTAAATTGCGTTTGCCTTAGTAAAACTTAAAGGAAAATTCCTGTAATTTAAAAGTTTAACGAGTTTTCTTACATTGTACTTACACGGTGCGTTTACTGGAATTAAAGTGTTTTTCTTTGTATATTAAATCGTTTATTTTTATATTTTTTGTTTAAGATTTTCTGAGATACTTACGCTATCTAAAAACCGGGGATTTAAGATCAAATAAAATCAAAATAAAAAAATATTATAAGATATTGAAAAGAACTTTATGTGGTGAGTTTAATAGAAATGTATTTTTTTTTTTGAGAAAATATGCTAAAACTACGAAATTTAATACAGATTTTCGAAAAACTTAATTCTTTTGGATTTTGGCGGTCCCAAGTAGCCAGTGAAGCACTGGGCCGCCAAGCACTTTTTTTGTTACATTTTTTGGCTACAACACTATAATAATTTGTGTTATATTACATTTTTGTATGGCCATTTTTTGTGTTATACAATAATTTTAATACATAAAAAGTTTGATATTGTGCCTCATTGGACCAAATTTTTCTGGTGTTACGGCCGACTTCTGGAGGTCACATGTTGAGCGTGCGGTACAGTCCATTGGGATACCAAACTGCTACCGTACTCTCCCGGGGATTCCATCCTCTTGAAATCGAAGAGCCACCTGTGGAATTTCCAAACAAAACTGTAGTGGTTACAAATCCAAAAAAAAAATAAACTGGATACACTCACCAAATCCGAATCCAGCATTCATGAGAGTTCCGACTCTGGTGCCTCAGCCGAAGCAGCTTTAAACCAAATCCACCCACAGTACAGTGAGTCCAATAAGAAACCTATAATTTATAAAGCAAAAGAAAAAAAAAAGAAGGTATTTACATCTAAACATAAATCTATAGAGTATACCGAAATGAACATAAAGAAAAGTGAAATTATATTTATATATACGTAGTTAAATTTGATACAAAAAAAAAACTTACGATTGTGATAGATTTAAGCACCAATATAGAAGGAAAATTATATCCTAGTACTTAGATACAAACTATCTTCATTTAGTATCGATTTTGATTTACTTTGTTTGCTGTTTGATATACCAGTTTTCTTGTTTTAATTATAAGTGGCGTTGAAGTTTTTTCATATATTTATTAATTTATTTATTATTTTTTTTATATATTTCCTTAATGATAACTTTATTTTTGTAAGTGCAAGGTATTGTTTCCTCCGTTTATCGCGATTTATACATATGGTTTTCAGCTAATAGACCACCTTCAAAGAGCTCTCTGTAGGTAGGGAATTAGGCTTCCGAAACTTCAATTTTCACCCCATCGGAGTACTAAAAAGAGTACTGATAAATTTATCGTTGGAAACATCTCTGTGTCACATTTTCTTGTTTAGTTTTTTTTTGATTATATTTTCGTTTCTTGTTATTAACTATCTGGTTAAATATTTAAAGTTTTTAGTTTGTTATAATTTTGCAACTTGATTAATAATTTCAAAGTAAAGTACCTGCTAATGATTCTTGATTATCATACAAATAAAACTTCAATTAACGCCTTTCGATGAAATTATTGTGTTTCCTTGTTTCGTGTGAACGAAACATGATTTTTTAAGGTTCAAATTTTCAGGGGTGCCGATGGTAGCAGAATAACGACGGTGAAGATGGTATGACTGGAACACGGTAATCGCCTTTTTTTTGGGGAAATCTGAACAGATCGGCCAACAGATTTCTAGGTTGGGAGGGTTGGCATCACTACACCAACACCTGTAGTGCCCTTGAAGTGGTGATCGTCCGTCCGTGGTCATATTAGAGAGTTTTTGTGTATCTTTCGTTCCCTCAGGCCTGATATGTGTTTTGTTGCAGGTGAGGTTGAGTTTCGGGGGCAAGATCCCCCCCATTCCGGTGAGCTAACTGCCGAGCATCGCAAGCAGGCCGCGTCCCCCGGAACTTGACATTCCAACCCTATCTTCTGACCTCTTCCTTTCCAATTTTCCTCCCTATTCCTTTTCCGGTCCTACTCCTTTACCGACACTTCCTACATCTCCTCTTGCCTCGCAACAAATGGCGCCCAACGTCTTAGCATTTTTGCCAAGATTTTTGTAGTATTCGTTTTCGTGATAGTCGAACCAAACTTACTGTGAGTTTTTAGAGCTCGTAAGTCTTTATCAAGAAGGTCTCGGACGTACTTAGATAAATCGCGACGAGTCTCTGAAAGTTCACAGTGACTGCGGTTCATGAGTGTTTGATTTTCGAAACCAAACTTGCTGTGGGATTTCAAGATTCGTAAGTCTTCACCAAGAAGGTCTTTGACGCACTTAGGTGAATTGCGACGAATTCTTGAAGATCTCGCAGCACGGCGGATAAGAAATATTTTCTTCCTTTTTTCTTCTGTCTTTCCTTTTTTCGACCTGACTCGTTGCAGGTTTCTGAATTCGTATGTCTTCACCAAGAAGGTCATATGACGCACTTAGGTGAATCGCGACGAATTTCAGGGATTTGCAGCGAGGACAGTCACCCTTTCGATGTTTTGTTTAGTCTTTATCCTCAATCCCAATTTTCAATCTTTTATCGGCATTTTCAATTTCTTTCCCAGTTTGTATTGTTAAGTATTGATTTGGGCACAGTGGCCGTGTTTGACGAATCGTTCCAATTTTTGATTTTTTGTTTTTTTCATTTCGTTTCCCTCACCGTTTCATGTCTTCCAGCAAAGTCCTTTGAGACTGACTGGAATCGCGGGAACGGAGAGAAAAACCAAGTTTTTGTTCGTCTTTTCTCTTCTTTATGTCATTCCTTATCTACATCACTACTTCAAGGGATTTAATCATGTCCGTCTGAAGTCTTATTTTTCAAAGATTCCGTTAGCAAAGTCATACCATGTCGTCAAAAAACCACCAGAGACGCTACTTGAAGCACCCCGTATGCATATGAAAAAAAAAACAAACAACAAATTCACTTTAGAAAACACAAAATTTGAAAGCAAAAATCGAAATTTTTCTACGAAATAGTCAATATTTTCTGAAATAAAAGAGTAAAAGTTCATCATCTTTGTTTATGTTTTTCTTTTTTTTGTTATTTATTTATATTATTCTACATTTTTCTTACGCACTATAGTTACATATTGATACGTACTCAAATTTACTTGTTTTCGAAACGAAAAACTTTACGTTTATTCTGCTTCGAAACTAAGTTAAATTAAAGTTTATAGTTGTTACTTATAATAGCTTAACGTTTTTTTTTAAGAAAAAGCGATTTAAGTTTGATAAGTATTATATTTTTTTTGTTTTGTTTATTTACATCTTTTTTCGTTAATTTATTGAAATTTTCTAAATTTACCTTATACGTAATTTACATTCTTATACTAGTTTCTTAATTCTATTAATTTTTTTCGATAATTTACATTTTTCACGTACTAAAGTAAGTGATATTTGGTAACAGAAATTTCTAAGTTTTAGCATAAATTTCCAATAACAAGAAAACGTTATTTCATAAGATAACTCACCTTTTTTAAGATAATTAAATTACCTTTTTGTTCTGTTTAAAATTATTATATTTCGTGCAGCACAGCTTGCTACAAAACATATTATTTTTTTTTAGTAAATTGTTCTTAATTCCGAAAATAAAAATGGATACCACCGGTAAAGACGAAGACGATCGTATAAACCGAATTATTAGAGAATCCGAAATCGAAGATAATGTCAGACTGACCAGGTCAGTCAGCCAACAATTAAACGACAACGAAACAGTAATTCAATGAAACAGTAATGCCTAGAGTAGGTAGGTTATCAGCTCCTAGACTCCCTAGTTCAGGTTTACTCAACGGCGGTGGTTCTAGAGACATTTTGGAAAGTTTATCCCAAAGACCACCAGCAAATACTCGAAAAGAAAAAGAAATCTTTTCCGAGGATTTGAAGGCATACATTAATTTAACGGTAGTAGATGCATTTTCCTCATGCAAACATTCCATTCAATCTGAGATAACCAACTGTCTGAAAGATGAAATTCAGCATCAGCTTGGAGGATTCCTCAAAGAGTTGAATCTAGGAAAACCTAGTCCACCAAACGATAACCAAATACCTAGACCGTCAATACCTTCGTATAGTTTTCCACCACCAAACCATCCACCAACACAACGTCCTCAGCCTGATACCAGCCGAAGTGCTTTCGTCCATGCTGGACAACAACATAGCAGACCGTCAGACGCATATAGGCGAAGTCAGGATAGGATAAACCAACCAAATGAATTTCGTGATGCTCACCAAGCTCAGACTAGAAATCCACCGAATCCTCAAGTACCTTACGCATATCAAGTCCCTTTTGCACCTCATTTGTTGACTTCTGGATTTAAAGCTCCAATCAAAATCAACAAGTGGGGTCTTAAATTCGAAGGCCCACCGTAAACTTTGACGGTGGAAGATTTCATTTTTAGGCTGGAGACGCTACAGAGCTAATATCAGTGTCCGTGGGCGGAAATACTGCGAGATTTCCATCTCTTGCTTTCAGGAAACGCCCACGACTGGTTCTGGCAGTTTCAGCGAGATAACTACCAGCCGACTTGGCCCATGCTCAGAGAAGCTCTGATGCGTCAATTCAAAAACCCTCGATCAGATTACGAAATAATTCGCGAGATAACTGATCGTAGACAGGGATTCTCAGAAAAGATCGATGACTTCTTTGTAGCTATCAACAAAATAAAATCTCAGTTAAGAATTCCAATTCCAGAAGTGGAATTGGTAAAGATCCTTAAAAAGAATTTAAATGAGCGATTTGTAGGATTAGTATATCCTATGCCCATATTTTCCTTAGATCAGTTGAGAAATGCCTGTAAGGATGTGGAAACAGCATTTCCAAGAAAAGATAGAGACTTTTCTAAAGCACCCGTAAGACCACAAGGGAAATATATGGTGAATGAACTAGAAAATGAAGACCAGTATCAACCTTATGATGAACAACTGGCCGCCTACCAGTTTGGTGGGGCCCGACCAAAAATTCAATCCCGTAAATATGCAGATTTACAAAATTTGATATGTTGGAACTGCAAAGTGCACGGACATACGTATTTTGATTGTGATTCAGAAGTCCTTAATGTTTTTTGTTATAAGTGTGGGCTAGAAGGCGTGAAAACTCCGCACTGCAAGCGCTGCAATCCGGGAAACCGATCGTTGAACGCGAAGGTTTCGGGGGATTCGCGTTCTGCCAAACCCAGAACCCCCAGTAACTTTTAAATCCGAAGTTTTTACTCAAACAGATGTGTTTGAGAGCCCTCGTATGGTAGAGGGTAATGAAAAAATTTTTATTTTAAAAAGAAATACAAATAAAGAGTCAATTACCGAGAAAAATAGAGAACCAAAGTTAAATCCTATTAAACCCCTTCATGTCAGAATTGAAGAATACTATCGTGCTAGAGATAGGATATTTAACGCCAATAATAATTCACCTTCCAAAAACGTCCTCAAAGCTAGAGCTAGATATAAGATTATAAAAGATATTAAAAACCGAATTTCTTCCACTAGAATAGATCTTTCGTCAGATCCCCGCCCTTACGCAAAAATAAAAATTGCAGATAAAGAAGTCCTAGGACTATTAGATAGTGGGGCCAGCGTAAGCATTCTGGGTAAGAATTGTTTACAGCTAGTTGAATCGTTGAAACTCCCTGTAAAAACGTTTCGCTCGGGAGTCAAGACAGCAGACGGTAAAAGTCAAAGTATAGTGGGGAAAACAGAAGCAAAAGTGCAGTATCAGAAAAGAGACGAGATGATTACGTTTTTTCTTGTGCCTAATTTAGACCAGGAGATCTACCTAGGGGTAGACTTTTGGAAGTCCTTCCAGCTAGCTCCAAACCTGATTAGTTCGATTTCGTTAACTGATGAAGCGGATCTCTCGAACGCTCATCAGTTGAACTCAGATCAGCAGGCCAGGCTGGATGCAGTCGGGCAGAAATTTCTCTGTTTCGACCGACATGGTCTCGGAAAAACGGCGCTCATGGAGCATGTTATTGATACCGGGGATGCGATCCCTGTGAAGCAGCGTCACTACCCTGTTTCTCCGGCGGTACAAGCCATATTGTATGAGGAGCTGGACCGGATGTTGAGCCTCGGTGTTATTGAGGAGAGCGAGAGCCCGTGGTGTTCGCCAGTGGTTCTCTTGCGAAAACCAGGCAAGAATAGACTTTGTCTGGATTCTCGCAAGGTGAACTCACTGACGAAGAAAAACGCGAATCCTCTCCCTCATATCGAGGGGCTCCTCAGCCAGCTACCAGACACTTTTTTTATAAGTAGTATAGACCTCAAAGAGGCATTCTGGCAAATACCGTTGGAGAAGCAGAGTAGGGAGAAGACTGCCTTTGCGGTACCGGGAAGACCCTTGTACCAGTTCACTGTCATGCCCTTTGGGTTGTGTAATGCAGCTCAAAGGTTATGTCAGTTGATGGACAAGGTGATTCCCGCCCGACTCAGGGATCGCGTCTTCGTCTATCTAGATGACTTGCTCATCATGGCGCCGGATTTCGAGACTCATATCGCCCTGCTGAGTGAAGTAGCCGACTGCTTACGCAGAGCTAATCTCACCATCAACATGAACAAGTCCAAGTTTTGTTATAAAGAGTTGAAGTACTTGGGATTCATAGTTGGTGGTGGGAAGCTGAAAACCGACCCTGCTAAGGTGGAAGCCATTGTTGACTTCCCGGTCCCCAAAACACCAAGGCAGGTTCGGCGGCTGCTTGGCTTAGCGGGGTGGTATCGGAAGTTTATCAGGGATTTTTCTAGCTTGACTGCACCCTTAACGGACTTGCTGAAAAAGAGAAATGAAAAATTCAAGATGACGGACGAGGCCCTGAGAGCGTTCGAGGATTTGAAGAAGATGTTAACCACTGCTCCGGTCCTTTCGCATCCTGACTTTTCGAAAAAGTTTTACATCCAGTGCGATGCGTCAGATGCGGGAATCGGAGCTGTTCTATTTCAAAAGAATGCGGAAGATGAAGAAGTTCCGATCGCGTATTTTTCCCAAAAATTCAATAAAAGCCAGAGAAACTACAATGTAACCGAGAAGGAGTGCATGGCTGCCGTGATGGCGGTGCAAAAGTTCAGGCCGTATGTCGAAGGCATGGACTTCACTGTCATAACTGATCACTCTAGCCTCCGCTGGCTGATGAGCATGAAAGATCTCAGTGGCAAATTAGCCAGATGGAGTTTGCTGTTACAGTCGTATGCCTTCGACATACAACACAGGAAGGGTAGCCTTAACGTAGTTCCGGACACTCTTTCTCGGGTACACGTAGATTCTCTGGACATAGAGACAGTAGCACCTCTTATAGATCTGAACTCGACCGAATTTAAATCCGAAGAATACAAAAGTTTGATTCAAACGATTAAAGATCATAGCAAGGAACTACCGGATCTTAAAGTCGAGGATGATTTTGTATACAAGCGAGCGTTTAATAGAATAGGTGAAGAAGCAATGCTAGAGCATTCGTGGCTTCTTTGGGTTCCTTCAGGGCTAACTGAAAAAATATTTAGCAAAACTCATAACCCTCCTCAAGTTGCTCACGGTGGTATTGCAAAAACGCTATACCGAATTCGACAATATTTTTATTGGCCGAATATGACGATCCAAATCCGCGAATATGTGTCTAACTGTTCTGTTTGTATGTTTGTAAACAGTGTAAAGCGTCAAATCAAGTTTCTCGTCCTCCTATTGTCTACTCATATTGTTCCGACAGGCCATTCGAAAAATTGTATATTGATTTTTTGGGCCCTTATCCCAGATCAAAATCAGGAAATGCCTACATATTTGTTGTTTTAGATCATATGTCCAAGTTTGTTTTCCTTAAAGCTTTGAAGAATGCAAACACGTTAAGTGTTATTAAGTTTTTGCACCAAGAGGTGTTTAACATGTTCGGAGTTCCTCGCATAATCCATTCAGAATATCTCACAACCGATCAACGCGATTGGGATTATCACTTGAGTGACATAGCTTGTGCCCTGAGAAGTGCAGTTCATAGCTCTACCGGTGTATCTCCATACTTTGCATTGTTCGGCACAAACATCATAATGCACGGTAGCAGTTATGAACTAGCACAAAAAATGAACGCGGTTGACGATAGGGAATTGTTGATGCTTCCTCGACAAAATCGATTGGAGTGCATACGGAAACGAATTCGCGAAAACATTTTGAAATCGAAAGATCGGCAAAAACCTACAACACACGCACAAGAAACGTTAGTTTCCTGCCCGGACTGGAAGTATTTCGAAGAAATTTTATTCTTAGCAATGCCTCAAAAAACTTTTCAGCTAAACTCAGTCTTAAATACTTAAAGTGCCGCATAGTAAAGAAAATAGGGAACCAAATGTACGAAGTTGAAAACATGAGCGGCAAGAAACTTGGAATATGCCACGCAAAAGATTTGAAGCAGTAGCCGACCGAGATGATCAATAAATGTTAGTACACTAAACGCATTTAAATTCCATAATTCACTTAATTCAGCACCGGCCATATTTCGCAAAACACAATCACGTCCTAATGTTTTTTTATTTTTTTTTAAATCTAAATTAATCGGTTCATACCTTTTTTATTTTTTTTTAATATTATATCTACTTTTGTGTCTTAGTTAGGCAGCTATATGACAACAATAAACAAGGTTTTTAAACACATTTACAAAAGTTAGACAGTTGTCCAAAGTTAGACAATTTTTATAAATGAGACCATTGGTTTCTGAGGAATAGTAGTTTAATTTAGAAAATGGAAAAAAAAAAATCCTTCCTTGTTTATATCAATATGGCCATATTCAAATTTTCGTTTATAAGTTTAATTGTTGAAGTTGAAGTAATCTTAATATTAATCGTCTCGTTGTTAAATAATCAAATGGATATAAACTGTCTTCTAGTCTATTTCAATTGGATTCTGCTAAAACCTTCGGTTTTGAAATTTATTTAATCCACATACATAAGTAACCGCTTTAATCTTAAATCTGTGATATAATATACTAAACTGTGATTCCTAATTTGTGATAATGATAAACCATGCAAATCTAACTGTGATAGTTACTATTAGCTATATCTTATTTATTTATTTATTTATTTTTGTATTTTTTGTCATATCTACTCGTATTTATTATTAAAAACACTGCTTTTTATTAGTCCAACAAATCAATAACAACGGGGTATTTGCGACTCACCAGTTTGATTATTATCTCGTATCCAAAATACAATAAATTATCAGTTGCTCTAGGAAGGTCAATGACCTTGACGTTGATGTTTGAAACATCCTTTTTAACAAAGAGGGTAAAACCAAATCCATGAAATATATAATTGGCGTCCAGCATAGTTTTGAGATTGAACGCTGGTGGCATCGCTAGGGGAGTATAATCTGAAAACGAAACAACAGATAAATAAGTAAAATGAATATAGCAACATCTTAAATAATAACCTACCTTAGACATGGAAAATATAGCTTAGGAATCACGAATTAGCTGGTATATATGAATATACTGATACTCAGACCCTTGATTTAAGATTAACAGGTATAACTAAATAAACCTTCGAGAAATAAAGTGCCATCAGTTATGCTGTCGGGGCCAGAGGTTTAAGATATAGGTATAGTTACGAAGTGTCTGAAAATAAGTAAAACAAGAAAAACGTGCGTGATTAACTTATGGACTGTACGCAATACGAGGTCTTTACTTACGAGTGGCAGTAAGTAACCTCTCCGTAAAATATGACACCATCCGGCATCCGGGGTTCGCGGTTCAATTAACTGTAAGATCCTAACTGCATTGTTGCCCGGCTTGGATAGCGTGGGTAGCTCACCACGATACATATTTTTTTTTGGCGTCCTCTATTTTTGCGACAATGGATTTATCATAACTACTGGGACTCGGATAACGCGATGGGGAAAAACAAGGAAACCAAGAAAAAAAAAAACAAAAATCGTAATGTTAGGAATAGAAAATATATAAAATACAAGGGAAAAATTACACGAAATGAAAGAATATACCCGTAGAAAATACAAATACATTAAACACTTACCAGACTTCCGGCATCTTTGACTTCTAGTGGGAAAATGATAATTGATGATGAATGAAATTAAAATGAATGAATGAAGAAATAAATTTCCCAATATAAATGTCAGATGGTCGCGTTCCAAGTTCAAACAAAAATTAAATTAGGAAATTCCAACAGACCCTTTAACACAAGAGAAGCGACGCCAGGACGCGCTACCTTAAGTAATTTTTTTTTTGCTTTTAGTCCCAGGCTAGTTATTAATTAGTAATCATAGATAGGTCCCGTCTACACTCTTAGGAGGCTAGAATAACAGAGAAGAAACAAATAGGGTATATGTAGGAGAATTATTGAATTGAAGGATACTGAAGTAAAAAAAAAATTATTTTTTAACGTTCGACCTTAAACATACACCTCAGGCGATCTCTTTCTTCATCCTTTGGTCGGAGTCTATCCAACCAAAGTACGAATTTTGTTGTGAACGCCCCAAACTACCTCCCTAAACATCACTGATTCATTAAGTACGATATGGGTGACAATATTTCCTCTGAACTAGACAGAAATGAAAACAGAGCCTTACTGACGAACCTTAGCGCCCTCTAGGTGGCAGATTTTAAGAAATTGAGAGGTGACGTTTCTGAAATGTCAGAAAAAGAGGGGAAAAAAAGTAGGTTCACCTCTACACCGAAACATTTAAAAACAAAAACAAAAATAGGGAAAATGACTAGCGGGTGATTCTGATCGGATGATGTTCAAATGATGTGGGAGGAGGATGTGAAAAAAGGTGATATGTTCCATACAGAAAACCACGTCATTGAGGTAGACATATAGCCTACTCATATATAAATCTTCTCCGCCGGTTGATCGAGATTGGACGTCTGTTCAATTCAAATATTTAAATTGCGTTTGCCTTAGTAAAACTTAAAGGAAAATTCCTGTAATTTAAAAGTTTAACGAGTTTTCTTACATTGTACTTACACGGTGCGTTTACTGGAATTAAAGTGTTTTTCTTTGTATATTAAATCGTTTATTTTTATATTTTTTGTTTAAGATTTTCTGAGATACTTACACTATCTAAAAACCGGGGATTTAAGATCAAATAAAATCAAAATAAAAAAATATTATAAGATATTGAAAAGAACTTTATGTGGTGAGTTTAATAGAAATGTTTTTTTTTTTGGAGAAAATATGCTAAAACTACGAAATTTAATACAGATTTTCGAACAACTTTATTCTTTTGGATTTTGGCGGTCCCAAGTAGCCAGTGAAGCACTGGGCCGCCAAGCACTTTTTTTGTTACATTTTTTGGCTACAACACTATAACAATTTGTGTTATATTACATTTTTGTATGGCCATTTTTTGTGTTATACAATAATTTTAATACATAAAAAGTTTGATATTGTGCCTCATTGGACCAAATTTTTCTGGTGATACGGCCGACTTCTGGAGGTCACATGTTGAGCGTGCGGTACAGTCCATTGGGATACCAAACTGCTACCGTACTCTCCCGGGGATTCCATCCTCTTGAAATCGAAGAGCCACCTGTGGAATTTCCAAACAAAACTGTAGTGGTTACAAATCTAAAAAAAAATAAACTGGATACACTCACCAAATCCGAATCCAGCATTCATGAGAGTTCCGACTCTGGTGCCTCAGCCGAAGCAGCTTTAAACCAAATCCAGCCACAGTACAGTGAGTCCAATAAGAAACCTTTAAAGCAAAAGAAAAAAAAAAAGAAGGTATTTACATCTAAACATACATCTATAGAGTATACCGAAATGAACATAAAGAAAAGTGAAATTATATTTATATATACGTAGTTAAATTTGATACAAAAAAAAAACTTACGATTAAGATAGATTTAAGCACCAATATAGAAGGAAAATTATATCCTAGTACTTAGATACAAACTATCTTCATTTAGTATCGATTTTGATTTACTTTATTTGCTGTTTGATATACCAGTTTTCTTGTTATAATTATAAGTGGCGTTGAAGTTTTTTCATATATTTATTAATTTATTTATTTATTTATTATTTTTTTTATATATTTCCTTAATGATAACTTTATTTTTGTAAGTGCAAGGTATTGTTTCCTCCGTTTATCGCGATTTATACATATAGTTTTCAGCTAATAGACCACCTTCAAAGAGCTCTCTGTAGGTAGGGAATTAGGCTTCCGAAACTTCAATATTCACCCCATCGGAGTACTAAAAAGAGTACTGATAAATTTATCGTTGGAAACATCTCTGTGTCACATTTTCTTGTTTAGTTTTTTTTTGATTATATTTTCGTTTCTTGTTGTTAACTATCTGGTTAAATATTTAAAGTTTTTAGTTTGTTATAATTTTGCAACTTGATTAATAATTTCAAAGTAAAGTACCTGCTAATGATTCTTGATTATCATACAAATAAAACTTCAATTAACGCCTTTCGATGAAATTATTGTGTTTCCTTGTTTCGTGTGAACGAAACATGATTTTTTAAGGTTCAAATTTTCAGGGGTGCCGATGGTAGCAGAATAACGACGGTGAAGATGGTATGACTGGAACACGGTAATCGCCTTTTTTTTGGGGAAATCTGAACAGATCGGCCAACAGATTTCTAGGTTGGGAGGGTTGGCATCACTAAACCAACACCTGTAGTGCCCTTGAAGTGGTGATCGTCCGTCCGTGGTCATATTAGAGAGTTTTTGTGTATCTTTCGTTCCCTCAGGCCTGATATGTGTTTTGTTGCAGGTGAGGTTGAGTTTCGGGGGCAAGATCCCCCCCATTCCGGTGAGCTAACTGCCGAGCATCGCAAGCAGGCCGCGTCCCCCGGAACTTGACATTCCAACCCTATCTTCTGACCTCTTCCTTTCCAATTTTCCTCCCTATTCCTTTTCCGGTCCTACTCCTTTACCGACACTTCCTACACCTCCTCTTGCCTCGCAACAAATGGCGCCCAACGTCTTAGCATTTTTGCCAAGATTTTTGTAGTATTCGTTTTCGTGATAGTCGAACCAAACTTACTGTGAGTTTTTAGAGCTCGTAAGTCTTTATCAAGAAGGTCTCGGACGTACTTAGATAAATCGCGACGAGTCTCTGAAAGTTCACAGTGACTGCGGTTCATGAGTGTTTGATTTTCGAAACCAAACTTGCTGTGGGATTTCAAGATTCGTAAGTCTTCACCAAGAAGGTCTTTGACGCACTTAGGTGAATTGCGACGAATTCTTGAAGATCTCGCAGCACGGCGGATAAGAAATATTTTCTTCCTTTTTTCTTCTGTCTTTCCTTTTTTCGACCTGACTCGTTGCAGGTTTCTGAATTCGTATGTCTTCACCAAGAAGGTCATATGACGCACTTAGGTGAATCGCGACGAATTTCAGGGATTTGCAGCGAGGACAGTCACCCTTTCGATGTTTTGTTTAGTCTTTATCCTCAATCCCAATTTTCAATCTTTTATCGGCATTTTCAATTTCTTTCCCAGTTTGTATTGTTAAGTATTGATTTGGGCACAGTGGCCGTGTTTGACGAATCGTTCCAATTTTTGATTTTTTGTTTTTTTCATTTCGTTTCCCTCACCGTTTCATGTCTTCCAGCAAAGTCCTTTGAGACTGACTGGAATCGCGGGAACGGAGAGAAAAACCAAGTTTTTGTTCGTCTTTTCTCTTCTTTATGTCATTCCTTATCTACATCACTACTTCAAGGGATTTAATCATGTCCGTCTGAAGTCTTATTTTTCAAAGATTCCGTTAGCAAAGTCATACCATGTCGTCAAAAAACCACCAGAGACGCTACTTGAAGCACCCCGTATGCATATGAAAAAAAAAACAAACAACAAATTCACTTTAGAAAACACAAAATTTGAAAGCAAAAATCGAAATTTTTCTACGAAATAGTCAATATTTTCTGAAATAAAAGAGTAAAAGTTCATCATCTTTGTTTATGTTTTTCTTTTTTTTGTTATTTATTTATATTATTCTACATTTTTCTTACGCACTATAGTTACATATTGATACGTACTCAAATTTACTTGTTTTCGAAACGAAAAACTTTACGTTTATTCTGCTTCGAAACTAAGTTAAATTAAAGTTTATAGTTGTTACTTATAATAGCTTAACGTTTTTTTTTAAGAAAAAGCGATTTAAGTTTGATAAGTATTATATTTTTTTTGTTTTGTTTATTTACATCTTTTTTCGTTAATTTATTGAAATTTTCTAAATTTACCTTATACGTAATTTACATTCTTATACTAGTTTCTTAATTCTATTAATTTTTTTCGATAATTTACATTTTTCACGTACTAAAGTAAGTGATATTTGGTAACAGAAATTTCTAAGTTTTGGCATAAATTTCCAATAACAAGAAAACGTTATTTCATAAGATAACTCACCTTTTTTAAGATAATTAAATTACCTTTTTGTTCTGTTTAAAATTATTATATTTCGTGCAGCACAGCTTGCTACAAAACATATTATTTTTTTTTAGTAAATTGTTCTTAATTCCGAAAATAAAAATGGATACCACCGGTAAAGACGAAGACGATCGTATAAACCGAATTATTAGAGAATCCGAAATCGAAGATAATGTCAGACTGACCAGGTCAGTCAGCCAACAATTAAACGACAACGAAACAGTAATTCAATGAAACAGTAATGCCTAGAGTAGGTAGGTTATCAGCTCCTAGACTCCCTAGTTCAGGTTTACTCAACGGCGGTGGTTCTAGAGACATTTTGGAAAGTTTATCCCAAAGACCACCAGCAAATACTCGAAAAGAAAAAGAAATCTTTTCCGAGGATTTGAAGGCATACATTAATTTAACGGTAGTAGATGCATTTTCCTCATGCAAACATTCCATTCAATCTGAGATAACCAACTGTCTGAAAGATGAAATTCAGCATCAGCTTGGAGGATTCCTCAAAGAGTTGAATCTAGGAAAACCTAATCCACCAAACGATAACCAAATACCTAGACCGTCAATACCTTCGTATAGTTTTCCACCACCAAACCATCCACCAACACAACGTCCTCAGCCTGATACCAGCCGAAGTGCTTTCGTCCATGCTGGACAACAACATAGCAGACCGTCAGACGCATATAGGCGAAGTCAGGATAGGATAAACCAACCAAATGAATTTCGTGATGCTCACCAAGCTCAGACTAGAAATCCACCGAATCCTCAAGTACCTTACGCATATCAAGTCCCTTTTGCACCTCATTTGTTGACTTCTGGATTTAAAGCTCCAATCAAAATCAACAAGTGGGGTCTTAAATTCGAAGGCCCACCGTAAACTTTGACGGTGGAAGATTTCATTTTTAGGCTGGAGACGCTACAGAGCTAATATCAGTGTCCGTGGGCGGAAATACTGCGAGATTTCCATCTCTTGCTTTCAGGAAACGCCCACGACTGGTTCTGGCAGTTTCAGCGAGATAACTACCAGCCGACTTGGCCCATGCTCAGAGAAGCTCTGATGCGTCAATTCAAAAACCCTCGATCAGATTACGAAATAATTCGCGAGATAACTGATCGTAGACAGGGATTCTCAGAAAAGATCGATGACTTCTTTGTAGCTATCAACAAAATAAAATCTCAGTTAAGAATTCCAATTCCAGAAGTGGAATTGGTAAAGATCCTTAAAAAGAATTTGAATGAGCGATTTGTAGGATTAGTATATCCTATGCCCATATTTTCCTTAGATCAGTTGAGAAATGCCTGTAAGGATGTGGAAACAGCATTTCCAAGAAAAGATAGAGACTTTTCTAAAGCACCCGTAAGACCACAAGGGAAATATATGGTGAATGAACTAGAAAATGAAGACCAGTATCAACCTTATGATGAACAACTGGCCGCCTACCAGTTTGGTGGGGCCCGACCAAAAATTCAATCCCGTAAATATGCAGATTTACAAAATTTGATATGTTGGAACTGCAAAGTGCACGGACATACGTATTTTGATTGTGATTCAGAAGTCCTTAATGTTTTTTGTTATAAGTGTGGGCTAGAAGGCGTGAAAACTCCGCACTGCAAGCGCTGCAATCCGGGAAACCGATCGTTGAACGCGAAGGTTTCGGGGGATTCGCGTTCTGCCAAACCCAGAACCCCCAGTAACTTTTAAATCCGAAGTTTTTACTCAAACAGATGTGTTTGAGAGCCCTCGTATGGTAGAGGGTAATGAAAAAATTTTTATTTTAAAAAGAAATACAAATAAAGAGTCAATTACCGAGAAAAATAGAGAACCAAAGTTAAATCCTATTAAACCCCTTCATGTCAGAATTGAAGAATACTATCGTGCTAGAGATAGGATATTTAACGCCAATAATAATTCACCTTCCAAAAACGTCCTCAAAGCTAGAGCTAGATATAAGATTATAAAAGATATTAAAAACCGAATTTCTTCCACTAGAATAGATCTTTCGTCAGATCCCCGCCCTTACGCAAAAATAAAAATTGCAGATAAAGAAGTCCTAGGACTATTAGATAGTGGGGCCAGCGTAAGCATTCTGGGTAAGAATTGTTTACAGCTAGTTGAATCGTTGAAACTCCCTGTAAAAACGTTTCGCTCGGGAGTCAAGACAGCAGACGGTAAAAGTCAAAGTATAGTGGGGAAAACAGAAGCAAAAGTGCAGTATCAGAAAAGAGACGAGATGATTACGTTTTTTCTTGTGCCTAATTTAGACCAGGAGATCTACCTAGGGGTAGACTTTTGGAAGTCCTTCCAGCTAGCTCCAAACCTGATTAGTTCGATTTCGTTAACTGATGAAGCGGATCTCTCGAACGCTCATCAGTTGAACTCAGATCAGCAGGCCAGGCTGGATGCAGTCGGGCAGAAATTTCTCTGTTTCGACCGACATGGTCTCGGAAAAACGGCGCTCATGGAGCATGTTATTGATACCGGGGATGCGATCCCTGTGAAGCAGCGTCACTACCCTGTTTCTCCGGCGGTACAAGCCATATTGTATGAGGAGCTGGACCGGATGTTGAGCCTCGGTGTTATTGAGGAGAGCGAGAGCCCGTGGTGTTCGCCAGTGGTTCTCTTGCGAAAACCAGGCAAGAATAGACTTTGTCTGGATTCTCGCAAGGTGAACTCACTGACGAAGAAAAACGCGAATCCTCTCCCTCATATCGAGGGGCTCCTCAGCCAGCTACCAGACACTTTTTTTATAAGTAGTATAGACCTCAAAGAGGCATTCTGGCAAATACCGTTGGAGAAGCAGAGTAGGGAGAAGACTGCCTTTGCGGTACCGGGAAGACCCTTGTACCAGTTCACTGTCATGCCCTTTGGGTTGTGTAATGCAGCTCAAAGGTTATGTCAGTTGATGGACAAGGAGATTCCCGCCCGACTCAGGGATCGCGTCTTCGTCTATCTAGATGACTTGCTCATCATGGCGCCGGATTTCGAGACTCATATCGCCCTGCTGAGTGAAGTAGCCGACTGCTTACGCAGAGCTAATCTCACCATCAACATGAACAAGTCCAAGTTTTGTTATAAAGAGTTGAAGTACTTGGGATTCATAGTTGGTGGTGGGAAGCTGAAAACCGACCCTGCTAAGGTGGAAGCCATTGTTGACTTCCCGGTCCCCAAAACACCAAGGCAGGTTCGGCGGCTGCTTGGCTTAGCGGGGTGGTATCGGAAGTTTATCAGGGATTTTTCTAGCTTGACTGCACCCTTAACGGACTTGCTGAAAAAGAGAAATGAAAAATTCAAGATGACGGACGAGGCCCTGAGAGCGTTCGAGGATTTGAAGAAGATGTTAACCACTGCTCCGGTCCTTTCGCATCCTGACTTTTCGAAAAAGTTTTACATCCAGTGCGATGCGTCAGATGCGGGAATCGGAGCTGTTCTATTTCAAAAGAATGCGGAAGATGAAGAAGTTCCGATCGCGTATTTTTCCCAAAAATTCAATAAAAGCCAGAGAAACTACAATGTAACCGAGAAGGAGTGCATGGCTGCCGTGATGGCGGTGCAAAAGTTCAGGCCGTATGTCGAAGGCATGGACTTCACTGTCATAACTGATCACTCTAGCCTCCGCTGGCTGATGAGCATGAAAGATCTCAGTGGCAAATTAGCCAGATGGAGTTTGCTGTTACAGTCGTATGCCTTCGACATACAACACAGGAAGGGTAGCCTTAACGTAGTTCCGGACACTCTTTCTCGGGTACACGTAGATTCTCTGGACATAGAGACAGTAGCACCTCTTATAGATCTGAACTCGACCGAATTTAAATCCGAAGAATACAAAAGTTTGATTCAAACGATTAAAGATCATAGCAAGGAACTACCGGATCTTAAAGTCGAGGATGATTTTGTATACAAGCGAGCGTTTAATAGAATAGGTGAAGAAGCAATGCAATGCCATTCGTGGCTTCTTTGGGTTCCTTCAGGGCTAACTGAAAAAATATTTAGCAAAACTCATAACCCTCCTCAAGTTGCTCACGGTGGTATTGCAAAAACGCTATACCGAATTCGACAATATTTTTATTGGCCGAATATGACGATCCAAATCCGCGAATATGTGTCTAACTGTTCTGTTTGTATGTTTGTAAACAGTGTAAAGCGTCAAATCAAGTTTCTCGTCCTCCTATTGTCTACTCATATTGTTCCGACAGGCCATTCGAAAAATTGTATATTGATTTTTTGGGCCCTTATCCCAGATCAAAATCAGGAAATGCCTACATATTTGTTGTTTTAGATCATATGTCCAAGTTTGTTTTCCTTAAAGCTTTGAAGAATGCAAACACGTTAAGTGTTATTAAGTTTTTGCACCAAGAGGTGTTTAACATGTTCGGAGTTCCTCGCATAATCCATTCAGAATATCTCACAACCGATCAACGCGATTGGGATTATCACTTGAGTGACATAGCTTGTGCCCTGAGAAGTGCAGTTCATAGCTCTACCGGTGTATCTCCATACTTTGCATTGTTCGGCACAAACATCATAATGCACGGTAGCAGTTATGAACTAGCACAAAAAATGAACGCGGTTGACGATAGGGAATTGTTGATGCTTCCTCGACAAAATCGATTGGAGTGCATACGGAAACGAATTCGCGAAAACATTTTGAAATCGAAAGATCGGCAAAAACCTACAACACACGCACAAGAAACGTTAGTTTCCTGCCCGGACTGGAAGTATTTCGAAGAAATTTTATTCTTAGCAATGCCTCAAAAAACTTTTCAGCTAAACTCAGTCTTAAATACTTAAAGTGCCGCATAGTAAAGAAAATAGGGAACCAAATGTACGAAGTTGAAAACATGAGCGGCAAGAAACTTGGAATATGCCACGCAAAAGATTTGAAGCAGTAGCCGACCGAGATGATCAATAAATGTTAGTACACTAAACGCATTTAAATTCCATAATTCACTTAATTCAGCACCGGCCATATTTCGCAAAACACAATCACGTCCTAATGTTTTTTTATTTTTTTTTAAATCTAAATTAATCGGTTCATACCTTTTTTATTTTTTTTTAATATTATATCTACTTTTGTGTCTTAGTTAGGCAGCTATATGACAACAATAAACAAGGTTTTTAAACACATTTACAAAAGTTAGACAGTTGTCCAAAGTTAGACAATTTTTATAAATGAGACCATTGGTTTCTGAGGAATAGTAGTTTAATTTAGAAAATGGAAAAAAAAAAATCCTTCCTTGTTTATATCAATATGGCCATATTCAAATTTTCGTTTATAAGTTTAATTGTTGAAGTTGAAGTAATCTTAATATTAATCGTCTCGTTGTTAAATAATCAAATGGATATAAACTGTCTTCTAGTCTATTTCAATTGGATTCTGCTAAAACCTTCGGTTTTGAAATTTATTTAATCCACATACATAAGTAACCGCTTTAATCTTAAATCTGTGATATAATATACTAAACTGTGATTCCTAATTTGTGATAATGATAAACCATGCAAATCTAACTGTGATAGTTACTATTAGCTATATCTTATTTATTTATTTATTTATTTTTGTATTTTTTGTCATATCTACTCGTATTTATTATTAAAAACACTGCTTTTTATTAGTCCAACAAATCAATAACAACGGGGTATTTGCGACTCACCAGTTTGATTATTATCTCGTATCCAAAATACAATAAATTATCAGTTGCTCTAGGAAGGTCAATGACCTTGACGTTGATGTTTGAAACATCCTTTTTAACAAAGAGGGTAAAACCAAATCCATGACATATATAATTGGCGTCCAGCATAGTTTTGAGATTGAACGCTGGTGGCATCGCTAGGGGAGTATAATTTGAAAACGAAACAACAGATAAATAAGTAAAATGAATATAGCAACATCTTAAATAATAACCTACCTTAGACATGGAAAATATAGCTTAGGAATCACGAATTAGCTGGTATATATGAATATACTGATACTCAGACCCTTGATTTAAGATTAACAGGTATAACTAAATAAACCTTCGAGAAATAAAGTGCCATCAGTTATGCTGTCGGGGCCAGAGGTTTAAGATATAGGTATAGTTACGAAGTGTCTGAAAATAAGTAAAACAAGAAAAACGTGCGTGATTAACTTATGGACTGTACGCAATACGAGGTCTTTACTTACGAGTGGCAGTAAGTAACCTCTCCGTAAAATATGACACCATCCGGCATCCGGGGTTCGCGGTTCAATTAACTGTAAGATCCTAACTGCATTGTTGCCCGGCTTGGATAGCGTGGGTAGCTCACCACGATACATATTTTTTTTTGGCGTCCTCTATTTTTGCGACAATGGATTTATCATAACTACTGGGACTCGGATAACGCGATGGGGAAAAACAAGGAAACCAAGAAAAAAAAAAACAAAAATCGTAATGTTAGGAATAGAAAATATATAAAATACAAGGGAAAAATTACACGAAATGAAAGAATATACCCGTAGAAAATACAAATACATTAAACACTTACCAGACTTCCGGCATCTTTGACTTCTAGTGGGAAAATGATAATTGATGATGAATGAAATTAAAATGAATGAATGAAGAAATAAATTTCCCAATATAAATGTCAGATGGTCGCGTTCCAAGTTCAAACAAAAATTAAATTAGGAAATTCCAACAGACCCTTTAACACAAGAGAAGCGACGCCAGGACGCGCTACCTTAAGTAATTTTTTTTTGCTTTTAGTCCCAGGCTAGTTATTAATTAGTAATCATAGATAGGTCCCGTCTACACTCTTAGGAGGCTAGAATAACAGAGAAGAAACAAATAGGGTATATGTAGGAGAATTATTGAATTGAAGGATACTGAAGTAAAAAAAAAATTATTTTTTAACGTTCGACCTTAAACATACACCTCAGGCGATCTCTTTCTTCATCCTTTGGTCGGAGTCTATCCAACCAAAGTACGAATTTTGTTGTGAACGCCCCAAACTACCTCCCTAAACATCACTGATTCATTAAGTACGATATGGGTGACAATATTTCCTCTGAACTAGACAGAAATGAAAACAGAGCCTTACTGACGAACCTTAGCGCCCTCTAGGTGGCAGATTTTAAGAAATTGAGAGGTGACGTTTCTGAAATGTCAGAAAAAGAGGGGAAAAAAAGTAGGTTCACCTCTACACGGAAACATTTAAAAACAAAAACAAAAATAGGGAAAATGACTAGCGGGTGATTCTGATCGGATGATGTTCAAATGATGTGGGAGGAGGATGTGAAAAAAGGTGGTATGTTCCATACAGAAAACCACGTCATTGAGGTAGACATATAGCCTACTCATATATAAATCTTCTCCGCCGGTTGATCGAGATTGGACGTCTGTTCAATTCAAATATTTAAATTGCGTTTGCCTTAGTAAAACTTAAAGGAAAATTCCTGTAATTTAAAAGTTTAACGAGTTTTCTTACATTGTACTTACACGGTGCGTTTACTGGAATTAAAGTGTTTTTCTTTGTATATTAAATCGTTTATTTTTATATTTTTTGTTTAAGATTTTCTGAGATACTTACACTATCTAAAAACCGGGGATTTAAGATCAAATAAAATCAAAATAAAAAAATATTATAAGATATTGAAAAGAACTTTATGTGGTGAGTTTAATAGAAATGTATTTTTTTTTGGAGAAAATATGCAAAAACTACGAAATTTAATACAGATTTTC
Organism: Epistrophe grossulariae; assembly: GCA_929447395.1. NCBI lineage: Eukaryota > Metazoa > Arthropoda > Insecta > Diptera > Syrphidae > Epistrophe > Epistrophe grossulariae. The sequence goes on along the minus strand of OV839566.1, from coordinate 60,059,640 downwards.
GAACAACTTTATTCTTTTGGATTTTGGCGGTCCCAAGTAGCCAGTGAAGCACTGGGCCGCCAAGCACTTTTTTTGTTACATTTTTTGGCTACAACACTATAACAATTTGTGTTATATTACATTTTTGTATGGCCATTTTTTGTGTTATACAATAATTTTAATACATAAAAAGTTTGATATTGTGCCTCATTGGACCAAATTTTTCTGGTGATACGGCCGACTTCTGGAGGTCACATGTTGAGCGTGCGGTACAGTCCATTGGGATACCAAACTGCTACCGTACTCTCCCGGGGATTCCATCCTCTTGAAATCGAAGAGCCACCTGTGGAATTTCCAAACAAAACTGTAGTGGTTACAAATCTAAAAAAAAATAAACTGGATACACTCACCAAATCCGAATCCAGCATTCATGAGAGTTCCGACTCTGGTGCCTCAGCCGAAGCAGCTTTAAACCAAATCCAGCCACAGTACAGTGAGTCCAATAAGAAACCTTTAAAGCAAAAGAAAAAAAAAAAGAAGGTATTTACATCTAAACATACATCTATAGAGTATACCGAAATGAACATAAAGAAAAGTGAAATTATATTTATATATACGTAGTTAAATTTGATACAAAAAAAAACTTACGATTAAGATAGATTTAAGCACCAATATAGAAGGAAAATTATATCCTAGTACTTAGATACAAACTATCTTCATTTAGTATCGATTTTGATTTACTTTATTTGCTGTTTGATATACCAGTTTTCTTGTTATAATTATAAGTGGCGTTGAAGTTTTTTCATATATTTATTAATTTATTTATTTATTTATTATTTTTTTTATATATTTCCTTAATGATAACTTATAGTTTTCAGCTAATAGACCACCTTCAAAGAGCTCTCTGTAGGTAGGGAATTAGGCTTCCGAAACTTCAATATTCACCCCATCGGAGTACTAAAAAGAGTACTGATAAATTTATCGTTGGAAACATCTCTGTGTCACATTTTCTTGTTTAGTTTTTTTTTGATTATATTTTCGTTTCTTGTTGTTAACTATCTGGTTAAATATTTAAAGTTTTTAGTTTGTTATAATTTTGCAACTTGATTAATAATTTCAAAGTAAAGTACCTGCTAATGATTCTTGATTATCATACAAATAAAACTTCAATTAACGCCTTTCGATGAAATTATTGTGTTTCCTTGTTTCGTGTGAACGAAACATGATTTTTTAAGGTTCAAATTTTCAGGGGTGCCGATGGTAGCAGAATAACGACGGTGAAGATGGTATGACTGGAACACGGTAATCGCCTTTTTTTTGGGGAAATCTGAACAGATCGGCCAACAGATTTCTAGGTTGGGAGGGTTGGCATCACTAAACCAACACCTGTAGTGCCCTTGAAGTGGTGATCGTCCGTCCGTGGTCATATTAGAGAGTTTTTGTGTATCTTTCGTTCCCTCAGGCCTGATATGTGTTTTGTTGCAGGTGAGGTTGAGTTTCGGGGGCAAGATCCCCCCCATTCCGGCGAGCTAACTGCCGAGCATCGCAAGCAGGCCGCGTCCCCCGGAACTTGACATTCCAACCCTATCTTCTGACCTCTTCCTTTCCAATTTTCCTCCCTATTCCTTTTCCGGTCCTACTCCTTTACCGACACTTCCTACACCTCCTCTTGCCTCGCAACAGATTGCTAACTTTTAAGTTACATAAAATTGGAGTACGATGTAATTTATTAAAGTGGATTTTTTCGTATCTATCAGACAGAAAGCAGTACGTGAAATTTTGTGGTGTATCTTCTCGTGCAATAAATGTTCTTCGGGCGTTCCTCAAGGCAGCCACCTTGGTCCCCTGTTCTTTTTATTATTTATTAATGACTTGACTGAATTGTTTATATATTGTCGGTTTCTGTTATTTGCAGATGATCTGAAGTTATTCAATAGGTGTGTTTTGTTGACCTTCTTAATGTTCACATTAGGAAATGCTCAACAAAACTCTTTAGCTTTCCAGTTTCATTAAGACATTTTGCATCGGAATGTTGGCACTATTTGCTCGGGTCATCTGTCATTTGCCGCGGTATAAAATTTTATTTTGAGATTTTAAAACGATAAAATAGTGAACAAAACTTATTAAACAAAATAAAAAACTGAAATAATAGTAAAAATAGTGAATACCTACTTGTAATACTTTATTTTGAAAAATATTAGGGGTATTCCCGATCCGATGCAACTGGTCTTGTATCATTGCAAAAATGCAAAAGTGTAAAATTGCTATACCCTAACCCCATTGTAAAAAAAAAACTTTGCACTTTTGCAATGATGCAAGACTAGTTTGCATCGGATTGAGAATACCCCTATTAATATGGGGTGCTACATACATACATATAATAAAGAGTTAACAATTTTTTTTTTCATTTTGAGAGCTTATTGTGTCTCATATTCTACATAAAGTAATGTGAAGTGATAGAATAATTTTAAATTAGGGGTATTCCCGATCCGATGCAACTGGTCTTGTATCATTGCAAAAACAATTCCTTTTATTTGGACTGAGAAACTTCAATTGGAATCGCGAGAATTTTGTGTTGCCACCATAAGAAAGCCGTTTAAAACTAATAAATTTGTTAAGTCTTGCAAATCGCAGGATCCTTTCTGAAGCCCTGTATGTTTATGATATTTTAAATGGTAATATTGCTTCAACCACTTTATGTTCTAAAACATGTTTACAAAATTCTCGTTGTCTAAGGCACACCGAATTTTTGAAAGAAGCAATACACAAAACAAGCTATGCAAATCATGAACCGTTCAACCGTTGTAGTAAAACATTTAATAAATTTACTGACTTCTACAATATTAATATGGGTAGAGAAGCTTTCAAAAAAACTATATTGTCGCAAATGATAAGTGAGTCTTCTTTGTAGGTAAATATTGTTACATTTTTATTTCCTTTTTTCATTTTAATATTATATTATTATATGGATGGGAAATAATGTATATTAAATTATTAATCTATTATTTAATTTTTTCTAAATGATGTAAATCCATTTTCTTAGCCTTCAATGTTGTCTGATATTGTCAAAAAAATAAAACTAAAACTAAAACTAAAACTATATATCATATACACTCCGCTTCAACTGAATAAGCACACACTTTTTCTAAGGTACGTTGTCCATTTTTTCCAAACCTTATGCGTTAATGTTTGCATTTGATGATGCTTACTGTTTGCTTATGATGTTGAGCAAATAAATCAGTAAAAATATTTCAAAAAGTACCGTTATTTTTTCTCTGGCTCTTGCAAAGCGTTCCATATTCAAAAATGCAGTTTTTTTTTGCGTCAACTGAATAGACACAAGGTCAGTATCTTCATTGTTTATTGACACATTAAATCAACAGTTGAAGTGTTTTAAGTGAAATTTAATCGTTTAATTGAAATTCTAACGAAGATGGGTAGATCAAAATCCCTAAATAGTGTTGAATGAGCTGAAATCGATTTTTTAAGAGAACAAGGACTAACCGGGCGTACTAAAGCTAAAAAATTTAACGAAATTTCAGTGTGATCCTTTCTTACTTAAGAAATAAAGATTCGAACGGAAATAACATGACAGGAGGTAAAAAAACGACAGTAAAAGATGTTGATCGGAGAGCAATTTTAAGATGTGCTTCCAGTTCGTGTGACTCTGCGGCAAAAATAACACAAAAAGCTGGTGTTAGTGCAAGCGTTTCTATAGTCCTTAGAGTAATCAACAGTACAAATCATCTAAAACGAATGAAACTTCAAAACGGAAAGGTATTCGCTTCGAATTCTCTAAACTCCCTATGAGTTGGAAAAATGAATGAATGGCGTCATGTGGTTTTTTCGGATAACAAGTTCAATTTTGATGGTCCTGATGGCTTTGTTTATTACACGATGTGAGGAAAGAAGAACTATCAAAATTAAACCTCTTTTCATCCGAAAAAACCACAGAGCGCCACTAATTTCCGTTGCTCGCTTAGTGGTGGTTTCTTTTCAAGTTTCATTCGTTTTAGATGATTTCCACTGTTGATTACTCTAAGAACTATTAAAACGCTTACACTAACACCAGCTTTTTGTGTTATTTTTGCCGCAGAGTCACACGAACTGGAAGCACATCTTAAAATTGCTCTCCGATCAACTGCTTTTACTGTCGTTTTTTTACCTCCTGTCATGTATTTTTCGTTCGAATCTTTATTTCTTAAGTAAGAAAAGATCACACTGAAATTTCATTAAATTTTTTTAGCTTTAGTACGCCCGGTTATTCCTTGCTCTCTTAATAAATCGATTTCAGCTCATTCAACACTATTTAGGGATTTTGATCTACCCATCTTCGTTAGAATTTCAATTGAACGATTAAATTTCACTTAAAACACTTCAACTGTTGATTTAATGTGTCAATCACTTGAGAACGCTCATAAACAATGCAGATAATGACCTTGTGTCTATTCAGTTGACGCCATAAAAAACTGAATTTTTGAATATGGAACGCTTGGCAAGAGAGCCAGAGAAATATTTTTACTGATTTATTTGCTCAACATCATAAGCAAACAGTAAGCATCATCAAATGATACATTAACGCATAAGGTTTGAAAAAAATGCACAACGTACCATAGAAAGAGTGTGTGCTTATTCAGTTGAAGCGGAGTGTATGTACACCACTTGCTGATCTATGTCGATCGTACTCGACGAAAATTGTTTTGTGAACAATAATTTTCTTTTCTGTAAAAAAAAATAAGAGGCAAAATACCGTAGATGTAGCACATTTCTATGCAGGAAATTTAAAAATGTCAGGTTTGGTTTATCGCTTAATACGACTTTTTGAATTTTTAAAAACAAATGTCACGGGCTTCTATGTCAAAATGTTTAAAGTTCAATTTTTTTCCTGAATTGGCGTGGGAAGAGCTAGCATCACGATCTCTTATTTTGGCGACATTTTTTTGACAATTATTGTATGAAACTGACATTAGACTAGCAGTCCATATATATACGTCCATGGGCTTAGTATAAGAAGATAAGGAAGAGAAATATATCACATATACAGTGTATGTGAGTGAAGCACCAAATTAAAAAAAAAACAAATAGGTGCCTATCTGTCATTTTGCCGAAAGTGTTTCGAGATTTTCAATCGTTAAAATAGTGAATAAAGATAATTAAGCTAGGACCGCACTCGGGGGAACTGCACTTCAGTGGAACTGAACTTCACGACTTATTCGTAGGAAGTTGTATGAGCTATATCGCACTATGCGACAACTGCACTTCACGACGCGACACTATGCGACAAAGTTGGTAATCTGACCAACTGTGTCGCGACGTGAAGTTTCGTTCAGTTTCGTGCGAAAGTGCGCACGGTGTCGCTGAAGTGCAGTTCCGCCTAGTGCGGTTCTACCTTTAAACTAAATTAAAAATTAAATTAAAGTGAGAATAGTGAAAGCTTTCTGTATAACTGTTGAATGATGATCGATATGATGATGATGGACGACTTGTTGAAATTTTGTTTTATTTTCTTTATTTCCAATATTTAGGTTTAAGTTTTACAATTTTTATTTAAATTATAAGTTTTAAATAGTTCTTAAGTTACTTTAGGTTAAGTCTTAAGTTATAATTTGTACTTTTGTTTTATTAAAATTCTAGTTTTAATTTTTGCAAAGAAAAGGAACTTAACTTGCTGAAGGCCAAAAAGAGAATGTCAGCGAGATACCTGCAAGACGGTTGGGTATGGATGACCACATGAAAAAACCGGTGTACCAACCTTTAGAAAAGAAAAAATTTTCATGAACAGCCAGGTGGTCGCGTTCATTTATCAATTCAGAAGAAACTTAAGGGCCAGTTTAAATAAATCACACGAGTGATCTTCTGGTCTGAACATTCCGGCCGCCTTGCATTCTCGCATGCAAAAGAAGAGAGATTTTGATATATAAGTTAATATAATATATACATTTCAAAAAAAAATTATTATTCAAAGAATTCAAATAAAATAAGCATACGCAGTATAAGTTCAGTTTAGATGCGTGTAAATAAAATAAGGTACATTTTTATAGGACAAGTTATTAGTTAGTTAAAGCAAAAAGATATATGTTATAAGTTATACGTTATTATGTAGGAAAAAGGACTTCATAAGTGTTTAAGTTCATTTCAATCAGAAGGTAGAACGCATAACTTGACGACAGAACGAGTTACAACTCCCTTTTGAGTTTTGACATCGACAACGCGGACTTTGTTATCGGAACCACGATGGACCTTTAAGACCCTACCAAGTCGCCACTCATTCGGAGGAAGTTGTTCATCTCTAAGAACGACAAGATCTCCAACTTCCATATCTCGTTGGGGGTATTTCCATTTATAACGTTTGATGAGTTCTTTTAAATATTCGTCTTTCCAGCGTATACTGAACTGATGATGTATGATTTTAAGCGTGTTCCATCTACGTATTAAACTAATGTCTTTATGAGATTCAGGAGGTTCTGGAGGACTTAACAAAGGGCCACCTCTTAAGAAGTGTCCTGGCGTTAGCGGGAGAAAATCATCGTGATTTTCAGAAATGCGAGATAAAGGCCGAGAATTTAGACAGGACTCAATTCGAGCCAAAAGTGTTGAGAACTCCTCGAAAGTATATTTTGAGTTTCCGGCAATTTTCTTGAAATGGATTTTAAAGCTTTTCACTCCTGCCTCCCACAAACCACCCATGTGGGGCGAGCCAGGAGGAATAAAATTCCAAACAATTTGGGAAAGATTGAGCGATGAACTACCAGGATAATTAGTAAGAGCCTTTTGAAAATCTGATATCAATAATTTCGAAGCGCCGACAAAATTGGTACCGTTATCTGTGTAGATTTTGGCAGGTAATCCCCTGCGAGCAACGAAGCGATTGAAGCAGGCAAGAAAGGCAGCTGTAGATAAATCACTAACGGCCTCTAAATGTATCGCTTTTGTTCCGAAGCATACAAAAAGGCATGCATAACCTTTCTCTAATCGACATTTTCTTCCGTAGTAATTTCTGATTACAAACGGACCAGCAAAATCTATACCGATATTGGTGAATGGTAAGCTTAAAATGGTTCGTTCGACAGGTAACGAACCCATTATTTGAGATTGAACAGATTTTTTATATAAAACGCACGCCTTACAAGTTCGAATATATTTTTTGATTAGGGTTTTAAGTTTGGGAATCCAGTACTCAGAGCGTACTATTCGGACCATTAATTGAATTTCACCATGTAAGGATAATTCATGTATGTAAGCTATTAAAAGTGTGGATAGATAAGATTCATATGGTAGAAGAATAGGAAATCTTTCATTATAAGACAAAATGGAGGATGCAAGTCTACCCTGAGACCGCAAAATTTGACTACTGTCCAGGAAAGGACTAAGTGTAAGCAGTCTACTTTTTGATTTTAATTTTGCTCCTCGAAATAAAGATTCATATTCTTCGAAAAAATGTTGTTGTTGTGTTAACTGGATAATTTTTGATTTCGTTGATTTGATTTCTTCATGAAAAAGGGTTGTCGAACTATAATTAGCTCTACTTGGTGATTTGCGAGCAGAATTACAGAAACGGAGGATATAACTCACTACTCTAACAGCCTTACCCCAGGAAGAAAATCGACTCAGGATTTCGCTACCAAAATTATTAGATATTAGGGCAACATGTGCTTGGATTGGTTTACGTTCAGGGATAGAATCGTCGGATGGATGAGAAAATTCAGAGGAAGGCCAGTTTTCTTCTGGTTCTTTGAGCCAAAATGGGCCGTGCCACCATAAATTGCTTGATTTTAAATCCTTGGGAGAGGCACCTCGGGTAGCTAGATCAGCAGGATTTTCTGGTGAAGAAACATGATTCCATTTTATATCAGAAACATTTGATAGGATTTCTGAAGTTCTGTTGGCGACATATGTTTTCCAAGTACTTGGCGACTTGTTAAGCCAAGCTAAAACAATAGTCGAATCTGTCCACAGGTTAATGGGAATACCGTTAAAAATTTCAAATTGATTAAGGAGGGATCGGATCATTCGTGATAAAAGAACTGCCCCTTGGAGTTCTAATCGAGGAAGTGAGATGGTGTTGACAGGTGCAACTTTCGATTTTGCCCATAATAAATGTGAAGTAGAGTTCGATGAGTTGTGATGCACTCGTACATAAACGGTGGCGGCATAAGCCTTTTCTGAGGCATCAGAGAACCCGTGAAGCTGAAATCTTTTCCAAGGAGAAAATTCAATCCATCGAGGAATGGAGATTTTTTGGATATCCGCGAATTCATCTAAAAAGGATTTCCAACTTTGTTCAGAACGACATGAAAGATTTTCATCCCACCCAGTTTTATCCTTCCAAATTTGTTGCATTAAAATTTTTGCTGTTATAATGATTGGGGCAAGCCAACCCGCAGGATCATATAATTTAGCAATGGTCGATAAAACCGATCGTTTGGTTATAGAAGTCATTAAAAGGCTTTCAGGATTTATTGAGAAGGAAAAGTTATCGGAGGAGGCATTCCACTGAATACCTAGAGTTTTGGTGGAACTATCATCTTCCAATTTCAAAAAATCTTTATTCAGGAGATGATTTCTAGGAATATGATTTAAAAGCTCGGGATGATTAGCAGTCCATTTCCTTAAATTGAACCCTGCGGATTGAAGTGCTGTTATGAGTTCAATTTGGCTTCTTCGTGCTGTTGAAACATCATGAGCGCCCGAGAGAACATCATCTACGTAAAATTCTTTTTTCAGGATTTTTGAAGCAAGAGGATATATTTCCTGAACATCTGAAGCCAATTGATGTAAAGTGCGTATAGCCAAATATGGAGCACAATTTACTCCAAAAGTAACAGTATTGAGTTTGTAATCAATGATCCTTTGATCGGGAGTAGGACGGAATAAAATGCGTTGAAATTGTGCATGGTCAGTATGGATATTTATTTGACGATACATTTTTTCGATATCACCATTAAAGACGTATCTGTAAAAACGCCAGTTAAGGATCAAGAAAGTTATATCATTTTGGAGAATAGGACCCGCGTATAGAAGATCGTTAAGACTTTTACCGTTGGAAGTGGTGCTTGACGCATTAAATACTACCCGCAATTTGGTAGTGGTACTTTGGGGCTTCAAAACGGTATGATGTGGAAGATAATATGATTGAATATTATTATCATTATACAATTCGTAGGGGGGAGTAGGCGTCATATGATTTAATGTTGCATACTCTGACAAAACCTTATGATATTCTTCTTTGAGAGATGGTTTAGCCATCATTGATTTTTCGTTGCGAAGGTATTGTTTCATTGCATTAAAACGTGAAAAACCCAATTGAGATTCGTTGGGAGGATTTTTGAAAGGAAGCTTAACGACATATCGACCCGTTAATGGGTCTCGAAAAGTCGTATTATGGTATAATTCTTCGCAAAATTGGTCGGATTGAGTTAGCATAGCAGTTTGAGGTAATTCCTCGAGCTTCCGAAATCTTTCAAGTTTTTGATCGACTGACGAATCGTCGCATTGAGTCACAAAAGTAGAAAAAGTTGATACTATAGGAACATTGTCATAAGGCCCTAGAAGAACCCAACCAAAAACTGTATTCTGTGCGAGAATAGTACTCAAAACATTAGTTTTAACACCTTCCAAAATAATATGTGGATAAAGATCGGCTCCGATGAGCATGTCTATAGTTGAACTTTGGTAAAAAAGAGGATCTGCCAATGGAAATTCAAAATTAAAATCAGTTTGTCCAAGATCCATTGAAACTGCCGGCAAGTTACACGTTAACTTCTTCAGAACCAAGGCTTGAACCTGTATTCCAAAATCTTTGGCATTATTGGAACAAAGGGTAAAGGAGCAAAGTTTTGAAGAGGAAGCAGTTTCGGTTGCACCCATACCGCATATTCGGGCTTGAGTAGATTGAGTTGGTAGACCGATCAGTTTTTGAAACTGTTCAGATATAAAGGATACTTCCGAGCCTTGATCAATTAAGGCTCGAAGATTAAAGTCGGTTCCTTGATGGCGAATCTTTACTAGAGCCGTTGCTAAAAGAACTTGACGAAAACCTTTAGAAAACATGACATTATGATTGGTGGTTGGAGTGGACTGTATGGTTTGATGATCGAGTTTTTTCACTACAGGTGGGGATGAAGATGAAGCAACGACTTGAGGTGAAGAGGATGAGTCATGATTAGATGATGAATCGGAAAAATTTTGAGTTCTGGAACTATTAATTGGATGTAATTTTCGTTCAAAGTGTAATAATGTATGGTGTCTACCTTTGCAACGGAGACAAGTGCTAGTACTCTGGCATTGATTTGCATTATGAGTCATTGCAAGACAGTTGAAACAAAATTTATGTTTGCGAACCGTTTGGTGTCTGTCATCGACGGACATTTTTAAAAATACCGGACAAAGTCGAAGCGGATGCTGTTCACTACAAACTTGACAAGAAGGAGTTATTTTCATGTGAAAATTTCGAACTGGTTTGACTTTGGATTTAGAACTAGTTGAAATGGGTTTGATAACTTTTGATTTGTTTGTTTGAGAAGAGTTCTGTTTCATTTCAGAGACACTTTCGAGGATGCGATAGCGATTCGATAAGAACGTATTCAATTCTTCCCACGTTGGAATATCAGTAGGATTTTTTAATGAACTTTCCCAGAGACTAAGAGTAGTATCAGGAAGCCGAGAGGTACAAAGATAAATGATGATTGCATTCCAGGTATCGATATTGATGTCATAAGACTTAAGCTCAATTAAAGCATCATTAATATTGCTTTGTAGTGACTTTATTTCCCTACTAGATTCTATAAGAATTTGTGGTTGATTCAATAGAATTTGGATTTGGTTGTTAACCAAAATCCGTTTATTTTCATATTGATCTTTCAACGCGTTCCACGCAAGACTAAAATTGTGATCTGTTAAACCGAATTTATTTACAATATCAAATGCTTGATCCTTTGTTTTGGCGCGTAAATGAAATAGTTTCTGCACGTCACTTAACTTTGAATGTTTTATGTACACCGCTGTGAACATGTCTCTGAAGGATGGCCATTCTAAATAATTACCATGGAATTCCTGAGTATCACAAGCAGGGACTTTAATGTTGTGCAAACTGTTTTCATTTTGTGTAATTTTTAAATTTGAATCTTTGTCTTTTGTTTCATCAGGATCGGAAACTTTGAAATCTAATGACTTCAAAAGGTCAGAAATGGAACTTAAGCATTCGAAATATGTGGAAGAGGAACTTTGATACTTGGCTTTAACCTCACTTATTGATTTTTTTAATATTTTATCATCCGATTTCATACATTGAGTGTAGGCTGATTTTAATTCACGCCATAAATCAAGAAGTTCGATTTTATACGATTCCAACAAAGAAACCGTATGAGAAGCACCTGGTTTGGCCTTAAAGGTCGCATGAAACTCGACCAATTGGTCTGACGCGAAAATTAAATCGTCTAAACTCATTATATCGACTAAATAAATGCGATTTGTTACCACCGGATTGAAATCTTATTGAAAAAGTGAAAGAATGTGAAATTCCAACGTATAAATAATAACTTCGTGTTTTATAAAGCAAAAATACTTTTAATATAAGTTATAGATAGATATGTTTGAAAAAAAAACAAAAAAGAATATGTATAGTACGTAACGCACCAAAAATGAATTTATAGAACGTACCTTTTACATAAAATGAATAATTACGATGATTTCTATGATAATCTTGATTATGCTGATGATAATTACGATGAAGATGACTGCGATGTGATGATACCGTTGATGATGATGACTGCGATGATGATGATACCGTTGATGATGATGACTGCGATGATGATGATACCGTTGATGATGATGACTGCGATGATGATGATACCGTTGCTGATGATGACTGCGATGATGATGATACCGTTGATGATGATGACTGCGATGATGATGATACCGTTGATGATGTTTTCGGTGCTTATATGGCAAAGCGCACCACGATATGGTATAGATGATAATGAACTTGGTGCTCAAAACGATAGTGGCACGCACGCAAGAACGCACACCTGTTGATGAACCACAGACGATGATAGATGATGTGATGATATCACACACCACGATGTAGTGCCAATGATGACTTGACGCTTCTACAGTGGTGTAGGAAACGTGGTACACCACAATGGAGCGCTGAAATTTTGGCACTGCGGTGGTGAAGAATCTGAGGCACACCACGATGATACGATGTGCAACACAAAGTTGATGTTGTAGGCACTTCTGCGTGGTGCAGAAAATGTGACACACCACGATGCACGGTGTTACAATGTGGCACACAAAGTTGGTGATGTCTTCGGCACTTCTGCTTGGAATTTTTTATTTTTTTCTTAGAAATTCCTTCTGAAATTGCTGTGCAAATACTTTGCCTTTGCAACAATAATTTAAAGGTTCTGTTTTGTTGGGTGATGAATTGTTGATTGATGGATTTATCCGTCTCGATTGGACCATGTATAACTGTTGAATGATGATCGATATGATGATGATGGACGACTTGTTGAAATTTTGTTTTATTTTCTTTATTTCCAATATTTAGGTTTAAGTTTTACAATTTTTATTTAAATTATAAGTTTTAAATAGTTCTTAAGTTACTTTAGGTTAAGTCTTAAGTTATAATTTGTACTTTTGTTTTATTAAAATTCTAGTTTTAATTTTTGCAAAGAAAAGGAACTTAACTTGCTGAAGGCCAAAAAGAGAATGTCAGCGAGATACCTGCAAGACGGTTGGGTATGGATGACCACATGAAAAAACCGGTGTACCAACCTTTAGAAAAGAAAAAATTTTCATGAACAGCCAGGTGGTCGCGTTCATTTATCAATTCAGAAGAAACTTAAGGGCCAGTTTAAATAAATCACACGAGTGATCTTCTGGTCTGAACACTTTCAGTACTTTACTATACAAAATATAAAACAATATGCGGTGCTGTGTTAAATTGTGTAAAAACACCTATAATATGATGTTAAAAATCTTTCCATTTCACTGGCTGATTGTGTCTCAAATTCCACATAAATTAATGTGAAGTGATAATTTTTATGTAAATACATTATCTTAGAATACTTTAAAATTGATATTTCATAGCATTTTGCTATAAAAAAGCCTAATTTGTTGAAAATGCAAATATACTTTGAAACGTGGTATGTCAGGTGCCTATCTGTCAAAATTGAAATTCTCGCCCAGGGTCGAATTAGCTTTTGTTGATGATGGCAAGGCGTTCAAATACATTGAGCACCAGTAGTGCAGAGTAATTTTACTTACTTTATGTGGAATATGAGACACAGCTTACCTGTGAAATGAACAAAAGTTGCAATGATTATTATAGATGTTTTTACAGGATTTAACGGAGCACCGCATGTAGTTTTATATTTTTATTTCAATGAAGGATAGCATATATTCACATTATTTACTTTTATCTCACTTGTTTATTTAATTAACTAAGCTTTTTTTCTATTTTAACGATTTAAAATCTCAAAACACATTCCCCAAAACAACAGCTAAAATTTCCTTTGGGCGCCCCATGGTTTAACGTCTAACTGCATGCCTTCCCTGTGCGAATGCATTTGTGTTTGTGGAACTCACACTATTTTGAAAAATGCTTCGCTTGTTTCTCGATATGCCCGTTCCTCTATTTCTTCTTCTAAGTCCATGGGGTAATCAATCACTTCCATTTTAAACCGTGTCATCTCTCATATTGCTATCTTACTTACACTGGTGAAACTTTTTCGTTCAGTTCAAAAATTAGCTGACGAAAACTTAAACAAATCATATGAGTTTTTTTCAACGTTTCTCGACCAATTTTATCAATGCGGAGTTACAGAACGTAGGCACTGGGTAAAAAAAAATTATTTTTATACCATAAGATAACCATTAAGGCTTAACTACATAAGCCAAAAAGTACTGAAGTACAAAAGTAAAAATATTTTTTTTACCGCTAGCGCCGTTGTTTTGTGAAAAAGAATACACAAATTTGTTTTTAAACCAAAATTTAAGCTTTCTGCATCATTTTTATAAGTTTTCTAGTCAGAAAAACTATCACAAAATCAATTTAAAAATGTTCACTTTTGCACTTTTTCACTTTTTTGGCTTATGTAGTTGAGGCTTTAGACTGCATTTTAATAATACATTTTCATTTTGCGATTTTGCTATTAGCTGAATTTAACGGAATTTAACAATAGCCGTTTTTTATTATCAGAATTGATCTATATGGATCATCAACTAACATACATAACAACAACAACACATGAACCTGCTCTTTATCGGGTTCACGTTTCATGATCCGAAAACAGGCTGCTGATTCTCGCCACTATGAGGTTGTTTTACTTTTGCAGGATGATCCATATGGATCATGGGTAATAATAAAAAACGGCTAATGTTTTTGAGATTATAAGTTCTTTTGGTTTGGTTGGTGTGGGGGATCCTTGATACCTCTAAAAAATTAATAAGACAGGCAGGAGAAATAAAAATAAACAAAATTAAGACAAAAGTTTATATTTTCATTTAAAGAAATTCCATGTTTTGAATAATTTTTGGTGATCATTTTCATTTAATTCTTCATTTATGTATTAAATCACATCTGGCAATTAAAACAGTGATAGTTACAAATCATCGTAGCTGATTTCCTAAGTGCCGGTTGTACAAATATTTTAACTGTGGTTCAGCAATTTTACCCGCCGATTTCGGCGGATTAAAAGCCCTATTCTGGCAAACCTCACTGATACATCACAAGTCACAACAACCTCACAAGGAGAGGTGAACTGGATTTTGGGAGGTTTACATATTCTGGCAGCACCCTCACAACTGTGGGCCTCACAAAAACTATCGAAATTGTGATCTTCTTCAGAGCAGGTCACATTTGAAATGCAATTTTAAGACACTTTTGCTTTTTCTTATCTGAAAATACATTTTATAACCAAATCAACATGTTAACTAGTGAAAAAAACTACCCTCTGTCGTAAATCGAAAAAAATTAATTTATCCATGAAAGAAAATTATTGTTCACAAAACAATTCTCGTCTAGTACGATCGACATAGATCAGCAAGTGGTGTACATATATATGTATATATATAGTGGATGCGTTCAACAAAAATTCAGAACTTAAACTGCTTTTAAACGATGCAGTCACCCCTTGCGGATTTTTAAGAAACTAGGCGGGGACGTGTGTGACGGCCGGGGTAGACAAAATTGCTGAGGTTGAAAAAATTGCAGAGTTATCGCCCTTTCTTCTTTGTGCCTTTTCGTGTTTTTTGAGACATAAGCAGAGTGAAGAGTGTGCAGATATGTTTCCTTTTCATTTAACAAAAATTGCAACTATTAAAAATCGCAGTGTTTAAAAGCATCCTTGCAACCGTAAGAAGACCAAAAGAGAAACGCCGCTTAAAAATCGCAATCGTCTAAAAGCAGTCTTAGCAATCACAATAAAAAATTCACCTTGATGTGGTAAGTGTTTTTGTTAGGTTTCTTGTGAGGGTTATCGCAGAATACGGAAAATGTTATCGAATCACAGCAATATCACAAGAAATCAACCTCACAAGGGCTTGTCACTTGTGAGCCATCACAACGCCCGAATAATCCTGCTAAAATAGTCTTAGAACCAACAGTTACGCCCAATTAATCACTCGATACATCCGATTGAAACTTAAATCCGGATGTATTTACATTGAATTTGTATACTTTACATCTGGATTAAAGTTTTAATCTGGATGTATCGAGTGAATAATATGGGCGTTAGCATTGTTTAGCTTCTTTTGTACGGGCCCTTAAAAAAAGCAAGAATGAATCGTTCCAGAGGTAGCTCCGACTTAGAGCCATATATATGCTAACACCCGTATCTATTAGATTTTCTTAAAACGTCTCTTAGAGGCCATTTAGTTAAGTTTGATTAAATATTTAAATTTCCTTTAAATGATGTTACTTAAATTCTTATCTATAATCGTTTTCCCATTGATTCTTAACTAAACAACTATTGTGTCATGTATGCTAAGAATTGCATACTTTTATGATGTTTTTGAAAGCTTCGAAAAAAATTCAAACAAAAAACAAGCTCATTAGCAAATAAGAGAGAAAGAGAAGCAACTGGAGGTATGTAGTCCCAAGCAAAGGAAATGAAACCAGGCTCTATTTTGTTTAATGGAGTGTTTTTATTTTCACAAATTTCTTTGGTTTTTTTCAGCCGTTTGATATAAATACACACCTATGTATATCTTTTTTATAATTATTATTCATAGCTACTTAATTAGAACACAAAACTGAAAATTCTACCTACATACATACATACAGAATATTATGTATATACATACATATTTCCCTAATGAATACACAAAAACAATTCTTCTGAGATGTCAAAATATACTTAAAATGGCTTTAAGGCCGTGTCCGAATTGCGTTAAAATTTTCTACCACTGGTTAAATTTTGACGTTTGGTTAAAATGGGATAATTTTTTTATTTTTGCTGTCCGAACTAGATTAAAATAGGATTGGTTAAATGGGATTTTTAGTTAAAATTCCCGCAAGATTACAAAAATTTCCCTTACCACAAATGTGTTTTATTATTCCAGAAAATAAATTTTTTATACAAAATCGAGCTTGAAATGTATCAAAATAAAAATTCGATGCAAATAAAGTACAAATTTCTTAAATTGATTTACTTTTAAAGGTTTTGCATCGATTATATCCCCAAACATTGTGGAAAAAGTCCTATTGTGTATTGCTTGATTATGCAGTCTGCGATTACTAGTTCACAGCTGTCAAGAAACTAAAAAAAAACTACAAAACGAGGACTGCAATAACACAGCAACGACTACGTGAAGTATGTGTACGTGCACATATTAGAAATAATTTCAATTTTCTCTCTTTCTTGAGAAACGTCAAAATTTTACCACTAGTGTCAAATTTTAACCAGCTCTGGAGCAGGGTAATTTTTAACCCACTTTATTCAGCACGCTAGTGTCAAAATTTAACCAAACGTCAAGTTTTAACCAACATTTTAACGCAATTCGGAATCGGCCTAAGTTACCTCTAAACGCCGTGATTGGCGTTTAAGTTAAGAGGCCTTTAAGTAATGCTGCTTAAATGTGAAAATTGATTATAGATACCGATTTCGCACTTAAGAGCTATTTAGAGGTATCTTAAAGCTAAGTTGGCTTTAAAATTTCTTTATAGATACGGCTGTTAATGTTTAGATCAATTTGACTAACGGTAAACCTATTAATAAAGCCAAATATGCCATTGATAAAATAAATATATTTCTTTTACCAAAATTCGTTCGTATAAAAAAATATACGCCTATAAAGTTTATGAAGTTAGCCACGCTCAGCTTTGTGCTTAATGTGCTTGGTCATTTTTTACGAGCTCATCGAGCGAGCCCCGGTCGAGCTCTGAGCTAAAAAAGAAAAGCAAGTTGCGAGCTCGGAGCGCTCCGAGTTAAAAAGTAACATAGTTTTCTTTTGACAGCTTGGGACTAAAAAAGAAAAACGCCATGAATTATAAAGATTGGAATCCTCGGCTGTCATTCTGGTTTGCCTACAAGCTAAACAAAATGGCGGATGGTGTTGAATTCATATTTTTTGCAAAACTTCTTGCATATGTATTTGTCTTGTATATGGAATAAATATTAGGTCTGTTCCCAAGATTTCTCGCACTAAAAGTTGGTCAAATGTCAAATTTGAGGAGTGGGGATGAAATTCTCTCAAAGAGAAAGAAAACTGAAAAAATGTCTGGAACGGTTTTCGCACTGAATTGGACTACATTTTAAACGTCAAAAAATATATTCGACTATGGTTGCCGTAGATCAGTGATAAATCTTAATCAAAATTTTCAAGAATCACATCCCAAGAAAATAAAATGTTAACAGTGAATAAACGTACAAGCTTAAATCAAGTATATTAATATACAAACAAACAAATCTTTAATTAAACATTAAATTATGAAGCTTAAGCGTGTTTTTCTTCAAGTAGCACTATATAATATAAGTAATACTCAATATTGTCAATTTTAAATTTTCTTTTTAAGAAATAGTTTTGCTTATTGGCGTACATTTTTTGTAATTAGTTGATTAGTTAAAAGATTAATAAAAAAATAAAAAGTATGCTTATCTTTCAAAACTAAAATCAAAATAAAATCAACACTTGGGCAACCCTTGTCCGGCATTGATATTTGTACTCAACTGAATTGAATTGAATTGAATTTTTATTGAGACTTAAGAAAATTTTACAGAGTACAATTCATAATATATATTACTTAGCAAAGCTATGTTTAACTGCGGCTATAATGTATTGCCTGCTTTATCTAGTTACATTTTTGGAAAGCCTCGTGGCTGTCATTTATAATATATAAAAAATATATAGTCATTCTGCTCTTGCTCAGGAGCGATATTTCAGTTATGTGTTGGCTGTTGCAACGGATAAAAAATATACATATATACAATACCTATAAATACAAATACCTTACAAACTAATATGCCATAGAATACATTTATACATATATATAAAGTTTCATGTTATAGAGCGAGAACGCTCTATGTGGAATTTTCAAAATTAATGAAATCACTTTTGCATGAGTTATTTAAAGACGATTATTTAAATACAATTTCAATTTTTACATAAATTCACTTCTTACGAGTTGTTTTAGTTAATTTTAAAGCACATGTTGATGGCAAGGCGATAGAAAATGTAAAAAAAAATATGTAAAAGGGTATAACTTAGTAGAACACTAAAAACAATAATGATTGAATACAAAAGATAATTCACTTTAACTTTTAACATATTATGAGCAGTTATAAAGAGATAATTATTCACTTTAGCAAATTTTCTTGTGATTTGGTAATTTCAACGACAGAAAAAATTCGATTCTTTTTAGAAGAAAATTCGATTCTTTTGTTGAAAGGAATTCGACATAAATCTGGCAGTCTGAAACTGGGTGTGGAACACACTTATTATTATGAACTCCATATAAAAAAAATGTGGGGATAAATCCATATGCAAGATGTGCATACTCACCACCTTTTTTTATTTGCACTGCCCGAGGTGAAAACATGTACACACCGATAGTAATTCAACACGTTATAAAAAATGTAAATAAAAGGTTTCGAGCACTGATCTCTATAATACACTGGATAGTGAATAGCCTATAGTGTATAACAGTTTTTGTGAGGCAAGTTTTTTAAAGGGTACCGGCCACGACATCTCGCTCTTTACAAACGAAGAAAGAGATTGAAGATATTTGCCGAAATTGAGCATTTATTTGATATCAGTTGATGCCAAAAAGCATTGCGGCTGTAAATATTAAAAAAAAAAAAGAAAATGCAGGTCCAGTAGCCTCCATTCCGCTGGCGCCGCTGTTATACTGTTATATGAGGGTACCGGCCACGACTATATTTTTGCCTCAAAAATTTTGTATGAATACACTATCCAGTGTATATAGAGATCAGTGGTTTCGAGCAGAGAATATAAATTATATAGAATGGAATCTTTCGTACGTTCCATCCCCCAAAACCCATTTGTTTACATAGTTGTTTTTGTAATTTTATCTCATGTCGATGAATAGATGTGAATTGCACCAACATTTTATGCAGTAGTGAATTCATATTTTTGCACTAGTGTGCGTTAAAACATGAACACTAGTGCAAAAATATGAATTCAACACCATCCGCCATTTTTTTTAGCTTGTTGGCAAACCAGAATGACAGCCGAGGATTCCTATCTTTTTATTTCATAATCTCATGGTTTCCTGGGGACGGAGACGAGGAAATTTGACTCTCTCTATTAGTTCTTTCTCTCTATCTGGAAGATTGTATTTCTCTAATCTCTTTCCATAATTTAGAATTTAAATTTATTTGTTGACTTGTTATTATTATTGTTTTAGTTTAAGGATCTAACCTTTAGTTTTCACGTTACGCACTTAACTGTTTTTAAATTAATTTGGGCAAACGAAGTTTCTCATATAATTAAAAGTTTTCATATAAAAAAAAATGGATAAAGCCGACGACTGTCAAAAAAACGATGTGCCAATGGAAAATATCCAACACCAACAATGGCCAAAGAAGAAAAAGCCCGACTTAAGTTCCTTACCTACACGACAATATCTAGATCAAACTGTTGCACCAATTCTTTTACATGGTTTACAAACATTGGCTCGAGAAAGACCTCCAGATCCAATAAGCTTTTTGGCAGCATATTTGTTGAAACACAAGTCTCGCGTTGATGAAACTATGACGGATGGAACGTAGTTGTGAAATGTATATCCATCAATATTTACCATTCTTTAAATTGTTCTTGAATACTATTTCGATTAAAATAAAAATCATTGATATCCTTTTTGTAATTTTCTTTTTCATGTGTACTAAGACGCTGTTTAGGTTGGAAAAATTGTCGCCGGTGCCACAGCAGTTCAGAGAAGTGTGGGGATTCCTGTGAGGCACGAAAAACAACAGGACTCATGATACTTTGTTGCTTTCATGTGTGGAATCTTGAAAGTGTGTCAATGTATTTTTTTGAGGCACCCCAACGCTTCTAATGTCAACACGATGGGACTCGCCAGCCCAGGGGCCCTACTATGTAACTTGCTTCTACTTTCGAATCCATACGAAAGTTGTTTTCAATGTTTATTTTAAGTGGTAATATGTATGAAAGTGGGATCAAATTTTGGTGCTTTCGACTTTTTGCCACATAATCTTCAACTAGCGCTGTTCTATTTCCGTTTATATGCGTTTGCTAAAGAATTAGCGAGCTGAGATTTTGCGAATTCGAACATATTTATTGTAGAATCGAGTTACATAGTTGGGCCCCAAACTCAATCTCTACAATCTAAACAGGGTGTTTAAAACGTTGGTTGTAATGAATTGTCCAAGGGTTCGATTTTTTTCGAGCACTCAAAAAGTTATAATATTATGTATATAAATATTTAGAGTCTGTCTAAAGACCCGACAGCGCGTACGCGAAAATGATTTCGCGTACGCGAAATTAAGTGATTCTCACCAGTTTTTTTCGCTTGCTTACATAAATACAGGGCTAGCACCCATCATTACGGCGCATAAACAGTGAGGTATGTATGGGGGGGCATGCTGCCCCCTGCTTGAGCGCACTATAGGATTTGGGGTAGGTGCGAGGTTGGGTGTATGCAGTTTTCGCATTAAGAATCGGGATTTAAAGCCAACCTCGCACCCATCCCAAATCCTATAGTTGCGCGTACGCGATATCATTTTCGCGTACGCGCTGTCTGGTCTTTAGACAGATTCAAATATTTATTAACAACCGATTTCCGGGCCCATATTGTTAACACTAATTTAGACCGTCTATGACGCTGAGATAAAGAAGGGGTTAATTAGGGCCAGTTTCACAGTGCACACAACAAAATAAGTGGCACTTAATTCTGACATTTTGGCACTTCAGCCGCAATTTTACTAACTGACTAAGTGGAACTTAAGTGGCCAACATGGGAGACTTAAGTGTCACTTATTCCGATAAGTTTACACTGAAATTGGGAATTAGGGCCAGTTTCACAGTGAACTAAGTGTCACTTAAGTGCCAAATATGGAAAATTAATTCTAATTCGTGATATCACGACATTGGGACAAGAAGGTTCTATCTTCACACAGTTTACTTCCGAGAAAAGTAAGGTGGAATATTACGTGTTTTACAATTT
Organism: Epistrophe grossulariae; assembly: GCA_929447395.1. Taxonomy (NCBI): domain Eukaryota; kingdom Metazoa; phylum Arthropoda; class Insecta; order Diptera; family Syrphidae; genus Epistrophe; species Epistrophe grossulariae. The sequence goes on along the minus strand of OV839566.1, from coordinate 60,038,015 downwards.
TTGTAAGTACATGCATTCATTTTATTCGGAGCGTGTAAATCTGTACCTACATTTAATTTTTTTGTTCAGACGTCCATGCAAACAGAGTCTGATGTTTACTTTTGGCATTTGAGTGAATTTGTTTTGAAGTTATAGCTTAATGTCGTTTTCCATTGGTTTCACTCAGGGATTAACTAATTCTAAAATCCAATGGAACAAAGTTATGTCGTTTTCCATTGGACTTTGTTCCATTGGATTTCAGAATGAGTTAATCCCTGAGTGGAACCAATGGAAAACGACATTAGCATTCTTCTACTCAACTTAGAAATTTTTTCATTGTATTGGTGAATCATCGTGAACATTTCATGTATCGAACAGGCATACAATCAAACAGAGTCCGATGTTTACTTTTGACATTTGAGTGAGTTTGTTTTGAAGTTATAGCATGTATTAGTGCTTCTTGAGTGGATTCTGATTTCAAATCGAGAAGCGAAATTTTCTTCTGAGAAGCGTCGGTTGACCGTTTTTTTTTGCCAATGGAATGATTTCAGAAGTTCTTTTTTATTCTAGACGCTTTTAGATGTCCAATGGAAAACGACAATAGTCGGAAATTCAAGGAATAAAATCGGTTCTTTTATTCAAAGGCAGTTGTGAAATTAACTGCATTCGTGAATATTTGGTAAGGAAATCCGTGCTATGTCATAGTTGAGCAAAACTCGAAGTAAAGTAAATTAATTTTGTGCGGTTTTTACCAAAATGGGCAAATAAAATGCCTTAAATAGAAGAGCTTTCATCAGCTGAAAGGCGTAAATCAATTAAAATAAGTTTAATTTGGATGGAATTGGCTACTTCTTTTTTGATTTACGGAAAAATCAACAGTTTGTAACACGTCATCACAGCCGAGAGGGCGGACAAATATTTACTATAAAATTCACCGAAAATTCGTTGCAACCTAATGTCGAATTCTTTTCAACAAAAGAATCGATTTTTTTTCTAAAAGAATCGATTTTTTTTCTGAACAATTCGAATTTTTTCTGTCAAAACAAATCTTGCTAATTTAGCAAGATTCAAGAAAGATTTTACACCGATTTGCACACACACTAGCAAGATTTGAAATTTCTAAAATGTCAAATTGAATGTCGCGGTGTTTTAAGAAAACAAATTGTGTTTTTGGTTGCAACGAATTTTCGGTGAATTTTATAGTGCGTTGCTTTTCAATTAACAATAATAATATTTTCCAAATTGAATATTTTCCTTCAAAATTGTTTCTGTCAAGTGCCACACACACAATCACAAAAAAAAATCGATTCTTTTCGTCTTTTCGTATTCCTTTCAACGACAGAAAAAATTCGATTCTTTTTAGAAGAAAATTCGATTCTTTTGTTGAAAGGAATTCGACATAAAACACAATTTGTTTTCATATTGACATTTTAGAAATTTCAAACCTTGCAAGTGTGTGTGCAAATCGGTGTAAATCTTTCTTGAATCTTGCAAAATTAGCAAGATTTGTTTTGACAGACAAAATTCGAATTGTTCAGAAAAAAAATCGATTCTTTTAGAAAAAAATTCGATTCTTTTGTTGAAAGGAATTCGACATTAGTTTAACGAGCTATTCGGATCTTTGTCTTATGTCGAATTCTTTTCAACGAAAGAATCGATTTTTTTTCTAAAAAGAATCGAATTTTTTCTGTCGTTGAAAAGAATACGAAAAGAATCGATTTTTTTTTGTGATTGTGTGTGTGGCACTTGACAGCAGCAAATTTTGAAGTAAAATATCCAGCAAATATTCAATTTGGAAATTATTATTATTATTAATTGAAAAACAACCACAAATATTTACTATAAAATTCACCGAAAATTCGTTGCAACCAAAAACACAACTTGTTTTCATAAAAAAAAGAATTGTTTTCTTAAAACACTGCGGCATTGAATTTGACATTTTTAGAAATTTCAAATCTTGCAAGTGTGTGTGCAAATCGGTGTAAAATCTTTCTTGAATCTTGCAAAATTAGCAAGATTTGTTTTGACAGAAAAAATTCGAATTGTTCAGAAAAAAATCGATTCTTTTAGAAAAAAATTCGATTCTTTTGTTGAAAAGAATTCGACATTAAATTCTCCAACAGGCACCAATCCATACTGCTCGTATTGTAAAACGTTTGTTGAAGATGGCCAACCCGCAAATTATACGAACGAGGAAAGCAGTACGAAAATAAGGAATGGCTTATCGGAGGTATTAAGTCAGCTTACTGGCTGAACACAATGCCCTGCTGCAACTGGAATCCGGAGCTGCAGCTGCAACTGCTTTCAAAAAATGTCGTTCGTCGTTTTTTTATCTAATAATTTTTTTCGCGACACAAATAAGCACTAAAAACTTCAATATTTTAACATTAGAAATGTTTAAGCGGAGGCATACATACTAAAAATGTGAAAAAATCAACAGAATTTCAAAAAAGTGTAACGCCGAGTAGAGAAAGAGGGCGAAACGTCAGGGGAATAGACAAAATTATTGCGTTCATGCTATGTTCTTACTGGTCTGAGGAAACAGAATACGAAGAAGATGATCAAACGGACACCAAAAAAAAGGATAAGTGTTCGTAGGCAGGGATGGCCACTAAATTTTTCACATTTCCTACGTAGTTTATGTAGTTAAACGTAGTTAAATGTAGTTAATGAAACAAATTGTAGCAAACTTAGCTTCAAATATCAAATGATCTGTCAGTTGTAACTTTGAAGCTTGAATTTTGAGTTAAAATGTTCAAATTTTTGTTGAAATTTTAATATTTCCCTAAATTTACTTTGTATGTATGTATATGAAAACGTAACAATTTGTAGAAAATAAGACGTGTAGTTTATTAAATTAACTACGCGTAGTTAATGATGTTGAAAATGTAGTGTAGTTAATTCGGCCAACCCTGTTCGTAGGCTTTCCAGATTTGTATGTGAAGAGCAAATTTAAAAAAGAATTTATTCAAAGTTTTAAAATACATAAATGCTTTTTTCATTTCTAATGTACCTAAACTATGCTGGAATGGCAAATCGGGTAAATTTTTTTCCGGCTCTTTTTTTCTTCATGTAAATTGAAACGTCAAAAGTGCTGCACTTGAAAAAGTTAAAAGTTGGTGAACCTTTGCAGCACCATCTGCAGCACCGACTCCAGTTGCGTTGCGTTGTGTTTGAATTGAATTGAATTTTATTGAGACTTAGCTTAGTACGCTGCTGATGCGAAACGAAAAATCCCATGCAAAAATGACACAACGAAATCAGAAACGGAAAATTTCGTTTTGCTTTTCGTTTTGCAGTACGCTGTTCGAAGAGCGAAATTTATAATTGTAGCAGATTATTTGGAGAAGTCTCCGCTCCTTTTTCGCACTGAATGAATTATACAGACTATTTATTGTGTGCGGAAAAATGACATTTGTGTTTTATTTGTGTTTTTTTTTTGTTTATCATTTTCTTACATCATGGGTTTCTCTGATTTTTCGCGATTATGTTTGATTTTGTTTTTGGAATTAGTGAAACTTTCCAAGGATATTTTCCGTTGTGTTTTCGCAAGCGTTTCGTTGTCTGTTTGGGGATCACAGAAAATTTTCGTTTCGCATCAGCAGCGTACTAGGCTTTACAGTACGCTGTTTGAAGAGCGAAATTAATAATTGTAGCAGATTATTTGGAGAAGTCTCCGCTCCTTTTTCGCACTGAATTAATTATACAGACTATTTATTTTGTGCGGAAAAATGACATTTGAGTTTGATTTGTGTTTTTTTTGTTTATCATTTTCTTACTTCATGGGTTTCTCTGATTTTTTGCGTTTATGTTTGATTTTGTTTTTGGAATTAATGAAACTCTCCAAGGATATTTTCCGTTGTGTCTTCGCAAGCGATTCGTTGTCTGTTTGGAGATCACAGGAAATTTTCGTTTCGCATCAGCAGCGTACTAGGCTTTAAGAAAATTCTACAGAGTACAATTCAGATTATATTACTTAGCAAAGCTATGTTTAACTGCGGCTATAATGTATTGCCTGCTCTATCTATACTCTGTTCAATTTGTTGTACTCCTATCTCAGGAAGTCGTAGTGCGTTGAACTTAATGCACTTTCAATTATTCGGGTTGCACTTTTATTGCATTATATTGTATCCGTAAGGTATCACCTTTCGGATATTGATTTGGGTCAATCAAAGTACAATATCATCAGCAATTGAGTTGTGCTGAATGGTCAACGCGTGTCGATTTCCGATGGCTGTGCTTGGGTTCTCGATCGGTTGTTTGATATCAAGACAGCGAGTCTTAATTAAACATTGAAAGGTGTCGTTTTGAATTTACACATACTTATTACATTGGCGCAGCCGGTACGCGAACAAAAGTGAATAGTAAGAAAACAAAATTTAACAAGAAAGTTTAACGGAATGTTGTGTTGATTTTAATTTAATCTTAAACTACGTGAATCGTGTAGATTTTTTTTGTTCTATTATTCGTTAGCTACCAAAATAAAAACGAAAGCAAAAATACACATAATCTGAAAAAAGAATAAAAAGTTTCAAAGATACAGCTTAAGTTTCAAAAAAAAAAAAAATAATAAAATAAGAAAACAGTGCAAAATTGACTTGGAAAAAAAAAAAAAAGAAAAACATCGCCAACGAAGCCAGGTGAGTATACACATAAAAGTATCTACATATTATCTATATTGTATAAAGTGTACCTAGTTGGGTTTTCTTTTTTGTTTTTTTTTTGTGTGCGGTTTTTCAAGGTTAAGTTTTCGTTTGATTAATTCAATTTTAGTTGAGGTAGGTTAGAACTGTCATTGATTTTTTTTTGTTGTAGGTATTAGGTAGATCAGTTTTATATATTTGTTGATGATAAATTGATGGCTAAAAAGCAAATTGAGGACCAGATCAATGAACTTATAGAGGAAACAGAGTTTTTTAAAAAAGAAAAAAAAGAACACCAACGGCAGTTAAAGTCGTTGAATGAATTTCTTCTTTCAGAGCTGAAAGAAATTTTAAACCCAGAGGTATTTAACCTGGTCAGCTACCAATTCACTTCTCAGTGGGGTAAATTTACGCGTCTTGAATCTACAGACGCGATTCTAACGGAATACGTGAAGGCCGTTCAGAATTTAATTTGTAACCACAAAAGAGAGACAGAAGAACTCGCAAAACAGTTAAAAAAAAGCGAGTTCCTACATAAAGAAGCTGAGAAACGTCTTCTGCGAACGACAGAAGAAGCTGATCAGGAAATAGACCTTTTGACAAGCGAGCTAAACAAATGCTTGTCAAATCAAAAAGATCTAAAAGAACGAAGTTTAAGATCACCTTTAGCGGTTTCTTCAAAAAACTTACTGCCGTTTGAAGAAGAAATATTTGACTGTTAACAGTCGAATTGTTTTTTCCTGAACACCGTTTATTTTAATAAATGTGATTTAAAATCACGAAAATATAAACCAGCATAAAAGTGTTCATATATGCGTTTCGCCCCGATGTAATTTATTATTTATTAAAATAAACGGTGTTCAGGAAAAAACAATTCGACTGTTAACAGTCAAATATTTCTTCTTCAAAAGTCCCATAGCAAGGCAATAAAAATAGCTTCAATTTATCTTCTTTGAAGACTTGTAGCAACTATATAATTCGCAGTTGCTCTATGTAGCTCGGATTATATGGAATCTCGATTTATTCGGGAAAATATGCGTCAAGACAAGATGTAATGGTCATCTTCTGATGAGCCCAACCATTACATCGGGGCGAAACGCATATATGAACACTTTTATGCTGGTTTATATTTTCGTGATTTTAAATCATATTTATTAAAATAAACGGTGTTCAGGAAAAAACAATTCGACTGTTAACATTCAAATATTTCTTCTTCAAAAGTCCCATAGCAAGGCAATAAAAATAGCTACAATTTATCTTCTTTGAAGACTTGTAGCAACTATATAATTCGCAGTTGCTCTATGTAGCTCGGATTATATGGAATCTCGATTTATTCGGGAAAATATGCGTCAAGACAAGATGTAATGGTCATCTTCTGATGAGCCCAACCATTACATCGGGGCGAAACGCATATATGAACACGTTTATGCTGGTTTATATTTTCGTGATTTTAAATCATATTTATTAAAATAAACGGTGTTCAGGAAAAAACAATTCGACTGTTAACAGTCAAATATTTCTTCTTCAAAAGTCCCATAGCAAGGCAATAAAAATAGCTACAATTTATCTTCTTTGAAGACTTGTAGCAACTATATAATTCGCAGTTGCTCTATGTAGCTCGGATTATATGGAATCTCGATTTATTCGGGAAAATATGCGTCAAGACAAGATGTAATGGTCATCTTCTGATGAGCCCAACCATTACATCGGGGCGAAACGCATATATGAACACTTTTATGCTGGTTTATATTTTCGTGATTTTAAATCATATTTATTAAAATAAACGGTGTTCAGGAAAAAACAATTCGACTGTTAACAGTCAAATATTTCTTCTTCAAAAGTCCCATAGCAAGGCAATAAAAATAGCTACAATTTATCTTCTTTGAAGACTTGTAGCAACTATATAATTCGCAGTTGCTCTATGTAGCTCGGATTATATGGAATCTCGATTTATTCGGGAAAATATGCGTCAAGACAAGATGTAATGGTCATCTTCTGATGAGCCCAACCATTACATCGGGGCGAAACGCATATATGAACACTTTTATGCTGGTTTATATTTTCGTGATTTTAAATCATATTTATTAAAATAAACGGTGTTCAGGAAAAAACAATTCGACTGTTAACAGTCAAATATTTCTTCTTCAAAAGTCCCATAGCAAGGCAATAAAAATAGCTACAATTTATCTTCTTTGAAGACTTGTAGCAACTACATAATTCGCAGTTGCTCTATGTAGCTCGGATTATATGGAATCTCGATTTAATCGGGAAAATATGCGTCAAGACAAGATGTAATGGTCATCTTCTGATGAGCCCAACCATTACATCGGGGCGAAACGCATATATGAACACTTTTATGCTGGTTTATATTTTCGTGATTTTAAATCATATTTATTACTGCCGTTGCTCTGTACCCTCAACATACCTCTACTCCAAAAACATCTGTGATTAGAACTCTTGTAAACACAGGAGCTCAAAGCACTGCAATAGAGGTAGTTAAACCAAACAACAAATCTAGCTCAACGCAAACAGAAAAAAATAATCAAAAAATTGTGGTCAAGATGTCGCTTGACAACATAAGCAAAGTTGTTTCAAGGTTGGTTCCTATTTTTTCCGGGGAAAAGAATCATGAACTCTCACGTAGAGTTCATGAGTTCTTAAATGCTTGTGATTTGGCTTTAAGAATGGTTAAGCCAGAGGAAGAAGAGATCTTAGTGTCTCTTATTAAACGCGGGTAGTGGGTGATGCGTTTGAGCTAACTCGTTCAAACACGTTGAAAACCATAGCAGATTTGGCAAAACTATTTAAAGACAATTACTTAGTGCCAAAAACATTGGACAACGTGTTGAACGAGTTAAAGCAATGTCGCCAACTGCTAGGGGAGGATTTAAAGGCTTTCGCGAGGCGTCTAGCGAAATTGCAGGCTACGAAATAAGTGGCCAACACAGTTTTAACTTCCTTTAAAATAGGACTGCTCGATCCAGCTCTTCGCCAGTTTATGCTGGGCAGCAAAAGCAGCAACCTAAATGAAATAGCGGAGGAAGCTCTAAAAACTTATTTGCTTATCCAGCCAAACGCAGTGGGCTACATGGGAGTTGGAATGACAGCAAACCTACCATTTCCATTGGATTATGGCAGTTCTATGTACCAAAGTCCTGCCAGTTATCAAGCCGCACTGAACACTAGCCTGAACAACGCATATCCATCGTTATCTGCTATATCTCAGCCTCAACTTTCTAGTACGGGTACAACCACCTACCCAAATACACCAATCCAACAACAACAACCTCAAGCGACAATTAATTGGCCTTTGCAAACACATCACATTCCAAATTATATTTCACAAAATCAGTCAAATTTTCAAACACCTACACCAGATTTCACCACTCATTTTCAAGACTCCCCCCACTCCAGCAATAGGTCCGCAAATTCACTTGTAATTACATGTGGATTCTGTGGAAAGCAAAACCACACCTATTTTGACTGTACTATTCGAAAAAGAACACCATACTGCGACACTTGCGAGGACTATGGGCATAGTAAAAACAGTTGTCAACGCTCACAAATACGAGTTACCCAGACAACAAGACAAAAGCCGAGAGTCAAATGCAAGTGGTGTTCTAGGATGGGGCATGTGGAGGACGATTGTTTCTCCAAGAAAAATTATTTAAAGGACAATTTGGGAAACGGTCCAGGGGCTAGTTTGAATCATTAAACTGTGCAGTGTGCCCCACAAAAATTGCCTTCCGAAAATAAAGCAACAATTAAAAGTTCCTCTTCAAATAAAAAAATTGTGTCATCAGAGCTGCACAGTCAAACACCGCCTATGACATCAGAAATCGAATACGAAGAAACTTTTACAACAAAAAACATAAGAAAGCCATCAGCGCATTTATTAAACGAGACACAACGAAAAGAGAAAAAAGGAAAACAAAGTGTTGACTCGAAAGAGTCCAATTTCTTTACTTTTAAGTCGGTTCGTAAAACGAAGCGGAAATCAAGGCCAAGAGTATCTGGGGCAAAAGTTTTTCCAGGTCAGTTTTATCTCTGGTTACTAATTACGCGTATTTGTTTGATCGTAAGTAAATGTCGCGAAAAGCTATCTAAATTTGTTGTCTTGTTGGCATATACATGTAAAAAATGTACTTCTAAAGTTTTTAGTAAGTATTTGTCTCCGTTTACTATGCCGAAAATTAAAACCAAAATATTGTATGCATTTAAGAACATTCGTAAGAACGATGTCTTCGTCGAACTTCCTACTTCAATAGCTAAGTACGGAAAGGTACTTCTATTTACTTGTAGATACAGGACCAGACTCAAGCTTACTTAAACGAAGTTCGCTAAAAAATGCTAACAGTATAAACACCCGAGAAATAAAGCAATTGGGTGGTGTCTTTGGTGGTGTAAACACAACTTTGGGTACAATTAAGACCAATTTGCTTTTCCCTAGAAAATTTTGGACTAAATGGAATGTTGTCGATGGACTAGATGACGTACCAGCTGATGGTATACTAGGTCGTGATATCCTTTGGAATCACACAATCATCAACGCAGTTTCCAAAAGAATACAATTTTTAGATGGGAAAAAGGAAGTTTTAATTGATTTACCTCTCATATGTTTGCCATCGAGTTCTAATATCACCTCTTCATTAAACCTTGTGAAGTGTAAGATTGGAGCTCGGACACGAACAGTTGTGCAAATAGAAATTCCTAATTCGAAATCAAATGAACTGCTGATTCATTCACAGGAAGTTCACAGTGGAATTTATTTGGGAAACACAATTGTTAAGGCAAATAACGGTTACGTCCATGTCCCTGTTTTAAACTGCACTACAGAGGACTATTTCATGGATAAAACTTTTATACCTACCTATTCAAATTTTAAAAATTACAAAATTGTTGAAAACACTTCGGGAGAGAAAATATTAATAAATTTTGAAAAGAACTCCAATAAAGAACGGACAACTAGCCTTCTAAGCTCAATTAGATTAGATGAGAACTTAACCGAGGAGGATAAAAAATCTATAGAGGAGTTATGCATTCAATTTCATGATGTCTTTCTACTAAAGGGTGATCAATTAGGCTATACACCCGTATTAACGCACAACATACCCACCAAATCTGACCAAGCACCGATAAACACTAAGCAATACAGAACCCCTCAGGTTCATAAAAAGGAAATTGAATAAGGCAAGTACAAGAAATGCTTGACCAAGTTATAATTTCAGAAAGTAAATCTCCTTGGAATTCACCATTGCTTATTGTGTCCAAAAAATCGGTCGAAGGTAAAAACGGTGGAGGGTTGTTGTAGATTTTAGAAAACTAAATGAAGTTACAATAAAAGATGCATTTCCTTTACCGAGAATCGAAGAAATACTTGACCAGTTAGGACACTGCCAATTTTTTACTACCTTGGATTTGGCAAGTGGTTACCATCAGGTGTTGATCGATCCAGTCGATATACCGAAAACTGCGTTTAGTACCAGCATAGGGCATTATGAATTCAATAGAATGCCCTTTGGTCTAACCGGTGCTCCGGCAACATTTCAAAGGATAATGAATCACATCCTGACTGTGTTGCATGGTATTGATTGCTTCGTATATCTGGACGATATTGTAATCTATGGTAAAAATTTGCAACAACACAACGAAAAACTTTCTAAAGTTTTAGGTAAGCTTAGACATCATAATCTGAAATTAAATACTGAGAAATGCAACTTTCTACGTCGTGAAGTTACATATTTGGGACGCATATGCTCTGAAGCTGGAGCTTCACCCGACCCAGCTAAAACCCAATGTGTCTCGGATTTTCCTAGACCGACAACAATAAAACAGGTGCAATCATTTCTGGGACTTACGAACTACTATAGAAAATTTATACCACAATTTTCTAAAATAGCTGCCCCTATAACAAAGCTTTTGAGAAAAGAAAATAGTTTCCAATGGTCCCCAGACTGTGAAAAATCATTTAAGTTCCTTAAGGAAGCGATTTCCTCACCACCTGTTCTTATCTATCCAGATTTCACGCAACCATTTATCGTGACAACCGATGCAAGCAACGAAGCTCTGGGAGCCGTTTTGTCCCAAGGTAATATGGGTGAAGATAAGCCTATTGCTTATGCTAGCCGCTCGCTTAATAAATCTGAGAACAAATATTCGACTATAGAAAAGGAATTGCTTGCCATAGTTTGGGCGTGCAAGCACTTTCGAACATATCTTCTAGGTCGATCATTTACAGTATTCACAGACCACCGTCCTCTCATAGGAGTATTCAATGTTAAGGATCCAACCTCAAGACTTATTCGATTCCATCACAAGTACGATTATAAAATCATATATAAACCTGGTAAAACCAACTGCAATGCAGATGCGTTAAGCAGGATTCAAAAAGAAAATGATGATATAAAAATTTTACAGACAAGAAGTAAGATTAAACAAGCTAAAGAAAATTTGAATATTAAAGAGAATATCATGCAACAAAATAATAACCAAGGTAACAACAAGCAGGCAAGTAGAAATGACTTTCAGGTTTTAGAAAATCCAGAAGATATACAAACAGTTCTTCGCGATTTCCACAACTCCGCCCTTGGGGGCCATCAGGGAATGGCGAAGACGCATGCACGGATTCGTCGTCAGTTTAGATGGAAAAATATGCACAAGGATATTGCAAATTACATCAGGAACTGTGACAAATGCCAAAAAAATAAATCGGGCAAGTTGACCAGAATGCCAATGATATTGACAGATACCCCATACCTACCATTCGAAAAGGTATATATGGACATGTCGGTGTTCTTCCCCTGACTTATTCCGGTAACAGGTATATTTTAACATTCCAGGACGACCTGACAAAGTATATGACATGTGTGGCAATTCCGGATGCTGAAGCATGTAGCAAGAGCCTTTTACGAGGAAATTGGTGCAAGGTTCTGCATTCCAAAATTGCTCGTCACAGATAATGGAACTAATTTTACTTCGAAACTTTTTTCCGAAACGTGCAAGCTTCTAGGAGTTAAAAAAGTTCACATTACCGCCTATCATCCACAAGGTAACGGTTCACTTGAACGCAGTCACAGACCCTTAGCGGAATATCTAAGGAGTTTCGTTGACAATGATGACCGGTGCTGGGACCAATGGTTGAGACAAGCAATGCATGTCCACAATAACCGTGCATACAGCCACTAAACTGACACCGACGAAGAGTTTGTATGGTTTTGATTTCCAAATGCCAACAAATTTAAAAGGAACACCTACACCTCTGTATAATTATGAAGATTATCCGAAACTACTGAAACATACTGAAAACGCACGAACTTGCCAGAAAGAATTTGGAATTGGCGAAACTAAAATCAAAACAACAATACGATCGTCAGACAAACCCTATCTTGTTTGCGGTTGGAGAAAAAGTCATGCTTAAAAACCCTACTAGGAAAAATAAATTTTCGCCTATTTGGTTGGGTCCCTACGACCTACGGTGGTCTCAGTGAATGAATCTGTAAATACAAACATTCGAATAGGTAGGAAAATCAAAAGGGTACACAACAACGAGCTTAAGGCTTACCACAATGATTAAATTCCAAAAAATTAATTTTCTTTTTCTTTTTAGATTATTGGCTGCCCGAAACAAATAATCCTTGTTCCTATTCCTTAGATATTAAAAAAAAAATAGAAAAAAAAACACACTCAGCTAGAGAATTTTACTATAAAAAAAATTTATTATATTATATAAATTCTATTTAATACTTCATTATATTAAAAAAAAAAAAATAGAAAAAAAAATACACTCAGCTAGAGAATTTTACTATAAAAAAAATTTATTATATTATATAAATTCTATTTAATACTTCATTATATTAAAAAAAAGGGAGAAAAACACTCCCAGGTAGAGAATTTTACTATAACAAAAAAATAATTATATTACATAAATTCTATTTAATACTTCCTTATATTAAACAAAAAAAGAGAAAAAAAAAATACTCTCAGCTATAGAATTTTACTATAAAAAAAATATTATATTATATAAATTCTATTTAATACTTTATTATATTAAAAAAAAATAGAGGAAAAAAACACTCCCAGCTAGAGAATTTTTACTATAAAAAAAAATATTAAGTTTCACCAAAAAAAAAAGAAAAAAAAAAGATAAACAAAAAAAAAATAAACTTCTCTATCGTATAAGATATCTATAGGTAATAACCAAAGTAAATAAAAAGAGAAATAACTTAACTAAAAGAGAAATTATAAAAAAAAAAAAAAGATAATGTTAGCAATATTTATGAAATTAAGTTCTATTCTATTACGGCATTAACTCCATACCGAATTGAAGACCTACCTATAACTCCGGCACTATTTGAAGGCATTGGAAATGCAGTATTCTACCACGATAAATGGACCATCTTCACCAAAATAACACCAATGGATTTCTCTGAAGTGCTAAGCTTCGTCGACACGTGTGACGCCAAAATCAAGCAGTTGTGCGTACCGTTGAATTCAACATTCCGAGTCAATTGCAATTTGAGAACAAACGAATTGGAAGTCATAACAGCGAACCTTAGGCAAAATAACATACGACTAAGGCATATGGTTTGCCACCGAAGAAACAAAAGGGCCATAGAAGCAATTGGACATTTTTTTTATTGGGCGTTTGGAACTATGGACAACGAAGACTCAGAGAAGATTTACAACCAATTGAACACTTTGGATAGCAATGAGAGTGAAGCATTCAATCTTATCAAAAAACAGATAACTGTGGCAAGCTCCAACTTTGATAGGCTCAGTAAACCAGTTAAGGTCATAGCAGCCGAGGTGGAAAAAATTGGGAGTAGCCTCGACAACATCACCACGGATTCCCAAAATTTTGCATCTGCAACCATCAAAGAAATTGCTGCAATGAAGCTGAAAGGGGAGATAAACGAACTTATCTCATTAGTAACATCGAAACTACTTGAAGTTCAAAACCGTCAAACAACTGAGCTATCTATTTTCAATGATTTGTACCAAAATAAGCTTCATCCCTTCATACATAGAGTACCTATATTATCTAGAGAACCGACTCGTACCCCCCTTGCCTGAAACACCCTCAAAATTTATTTTAGCTCAATGAGAGAAAACTCTCTTAAATTCCCTGTCCATGAATACGTGTGAATTGTTGATACAACAACAATTGGTACCAGTAGCTCAAAAAGTTGAAAAATTGAAAAACACCCGATTTGCGATCATTTAAATGCTTATATCTTTGGATCCAATGGTTGAATTTTCAAAATTTAAAATTCAAATTAAAGCCAGAATGATAGTCGAGTACCAGCTATAAAAAAATTTTCAAAACCGTCAAAAATTCTTTACTAAAAAAATTTTATTAATTTTTGGAGAATAATTTTCATCGAGGCAAACGTAACGAAGAAGAGGAATACACAAGAAAAAAAATAAAAAAAAGTTTGCTATTAAGAATATACTGGTTGGAGGGAGATAGTTATTCTAAAGACGGTGGAGTGTGTGCAACAAAACAGCATAACCTTGGCAAATTGGGTTCGCATCGGGAAAAAATTTGGTATACATATGTAGGTATCCATGTTTGTGGTAGGTATTTTTCATTCATTATTTGTTAAGGTGCCTTCATATGCTTAGTTTGGTTGGCTGATAACTTTTATTCTAACAGTCGGATCGTTAAGGTTGAGGTCTTAAAATTTAGGTTGAATATAAGGCTACATATTTTTTATAAAATCATTGCAGAGTGACATAAAAGTATGTTTACAATACACATACAGTATGTGTAAGATACAATTGATTATTAACTATAGTCAATAGCTTTAAAGATTGTAAAAGAAAGAAAAAGAAATGGCTACCTTAATAGACAAAATTAATGATTAATGATAATTATTAATATATTGTACCTATCTTACACATATTGTATTGTAAACATATGTACTTTTATGTTACTCTGCAATGATTTTATAAAAAATATGTAGCCTTATATTCAACCTAAATTTTAAGACCTCAACCTTAACGATCCGACTGTTAGAATAAAAGTTATCAGCCAACCAAACTAAGCATATGAAGGCACCTTAACAAATAATGAATGAAAAATACCTACCACAAACATGGATACCTACATATGTATAGCAAATTTTTTCCCGATGCGAACCCAATTTGCCAAGGTTATGCTGTTTTGTTTCACGCACTCCAACGTCTTTAGAATTACTATCTCCCTCCAACCAGTATATTCTTAGTAGCAAACTTTTTTTTATTTTTTTTCTTGTGTATTCCTCTTCTTCGTTACGTTTGCCTCGACGAAAATTATTCTCCAAAAATTAATTAAATTTTTTTAGTAAGAAATTTTTAACGGTTTTGAAATTTTTTTTATAGCTGGTACTCGACTGTGATTCTGGCTTTAATTTGAATTTTAAATTTTGAAAATCCGACCATTGGATCCAAAGATATAAGCTTTTAAGTGACCGCAAATCGGGTGTTTTTCAATTTTAGCAAAAATTGGGCAATTCCCACTGAAACACGTCGGTTGGCAATGAACAACAACCCCATTTTTTTTCAATTTTTCCGAGATTTTTTTGGTTTCCTATTTAACTTTTGTGAAGGTCGTGTAGGGTGTACAGTTATGTATTATATATCAAATTAATTGTCTATTTTTCTAGATGCGAATTAAAAAAAAACTAATCCTATGGATGCAATAACTTAAGAGTTATGAGGTGATAAATAAAACAACAGAAGTATGTCTATATCTCGGTTAAAAAAAAATTGAAAAATCTAAAAATTTTACGAAACAATTAGATAACCAATATCTATCATCTGTATGATTTTGAGATTTTTTTAAGCATCCGTCAAAAAGATAAAAATCAAAAAGCAAAAAATTTATTTAATTTTTATTTTTTGAATTTAACGGACTCTTATTTTGAATATCTGAGCGCATAATCCTCCATATTTCAAACTGAGCGTGTCTACTTTTGCTCAAAGAAGTGTTGGCATGGGCTCCCATTTAAAATCCACGGGACCACTAATACATGCTTATGAAAAAGTAGATTTCAGTGTTCTAGCAGCTTGTAGGTCGAAAGAGAACAAACCCCTTAAGTCGGTTCTCTAGATAATATAGGTACTCTATGCCTTCATATTGGACGCAGAAAATATAACATCAGTGCTGAAGAGTTCTAAATACAAAGGAGTTAACCTAAGTTCAGCAGCATTGTACCAAGCAGTCAGTGTTGTCTTCTGCCCAAGGAGAGTCATTAATTCTAAAAATCACTGTGCCACTACCAGAAGCAACAATGTTCTCTGTTTATAAAATATACCCAGTACGTACGAAACTCGATCAGCATTGGGACCTGGTTTTAGACATAAAGAATGAAGCAGACAATCATGCTCTATTCGTGAGCATGTCCCATACAGAATGGATGCAATGTTCCGATGTCATGTTCAACTCTTCAATTACGATAAAGGTATGTAGACACCAAAAGCCCATACATACCAGTGGAAGCTCCGAGTGCCTAGTAGAGCTTTTACAACACTCTGCTACGTCACAGGTGAACTGTAACTACGTCGCCTCACCATCTACAAAAGGGGTAATCACGAAGATGTCAACTAAAAATCAGTGGCTTTTCAATATGAAACAACCACTTGCCATTAACTTCAATTGTGATGGAGAATTATATGCTCCGGAACTTAACGGATTTGGGATTCTCCACATTTTAAAGCCTTGCGAAATAAGTACGAAAGAAATGAAAATACCGTACGAGCAGGTTTGGAGTTCCAACTTTAAGATCCATCAACCGAGAGCAAACCATTCTGATTTAGTTGAAGTGCTACGAAGAAAATATGGAAATCTCACAATGAGGACATTTTCAAAGCGACCAATATTATCATTAGGCAGTCACAGCGATATGATCGCTAGTCTGGCAGAGGGGAAGAAGTCGTTGGAAGATCTAAAATTAGAAGCGAACCAGGTTCTTAACAGAAACAATTTGATCAGTCAGCAATTGGAAGTTGATATCCATCGGTACTCATTCGTATCAGTCATCACGCTTGTAATAGCAGTTGTGTTATTAAAATGGTACTGTTCCAGAGATTGGAATACAAGCGCCACCACCAACCCTAATCAAATCACTATAACAAACGTAGTCCCACACAAAACCGATGCCGTCGAGATGGACGACTTTCCGGTACGAGAAGCTTCAACGAAGAAATCCACAAGAGGAGTAACGTTTGCCCGAGTTTAGTATATCAAATTACAAAAAAAACCCTTTATTTAGTCAATAATTATATATATGAAAAAAAAAAACATTTAGTTATGTATATTTGAATTGTTAAATATTTTAAGACAAAATTATAGTAATAAAATATTGTTCGATCTTGTCGAGTGTCACCCAGCTGATCGTTCACGAGTTCTCCCGGGTAGGGAGGGATGTTGTACTCCTATCTCAGGAAGTCGTAGTGCGTTGAACTTAATGCACTTTCAATTGTACGGGTTGCACTTTTATTGCATTATATTGTATCCGTAAGGTATCACCTTTCGGATATTGATTTGGGTCAATCAAAGTGCAATATCATCAGCAATTGAGTTGTGCTGAATGGTCAACGCGTGTCGATTTCCGATGGCTGTGCTTGGGTTCTCGATCGGTTGTTTGATACCAAGACAGCGAGTCTTAATTAAACATTGAAAGGTGTCGTTTTGAATTTAAACACATACTTATTACAAATTTATATTTGCAGTACAGGGAAGATAGGATATTTGCCTTTCAGTCTCACCATTACGGAATTCAATAAGCTATCTTCATTTTAAAGCTCCTACAGGGTTGCAGTAGTGGGCATTTAAAATTGCCGCAAATCTCACAAAAATATCGATAGAGTTACCAACTATTTATTAATATACGCACATTTTATAATCAAAAACAATGATATCCTAAATAAATTTCATCTATCTTTTTCCACACCTCTCTGAAAGACAAAAGCCAACAATTTGTATAACTGCATTTTAATTTTTAACTGTTTTTCCATACATAAAAGGAAAACCTAAAACATGAAAACAGAAAAACACCAAGCGTCAACACTTTTTTCTCTAAAGTAGAAATATTTGCTACCAAAAGCTCTGAAAAAGCTTAAAACCTGAAAGTTTCATTGCAAAAACTAAAGAATATGCCATATGATTTCCATCAACTGGGCAATGGTTACTCTGATTCAAAGTGTTTTTTTTTTTTTTGTAAAAACAATGTCAACAAGGGTTGGTTGCAAATTTGCGATCAGTCTCCTTTCACACGGGGAGCGGATAGGTCATGGTGGGATGTATGTGAGCTAAAAGAAGATTACACAAACAATTTTAATGTAACTCAGTGATTCTGTTTCTTATTTCAGTGGCAATTTCTTAAGTTAAGGTGCCGTGCAAGCAGCAGCAGGCACCAGTGTTTTTGAAAAAGCTCTCCCATAAGGCCTGTACTGCAAATATAAATGGAACAGAGTACAGTTACATTTTTGGGAAGCCTCGTGGCTTTCATTTATAATATATAAGAAATATATAGTCATTCTGCTCTTGCTCAGGAGCAATATTTCAGTTACGTGTTGGCTGTTGCAACGGATACAAAAATATACATATATACAATACCTACAAATTCAAATACCTTATAAACTAATATGCCATAGAATACATTTATATACATAAAATTTCGTGTTATAGAGCGAGAACGCTCTATGTAGAATTTTCAAATTTAATGAAATCACTTTTACATAAATAGGCATAATTAATTAAAAGAACTGTTTTGATTATTTTACATTCACTTCTTTCGAAGTTACATTAAAAAAATAAATTACTGGCAATGAAAATAAAGTAAAACGATATGTAAAAAAGTCATAAATTACATTAAAACATTAATGATTTAACACATTACAATTAGATTGTTTTTTTTTCGATTATGATGATGATTTACCCATCTGGGTTCACAGGGTGATGGCCTCGCCTGGAGAATCTGCCAGCTTGCGCTGCGTCTGTTGCTAGTAGAAACTTTCTAACTGTAGTCCGTTTTAACGGTAAACGGAGTAACAGGGTTAAGTTCCAGTCTGGTGACGATGAACACGAACTAATAAGTTGTTGAAGATAGAAATCTCCAGATTACCAAGCAGGTATCCCCCTCCAAAGAAACTGCCTGGTAGACCGTTTTGTCGGTAAACGGGAACGGTATAGGCCTGGCACGAGGCACAGGAACTAATCAGTTGCTGGAGAAACCTCTCCTGATGCCATGCGGAAATCCCCTCCCAAAGAACTCTGCCTGGTGGTGGATCACTTTCACGGTGAGTGAGAACGAGTGTTAATCAGTCCCAGTGAAGAGGCACAGGAACCAATAAAAAAATTACTGGAGTAAAATCTCCAGAAAATGCAAGGTGTGCAAGGCACGACCGGCCACGTTGCGCTCTCAAACCAAAACTCAGCGTTGTGTTCGTAGCATTGAATTTCTGTGTATTCAATATTTGACAGCTATTCTAGTTGCAGCTTCCAGTTGCAGCTCCGTACCCATTGTGTTCAGCCAGTTAGACTGAAATCGTCCTTAATTACTTAAAATCATTGTACGACTCACTTCCAAACTGTATCTTTGAGGTTATTTCAAAAAATTGTGTTCATACATATTAAACTACTTTTTCAAATAATTACTTATTATTATAATTATCAACAAAAATGAATAAATAAAAATAAAAATTGCACATTTTCCTTATTTATTATCTTTATTCAAATGAACAGATTTCATTGCTTGATTTTTCGACTATGTTAAGAAACTGTGTAAAAGGCTTTAACTTAAGCCCCATTACTTTGTACAGTATAGTGATTTTTGTTGGCGTATTTACATTTTCATACATTTACAATTTTTATAAAAAAAATTATATTACTCACGTCATAAGTCCTAAGATAAGTTGCGTATTGTCATAGTTGCTTTTGTTAAATTAAAGAATTATAATCTATGTTCTCACGGCTTCTGTCCTCTGAGATTTTTTATATCGCATCAGTTTCAAACTGGCTTCTTTAAAAAAAAAAACACCATGCTTTATGTGCTCTGAGATTTTTTTATCGCATCAGTTTCAAATTGCCTTCTTTTTAAAAAGAAACACCATGCTTTATGTCAAAAATTTAGAACTAACCATTAAAAGTTAAACCCGGTTCATATTTAATAATAAACATTTTTTGTATTGAAAATATTAATGTATTATTTTACTATAAAGTTAGTGATGCTTTTGTTTAAATTATAAGAATAATAAAATTTTTGTTTACTAATAAATTGCGGTGTGTGAGAAAGTTGCTCTATTTTAGCCATTGCGATTATAAAAAACGAATTATCTAAAATTTAAATAAAAAAAAAGAATGAAAACCCAAATTTTTGATTTTGCTGTTAGATTTTTAATTTGCTCAAAAACATACATTTTCCCATACATTTTCATCTTGTTTTGGTTTGATCTTTATACCAAGTACGCTCACTACGCTCCTGAAAAGAAAAATTGCATACAAAAATGACTAAACGAAATCATATGTAGAATCGAAATTTCGTTTTGCAGTACGCTCTGAACGATATAGATATTTATTTTTCCTAAACGTCTTAAAAATTGAATCTTTCAATGTTGAGTTTCAATAAAAGCTATAACTAGACCTGTACCTTGGCGGTCGTTATAAGTGACGTCGATTGTAACAGGAATTAGATGCAAGCCACGTTTTTCTGCAATTTGTTAAACTCCCCTCGCAAATTTTCCGCTGTGCTTTCGCAAGCATTTCACTATCAAGACCACAGAAACATTTTACGTACTAGGCTTTAGAAGTTTTCAAATCTGAATTGGAAGACATCTTTATACGCACCAGATATTTTTGTACAAAAATGAAAAAAAAATAACATTTTCAAAAACTTTTTTGCTGTGCAAAATAAATGCTTATTGACTTATTTATACAAAAAAATGTATACAATAATTCAATGGAAATGCGAACGAAGCAGGGTGGGTCGAAAAACATAACTATTGTATTCTGAAATTAAAAAATTGTTTGCTTACTTGATATTTATAAGAAAGGCCATTCGTGGTCCCTACCACATTTATTTAAATACTAACCAAGCCTGGTAAACTAATAAATCTTTCACTTTAAAATTTTCCACAAAATGTATATTTGAATTACATACAATTTTTTGATGAGTGCGGATTGCGAATATTTTAAACAATTTTTTAAAACATTTATTTTCTCATAAAATTTATATTTGAAATACAAATTTTTGATGAAGGAATTCTTAGTATTAAGGTCTAGAATTTAAAGAAGTAAGCAATCAAGTTTTTATTTTCAGAAGAAAACAAAATTGTTAATGTTTTCTTACTCACCCTAAGCCATACTTTTTTGGTAATGGTAGCCGTATTCCTTTGAAGATGTCGAAGTACTCATGAGTAGTTTGCTAGCCATTTTTAATAGAAAGCACATTATTATTATTTTCCCTACACATCTTATCTTTTCGCACATAAGAGCTTGAGTAGTTGGTAGTTAGATTGTCGTTTGTATCTACTCCTAAATAATTTGCCACCTCCAAAGGAACACGGTTGATATAACAACTTTCCCACACTACTAATATTAAGAAAATTATACAAAAGCGCACCATTTTCACATTTGTGTGTTTTTATCTAAATATTCTAATTCTAAATGACATTATATAAAAGGCGATTATTCGTAGCATAAGAAACAAAACGAACAAAAATAATGCAGCTGTTTCAAAACTTCCATTTTCCATACCAATATTTTTTAAAAGTGTTTGTGGCCTGGCATAATGACAATATATTTTATGGCATTCCATTCTTGGGCGATCATATCCGAAAATAGCCAACGAAGCACCTTCAAGGCCGTATTTAAGAAACGATATACTGAAAATCCATTTAAGCCATTCTTGAGCATCGCTTTGACGTAAAAAGAATCCTGAAAACGCCAAAAATGGACAAATGAAAAGCGGTCCAAGTATTGCTCCATACTTAAAAAACAAAATATACAAATATAAATTAACAAGATTCCTTTCACTGATGAAATAAATTTTTCTTACCTTTATGCTGAGAGATGCTCCCACAGTAAGACCAATACTTTGAGCAACCAAAGCTGTTAAAAGTGTTATCAATGCAAAAAGTGATATTCGTGTAAGCTCTATCGGTTGGCCAGTAAGAGTATATGAGATCACGATGAACACTGAAGTGCATATCATTTGAATAGGAATGTCCGCAAGCGTGAATGCTATGTAGTATGCACGTAGAGAATACCATCTGTTAAAGTGCTCTCTAGTCACAATTGGAAATTCTAGTGGAACTAAAATATGAAATATCTTAATATCAGTTCAATTTGCTACAAATAAAGGTTATACATATGTATGTATATATTAAAACACAAACATGTATAGGAAAAACAAATGTGATAATTATTTTTGTTCAATTCTTCTTTTCAGATATCGGTGATGGTGGGCAAAAGTTGGCTGTAAATAACCTCATCTGTATGTCTGCATTTTTTCACATTTGTAATTTGGCTACCCTTATAATGCTTTAACATAGTTAAAAGCACTTTTTCATGACAAGAGATACTCTTGTTGGATTTGTCAGTTTCTAGCAAGAGACAATAACCCGTGAAAAACATTTGTGTATTAAGGTTGCATAGGCTGGGAATCGAACACAAAACCTTCGGCGTAACAGTCCTACGCATATAACAGAATCAGAATTGATAAAAAATTCACTTTATAACCGCCAGATTATTCACTAGATTGATCCAGTTTAAAACTTCTTTAGAAGATACCAATGGGATCACTCGTTCTATCGTCCAATCTCATCGATTGTTCTATTGGTATTAACTGAATTATTTAGAGAACGAATGTAATTGTAAAGAAAGAAGAGTAAACACCGATTACGGCAAATCAAGACTACATTTTAAATCTTTAACTTTTTTCAATTTGATTTTAAAGAAATAAAAAACTTCAATATCATTATAAACAGATAAGAAAATAATGTATGTCTCAAATATCCAAGCCAAAATTTATTATTAATTTTATTATTATTTTGGCAGTTATTTTTATACTTTAAAAAACAAACAAAAAGACCATTAAATTGTTAATAATATAAACCCGGAAACTTCTGAATTAAATACGTGAGAAGTAACTTACATTGACCCTATCCCAGAAAATGATGAGTCTAATGAAAATATTCTTGTATTTGATAAAAAAAAAAATAACTACACGGTTCCCAAAAAAATGAAGTTAGAAACAAAGTTTAGTTTCTAAAATAAGAATAAGACATAAATATACTTGACATACACTTACAATTTACTAAAATTGATGAAAATGCTGTGTACATGACAAACATCAGAGTGTAAAAAATATAACGGAAATTATTCAAAGCATTGCCAGCATCGTTCCCAATTCCATAATATAGTATTCCAACCAAAGTAGCCATTATTAAATGTATAACAATTCGCATTAAAGTCAGTGCTTTGTCTCTCCAAAGTATTAAAAATGTCCTTTCTAGTAAAATTAATGTTTGAAGATAAAATGGTGTGGCATAAAAATTTTCTCTTTTGCAAAGTTTATTTGCATCTGATGTTTTCTTTGGTTTGGAGCAACTTAAATTTGGATCTAAACTATTATATTTTGAACAGAGATTTTGTTCATTTGTTTTCAATATATTTTCTTTGGTATAAGGTACTGTAGGTGGTTGAAGTGTTTCTGTAAGAAAAAAAAAAAATAAGGATTTAAGTTGAAAAATCCTGAAAACAATAATGTCTTACCAACTCCCATATTTTTGATTATATGGTAACCGACTTGATTTGATTTTATATAATCTCTGTTTCTTCCATTGTTAATTTGTTCAGTTAGTCTATGATTTTGTTTACCATAGTCGTTTGTAGCAATTTCCATTACTAAATTTTAAAAGAAATACATAATTTGGAAAATAAAACTATTAATTAAATTCAGCTTACAATAGTCAACAGGATTGTAAATTTCAGGACACTTTAAATCAAGTTGTGCTAAAAATGGAACAAGATTTCGCGTGCCTCCAGAATAGATACATTTTCCTTCAGCAATTGCGTAGAGTGCATCAAACATTTCTATAGCCAGTCCTGAAGGTTGATGAATTGTACAAACTATAGTTCGGCCTTCTTGAGCAAGTTTTTTTAGCAAAGAAATGCATTGGTTGGCGACTGAACTATCTAGTCCGCTAAGAAAACAAATCAAGATATAATTATGGAAAACCTTATATAAAAATAAAATCTTAATTAATTTTCGAAATATTTTGAGTGTTTCTCTTATTTCATTCCATTTCAATCTTTGTATAGAACTTTTGTGCATCAAAAGATACATCAACCATGAGTTTTTTAATTAAAAAATTGTAGTTTGTAGCTGAAACAGTGCTCAATTTCCTCCATCAAGTCGTGGGTTTGATGGCATAAACTTTATATCTTCAAGAACCCCAAATGTAGAAGTCCAACAGGCAGCGGCGTTAATTTTTAAAAATTACTGCTAAACATCAAACTATTAGTAAACAGTGAAACGAAAAAAATAAAAAAAATTCTGCCACAAAATACACATGACAGACACACATCAAAATCATTTCATGAATCATAAAAACATCCGAAAGAAAAATATAAAACATTTGACCTTGAAAGTTTTTGTATGTTTGTTTACATTCATCACAATGGGCCATCACACACTGGCTTAATTTTGAGCGAGACTTAACCCAGTTACTTTTCCTTCAATCGCACACAGAGTAAAGAAGGCGGAAGGTTTTGTTCGTTTCATTCCGCATTCCTCAGTTCCCTCGCCAACAAACTTCGATTTCCCCAGGTAGAATTGCTCTCGTGTGTGATGGCCCAATTAGTTTGCTGTATTATAATTATCTCCCGTCTGATGTTGAAACAACGATTTGGTACATAAGAAATTAGAGCTTCTTATGGCTGGCAGTATAAGTGTTTAATATGTTTAAACTTACGTTGTAGGTTCATCCAAAATCAAAACGGTTGGATTATTGACTAATTCTAATGCAACCGCTAGTCTTTTCTTTTCTCCTCCAGACAATTTTCCCGTACTATTTTTCCGAATCTTATAAATTCCTACAGAATGCAGAATATCTTGCACCTGTTAAATATAAGAAACATTTGAATTTGTATTTAAATATAAGAAACACTTGAATTTGTATTTATTTTCAAACAATATGTATGACATACTCTTTTCTTTTTCTCACTGGTTGATAGGCTGTTCCCAATTTTGAGATTAGCAGAAAAGTGCATTGCTTCAGAAACTGTCAAAAAGGGCTGCAAATCAGTATTTTGTTTTATGAAAGATAGACTTGTTCTAAATACATCAACATCTCGTTTTGTTCCATTGACAAAAACATTTCCACTTGCTCCAAATAATCTAATATTTAAGGAAATAAGTTGTTAAAAAATTTACAACTATATTCTCTTTAATTACTCATATCCGGATAAAATATTAAGCAAAGAACTTTTGCCCGCTCCAGAAGGACCTACTATAGCACTGAGTTCTCCACTGTGAAACTCGCCGGTTAAGCCTTTTATTATTGTTTTGTTTTCTAAAAAAAATTAAATAATCTGATTAAAACTATTGCACAAATTTTGATAAGAAAATTTAATTAAACATAAAATATATGATAGTATATCGAATAGCATAAATTGAAGTTCCCTAGGTAATAAATAGTGTAGGCAGTATGAACCTTTACTTTGGTGTACCCTGACCCATGTTAACAAAAATTGCTCTGCTAATTCTAGTGTTGAAACTTGTTTAGGACTTTATTTTTAGAAGAAACACTAGCCTTTAATATAAAGTTTTTATATAAAGTTGATATCTTGTCTCAGTCTTAAGATATCCAGTTTCTAGGACGTTCCATTTTTCCTCTCCATGCTAATGTTTTGACTTTGGGGTCGATGTTCTCGAGAAAATGCGTAAAAAACTAACCTTTTACAATGTTTTTCTTGTGAACGTAACAATAATAAAAATAAAAATCAATGACAAGATTGTGAAAAAACCCATAGATTTTATGATACTGGGGAAAACTGGCGCAGGTAAAATTTAAAAAAATGTTTTTTTTTGTATGAACGACTGGGTCGCACAAACTTGCTCTCATGTGCGATCACACTGTGTTTTTAAAGCTTGAATAATTCAAAAAGTATAATATTTATCTTATAAAGGAAATTAATTAGTTATGGGAGCCTATACTGTATACACCTCCTTAAAACGTAGTTAAGTTTAAGGTAGTATTATGGGAGTAGGTACATTTATTTATGAACAATATAGCACCGTATAGCAAATATGCATGGAACTTACAGTTTAGACTGAAAAATTGCAAAAAAAAATATGTAGTTAAACATAAATTGATTAACAACCTCTGAAATAGTTTTGACACAATGCGATGTACATCATCCCATTTCCTAAGAAAATCTCAATTTTTGAGAAAAAAAAATTGAAAATCGTTGGAGCGGTTTTTTTTAAATAATGTTTATATATACAATATTGAAAAAATTAAAAACAAAAAAATGGTACGAAATTTTTTAGCCTTTATTAATGTGGAGTTAAAAAATTAATTAACAAAAAAAATCATCTACCCATTTTCGAAATATGGAATTTCCAAAAAATAATTTTGAAATTTTTTTTAAAAATCAATAATTTATTTTTTTGAAAATTTTGATATGCAATATTATTAGCTTTTGTGCAAAAAATTTCATTAAAATCAGTTCAACTGATAATAAGATAGCCGAAAATCAAAAAAAAGTGTGAGTGCCGGGACTCACGGTTAAGATGTGTAAACATACGTAATGTATAGATGTTTACACATCAAAAATGGTTCTATGAGAGATACCATTTTTAAACCGGAGAATTTTTTTTTTTATTAACATGGTAGATCGTGTAAATATAAGATCACACAAAAATTTTAATCAAAATCGTAGGAGCCGTTTTTGAGAAATATGAGATTTTCAATACCGGTTTTTAAACATTTGTATGGGAGGTACTGTTATATTTGGTTATAAGAATAATTTTCATTTAAAATTTACTAGATAATGTTAAAAACTGCTGGGTGCCAAGTTTAATGAAAATTGAACGAGTCGTTTTCGAATTACTAAGTTCTCAAAAAAAAATTTTTTAACTTTACAAACTTTTCAAACTTTTTCAAACATTCTCCATAAAAAAATTAATCAATTAGGCCTATTTGGCGAGATCTTTTATTCTTTTATTCTGCTATTCTGTTCAGGATGATTTTCCATACAAAAGTGTGAGCTGTCAAAAAATCTTTTATGAATTATAATTTTGGTATTCGGCATGCCAAATCTGTTATGAAATCTGCTATCAGGATCTGTTATGAACTTTCGAACATATCAAAAAATCTTTTAGAAACCGCATTTTTCGTATTCAGCATGCCAAAATCTTTTATAAAATCTTTTACAAATCATAAAAGAATAAAAGATACATTTATGTGACTTTTATCATAAAAGAACAACTGAAAATGGATACTTATATTTTATTTCGCCAACGAAATGTTGTTAAAAGGAGACAAAATGTAAGTAAATACAATAATAAAAGACAAATTTTTGTGACTTATCATAAAAGATTTAAATTTATTTAATAAAACAAAACATCTCATTATTTCGGTGCGACACCTGACCACCACCAAAGTTATCCCACCATCTCCAGCTCTCATCCTCCCGCTAGAAGAGAAATCCAAAATACTAACAAATATTAGTGCAAATCGTCAGACATGGATCGAAAACACCTATCGGTAGTTGAAGAGAAGAAACTCGGTCTGACTGAATTACATCCCGACGTGTTTGTCATCAATCCACGAGTTGATGTTATCCAAGAGAACATCGAATGGCAACGAAAGTATCGTTACGTAAGTTTTGCTCATACAAAATCGTGTTCGGATGGCCACAAAAGGGTGTAGGACGTGCCCGACATTCATCCACTAGTTCACACTTATTCAAGGGTGTTGGCATCGCTCATGGACCACGATCCCCAACAACTCACTTTTATATGTTGCCATTAATCTATAAGCGGGCTTGACTTCGACTTTGTCAGTGAAACTGGCTCAAGACGACTTGCATGTTGTCCAGGATCTGGAAATCCCCAGCCGTGATCCTGAGTTCATTAGTATTAGTTGATGTTCCATATGCGAACTTCTATCTAAATTTACTAAAATTACGAATACAAATTAAAAAAACTAGTTTTAATTCGCGAACAACCACTTCAATTTATGTGTCAGTAATGAATTTTTTTTTAGAACAGCTGATTGACAACAGATTTTATACTTCATTCAACAAAAATAGGCAGTACACGTCTTATGGAAGAGCTTTTTCAAAATCAGTAGCGCACCATACTAAATTAAAAGAACTCCGCCATAAAAAAGTGTGTGCCCGCCCGTGAATTTTCGATTGTATCTGGCGTAGACTCAATGTCCTACTGAGCGCACATCTGAGTGCGGCGTGCGCACTGATTTACTGAATTGCTGTGGCCTATGGCTGCTGCTGCTATTCAACCCCCGTTAAATATTGATGTGTATTCAGAGTTACCCGTGTCCAGTTGGTAACTCGTTCAGCTTTTTTTCCTTGGGTTTCTGTTGAGTAGCTTTTTATTTTCGAGCTTTAAAAAAAGTTTTTAATAATAGGCCTTTTTCTTTTTTAGTTCAGACCCTGAACTGTCAAACAAAAAATTGTGTTTCTTTTTTTCCCTCTGAACGTTCAGAGCTTCAAATTTGTGTTTCTTTTTTCATTCTGAACATGTTCTGAGCTTCTGAACTCTGCGCTCTATGAGCTCAGAATAAAATAACTGAGCAGACCGAGTTGAATGCTGAACATAAGCATTTGACAGGTGAAATTGACAAAAAAGCAAAGTGTTCAGGTGTGTTTCAAAAATAGTTCAGAGCGCTCAGAACACGTTTTGTTCAGAGGATATTCAGAGCATGCTCGATATGTTCGGACTCTGTTCAGAACTCTATTCTGATCTAAAAAAGAAAAACGCCTAATGAGTGTTATCGTGGAGTGTTTTCATCTTTTGCGTTTCTTTTAATGTGTTAAAGTTACAAAAGCTAAACTGATTTCTTTGAAGAAGAACATTATTCGCGAAGATTTTCGTAGCGCGTGGTCAATTAATGTGAAGTAAATTGTATTTTTAAAAGGTAAAATGTGTTTTAATTTTTATAAATAAAACAATTAAATGAAAATTTCTATCTAAAAAAAAGGGCGGTAACCCTACATACTATTCTTTCATATTTGAGTCAATTTAAAATAAACACTTCGACAACCCTGTGAGAGCTTTAATGAAGGACAGATTTATACAATCCACTGTAGCCAGAATGCGAGGCAAACGTCCTATCTTGCCCACACTGCCTATTTTTGTTGGATGAAGTATAGTTCTGTTTGCTTGCATATTTCGTTTTCGAAGTTTCATAACAGAATTTTATAAAAGATCGAACTTCTGAATACCAATTATAAAATATCTTTTATGGTGGAAATCTTTTATGATTCATAGCAGAAAATTCATAGCAGAATAACTGATGTGGCAGAATAGGCCTAAATATCCGTTGAACTGTTTTTGAGAAAATCGAAAATCAAAAAAATAGTTTTATTGGAGTTACCATTTTTAACCATTTTTTATAAAATGGTTGATTTTTTGCAAACAAATTTACTGAATTTTTTAAAAAAAAAAGTTGTGGGCACGTTTTTGAGAAAAATAAGATTTTCATTTTTTGGTAAAAAAAATTTGTATGGCAGGTACCGTTATTTTGGTCTTAAAAAAATGAAAAAAAAGGGTGGGTGATGCCCAAAGAACGCTAGGTACTTTGAAGAAAATCGACCGACCCGTTTAGGCTGCAGCCTAATCGATATAATCGTAATGTAAACTTTGATCAAAATCCCAAGTTCGTTTTTTTTATGAGTCCATAACTTGCCATATAGTACCTATATATCGCAAGTAAAAATCCAATACAGTAAGGTCGGGAGATCTTGCAGGTTCATTTTTTCCTTTCCAACGATCACCGTACTCTTCATCTAGCCAAATTTTAACCACACGACCGTAGTGGGCTGGAGCGCCATCCTGTTGGAAATATGATAAAGCTAGCTGAATAAGTGGAATGTCCTTCACTAGTTCTGGTAAATCAGTGTGCAAAAACTCCGGATAGTTTGTAAAATTCAGCCTGGGTGGCTGACGCTGAATCTGTGTTGAAAGGATTTATTTCTCATTGTCTGTGTATTATCTGGAGCCCATATATGAAGATTATGGAAATTTGTTATCCCATCTCTTGTAAATTGAGATTCGTCCGTCCAAAGAATTCTGCTAATAAACTCGTTGTCATCCAAGCTCCTCTTCAGCAACCAGTTAGAAAATTCAATTCTCTGAAGCCGCTCTCCATGCAGTACATTAGAAAATTTACGTCTGGAACCATTAAATTGCAAACCTAAACGTCTGATGCTGATTGATGAATAGTTGTAACAGCCTCCAGTACTCTCATGGAGATACCTCAAAAACTCTAGCAACTGATCCCGTTTCTCGAAGCCTACGATACGTATTTCCAAATACTGCTCTAGGAAGTCGTCGATCACGATAAATTTCATGGAAAACCACTCTTATTGTCAACTTTTATATGAAACGTATAGGGAAAAAATCATAAATTCCATTTTTTACCTGCTGCCGGTTTTCCCCAGTATCATACAATCAGTGAGTTTTTCCACGATCTTTTCATTGATTTTTATTATTGTAATATTATTGCAATTTTTGTTAATGGTCAGGGTACACCAAAGTAAGTGTTTTCTTAAATCCACGATAAATTATGTCAAAATTGGAGATAGACCTTTACTGTAGAACGATTTATTTTCTTAGAATATACCCAAGAACCACACCCTTAAATAATGCCAACTAGGTCAGGGACACCCTGTATATGAAAATATTTGAATTTAACTTTATTACATTAGGGTGTTTCCATATTTGTACCTGTGCCCATACACTGTAGATGTAGATTGAATATGAGGGGTCTAACTTCAAAACTCTTCTTTTCCATTTTTGAGAATGTTGAACAAAACGAAAAAAAAAACTGTTAAAAGCTACTAAAGTTATAAAAGCGATAAGTTTACGCGCATAAATAAAAGTTTTGGATAAACTTTATTCATTTCGTATGGTCGTCAACCTATTACGTGAACCTTAAAATTATAAATAGATTTAGATTATTTATTAGATTTATTTTTTTCAATGTTAAATGTTCATACATAACTATTACACACATATATAGCATGGCTGTTTGCCGTCTGCCTGATTGACAACTTTTTATTCTATAAACATATGTATATGTCTTTTAACAATCTTTAAAAATTTTCGTTAATAATTCTGTTTCTATATTCTAATGCGATTTTACAATATTTATATAACAAGGGAGCATCTACTTCATTTAGATGATGAGTGATCAGCTCTTCCGATAAAACATCGCTTCCAAAGACATGTCTTCTTGTTTCTTGTAACACTGGACATCTACCCATGAAATGAAAAATGTTTTCTCTCTCACCCATATTGCATAATTCGCACATCAAAGGTAAATCATCTCTATGGGGAATGAAATTTAGATTGAGCAGTTCTCCTCTAAGTCTAAATATCATAGATATTTGATCCGTTGTTAGGTCATCTCGGAAGTAATTCTTTTGATTAAGATTGTAGTCCAGCTTGCTGTAAGACATTCTGTAGATGGATTCTTTTGCTTCGGATGTGTACCTCAGTCTATATCGATCGTCTACTGCAGCAATTAATTGGTACAGAAGGGGTTTCCACCTAAGATAGTCGTCTGGTGCCAGATTTATACCTTCTACTTCAGCTAGCTCTAGCCACTCTCTGAACCAACCTGATTTTCTCTGTATCACCTGTAGTGCTGCTATTTTCGGGAGACGCTCATCTGACATAAGAAGGACCTTACATATGTAGTCCACATTTAATTTCAGTGTTTTAATAAACAATGGAGATTCCTGTTTCCAGTATTAACATTTAGTTCGGTGCATTCGGTGGTAATCGAAATATCCTTTTTATATAAAATCGGAGCAATTTTTCAACAGTTTCATATTTTTTGCTACCCCACACTTGAGCTGCATACATTACTGTTGACTCAGCTAACGATTCAAATACTTTGTATTTACTGCTGTGAGCTATATGCTTCTTACTGAAGATGTTTTTCCATGCAATATTCATAGTTGTTTTCGCTTTTTGCAATTTATCGGCAAGATGTTTTTCAATGCTGTTTTTATTGTTTATATTGATGCCAAGATATTTATATTCTTTAACCACCTCTATTCTTTCATTATTGTAAGTCTACCGTTCATTACTGTTTACTCTTCCTCCACCTTTTCGAAAAACCATTATCTTCGACTTCTCAAGAGTAACCACTAATCTCCAGGTTTTACAGTAGATACCTAGTTTATTAATCATGAGTTGTAGCGATTCTGGTGAGTACGCAAACAACACTAAGTCATCCGCAAAAAGGAGAGCCTTGATGAGAATACCAGCATATTCTACTCCTCCTGGAAGACAATCCGTTATATCATCAATAAAGAGTGCAAATAAGCTTGGACTCAGCATACAACCTTGCCAAATTTCCTTGATCCCCAATAGTTTGAGAACCACTGGCAGTTATACCCAAAATATTTCCTTCACCTTGAATGCGCCCATTACAGCTGACATCTATAATTTGACGTAACAACAATTTTCCGCATTCTCCCTCACACATCAAATTGTTATGGTTGTCAAAATAGAAGGCTTTATTTTCTACAATTAATGTTTGTCCGCGAAACTGTGTTTTTATAAATTTATTTTTCTGTAGAATTTCGTTTTTTAAATAGTTAAGTTTTTTCCTTCTTGAACGAACCGAAGCTGGAAGATCTCGGTGCAAATGAATACCAGTGTTTTTTAATTTTGATGAAGCTTTCAAGATTCGTCCTACATCTTCAATGTTACGCATTTTGACGATGACGTTTGCCTTGTTGCTATTGCTGGACCTCAAAACTTTCGTTGTTGCAACTATGTTTTCGTTTGCTTGCAACAAATTTACGCAACAATCTTTCGCCCGTTCACCAGCATCTTCTCCATTTTGTATGGGGAGGTGAACAAAGACATTATGTTCATTGGCCTTGGTTTGTAACATTTCGACCTGGCGCTCCAATGTTACACAGCGCGCATCAAAATGCTCAACTTGAACTTGCAGCTCATCATTCTGTAGTAGCTTCGAATTAAGGGAGAAGCTTACTCGTTGAATTCAAAAAAAGAACTGATTTTTATTTAATTTTCAAACACTATTTATACTAAAAGTTTGTTTACATTCGATAAACAAACTTAATAAATTATTCTAGGAATGATTGATAAATTGTTCCTAAATTAAGTGAATATTATTTATAAAACTAAGTGGAATATAGTAAATTAATGGATCGCCACAGTACTCGCCCTCTAGTGACAACGATATCTGTCTGGAAAATGAACTCTTCTGCCAGATTTTGTCGTTTGAGTGTCAGTTGTCATCTGAGGTGAAATTGGAGTAACATTTATTTCTTGCGTTTGGTCTTGATCTTGATTGTTTAAAAGAAATGCTGGTTTGAGGCGGTCTATTGAGATACTTTTCTGGTGTCCTTTAATCTCGAGTGTGTAGTATTTGTTCGTTTTTGACTTCACAAGGAATGGGCCATCATAGGGTTGTTGGAGTGGCTTTTTGACGGCATCGTTGCGAAGGAAAACATGACTCGAATTTTGGAGGTTTTTGTTGACGAACATTTTGTTAGAATCATGGCGTTCAGGCTGGATAGGTTGAAAATTTTGCATCGTGTCTCGAAATTTATTGAGGAAATCATGGTTGGATGAAGAATGAGATGATATGAACATATCACCTGGAAGCCTTAATGTTGTACCGTAAACAAGTTCAGCTAAGGTTGCTTTGTAATCTTCTTGTAAGGATGATCTGAGGCCGAGCAGTACAATTGGGAGTTTGGCAACCCAATCTTCTGTTCCATGGCATTTGATTGCTGTCTTCAAAGTTCGGTGGAATCGCTCTATCATTCCATTTGCCTGGGGATGATAAGGCGATGAACGGTGTCTCTTGATCCAGAAGTTTAGACAGTTCATTAAAAAGAGATGATTCAAATTGCCTTCCTTGGTCTGTCACGATTTCTTTAGGGATTCCAAACCTGGAGATCCAACCGGAAAGAAAAGCTGATGCAACAGTTTCGGCGGTGATATCTGGGATAGGAATAACTTCTGGCCATCTTGTTAATCGATCAATGCAGGTGAGGGCGTATGTGAATCCACCTGAATATGGCAATGGTCCAACTAGATCTAGATGAACATGATTAAATCTTTCTTCAGGTGGTGCAAAATTGGCAATTGGAGATCTTGTATGGTGTTGTATCTTGCTTTTTTGGCAGCTGATGCACGTTTGAGACCATTTGCGACAATCTTTCTTCAAGTCCGGCCAAATAAAACGTTCTTTGAGCATTTGAGTAGTTGTGGATTGTATTGAAAACTTGACGTCGTAGATTTGATGGAATATATGGCCGTGCTTTGCCTGTCGAAATATCGCAAAAGATTTGGTGATTCGTATTTGGAAGAATGATTTCTTTTAGTTGTAGAGATGAAGTTGAGTTGAGAAGTTTTTTGAGTTCTTCATCGGTTTGTTGTTGATTAACCAAATCAGTATAGTCGATTGCGGATGGTGAACGAATGGCATTTACTCTGGATAAAGCAACTACATTGTTCTTGCCGTTGATATGAATAATATCTGTGGTAAACTGTCCGATGTAGTTCAAATGTCTGAGTTGACGAGGGCTTGATTTCTCCGGTTTTTGTTGAAAGGCGAAAGTAAGAGGTTTGTGGTCAGTGTAAAGAACAAACTGTCTTCCTTCTACCATGTGTTGAAAATGCTTAATTGTCATGTAAGCACTTAGAAGCTCGCGGCCATAGGCACTATATTTGGTTTGGCTTGGAGAAAACTTTTTCGAAAAGAATCCAAGAGATTGCCAATGTTTAGAAACAAACTGTTGAATAACAGCGCCTGAAGCCGTATCGGATGCATCTGTCATTATTGACAATGGAGCATTAACATCTGGATGTGCAAGTAGGGTTGAGTTTGCTAGAGCTTCTTTACAGGCTTGAAAAGCATTTTTGAGTTCGGGCGTCCAATTGATAATGGTTTTATCATTCTTCTTG
Source organism: Epistrophe grossulariae (assembly GCA_929447395.1). Taxonomy (NCBI): domain Eukaryota; kingdom Metazoa; phylum Arthropoda; class Insecta; order Diptera; family Syrphidae; genus Epistrophe; species Epistrophe grossulariae. Next base: position 60,003,196 of record OV839566.1, on the reverse strand, counting down.
TTGCCGCATGGATATGCATGAAGAGGAGCTTGGATCTGAGCAGCTTTGGGAACAAAAGGTCTGTAGAAATTAAGCATTCCCAAAAATCTTCTCAGTTCTTGGACTGTTGATGGCTTCTTGTAGGAGATGATGGCGTCAACTTTACATGGCAATGGTTTGATTCCTTCTTCAGTGACTAGGTAACCCAAGAAACTTACTGATGACGATTCGAATGTGCATTTGGAGGGATTGATGGTAAGTCCATACTCTCGAAATCGCTGAAAAAGCTGTCTGAGTTGCTTCCGATGATCTTCAACTGAGTTTGATGCAATAAGAAAGTCATCAATATATGGAAAACAGAAATCCAGGCCTCTGTTACTTCGTGGACGAATCGTTGAAAGGTTTGCGCAGCGTTGCAAATACCAAAAGTCATCACCATGAACTCATACAGTCCAAAAGGAGTGATAATTGCTGTTTTTGGGATGTCTTCTGGTTCCACAGGGATTTGATGGTATGCTCGTGTCAGATCTATGACGCTGAACACTTTCTTGCTCTTTAGGTGATGAGCGAAATCTCCAATGGGAGGCATGGGATAGCGATCTGAGATGGTGATAGCATTGAGTCGTCTATAGTCGCCAACTAGGTCGCCAGTCACCATTTTTCTTCTTGACCATATGAAGAGGACTCGCCCAACTGCTCTTTGAAGGTCGACAAATCCCTTGGTTGATCATGTACTTGAACTCTTGTTTTGCGGTTTTGAGTTGTTCGGGTGAAAGACGTCTGGCTTTCGAGTATACAGGAGGTCCTTTCGTTTGAATGTGGTGCGTTACTTTATGCTTTGTTTTAGCCAGCAGGTTTGTCTTTGTGATGTCTTCAAATTCTTTCAATAAATCGTAAATGAAGGATGACGGATTTATTATTTGAATATTTGCCGCACTTGGTGAAGTTGTTGCACCAATACCATGTGTTTGAAGACTTGTTTTTCGATCGATTGGTTTCTTGTTTTTAACGTCAACTGAAAGGTCAAAAAATGACTGGAAATCGGATCCAATGATCGGCTCGGTGACTTGAGCAATGACAAAAGGCCAGTTAAAGTTTCTGCGAAGACAAAGGTTGAGTGACATCAAACGTTCTCCATAAGTTGGGATTTCAGAGCAATTCGCTGCATAGAGAACGCGGTTCGATTGGCTGTTCTGCTTTTCTATACTTGTAGGTGGAATGACTGAAATTGTAGTACCGGTGTCTATGAGAAAACATTTTTTGGAAGATTTCTCATTGACATAAAGGCGGACTGGCTAGTCGCTGATTGCTGTCCGCAAATTAGTTTCCCGTCTGAAACTGACAAGGTTCTTGGCACTTCCTTGCTTCTTTGCCATATCGTCGGTGGTAGTAGCAGATGTTTGAATTTTTGGACCTCGATCTCTTCTTGAAGAAATTCTTCGAACGTGAAGAACTTCGGCTTTTAGATACTTGAAGTTGTTTAATTTGATTTTGTAGAGCAGCAATCTGATTTTGTAATTCAGAAAAGGCAGAAACACTGGACGGCGGCGTTGAGACGGAAGCAACATCTGAATTGGAATAGACATCAGAGATTTTATCTGCCATATCTGCCAAAGTTTTGAGATCTTGGTTTTCACTACACGACAGGATGGACTGGGTCGTGTTTGGCAGTTGCTTCATCCGTAAGGTTCTCAGAATGCCTTCCGATATAGTAGGTGAAGAAAGCTCTCTCATCTTTGTAAGCAGCTGAGTTGGTCGTCTTCCATCAAGAGTTATGCCACTGAGAAGGGTCTGGAGTCTCTTCTGTTCCGATTCTTGGAATGCTGCCAGAAGTCGAGTCTTCAAGCCATTGTATTTTTCCGTGGCAGGAGGGCTGGTAACCACGTCTCGGACTTCGGTCAGCACATCAGCTTCTAGGTTTCCAACAAGAGTGAAATATTTCGTGGTATCCGCTGTGATTCCACTGGTGTGGAACTGGGCCTCAAGCTGGAGGAACCACAGGTCAGGGCTCCGCTTCCAGAATGGTGGCACTTTAATGGAAACCTTGGAAATTACTCCTTCGGTGATTTCTTCTTTTGGGTCAGGCATTGTGTTTGGTGTGAAATGTCTTTTGTTGTGTTAGTTAATGGCACCTTTCCGTGGGTCGGGGGAAACCTTATTAACTGTATGTGAATGTTAGTTGTAAGGCACCTTACCGTGGGTCGGGGGATACCTTGTTAATTGTGTTAGTGTGGTATCTTGTGATACCTGTTTAAGTGTTTTAACTCGGGGTCACCAATGTAGTAGCTTCGAATTAAGGGAGAAGCTTACTCGTTGAATTCAAAAATAGAACTGATTTTTATTTAATTTTCAAACACTATTTATACTAAAAGTTTGTTTACATTCGATAAACAAACTTATTAAATTATTCTAGGAATGATTGATAAATTGTTCTTAAATTAAGTGAATATTATTATTTATAAAACTAAGTGGAATATAGTAAATTAATGGATCGCCACAATTCTTTCTTTGCAGATTCTTTAATTCTGTGCTGATGGATTGAAAGTCTGCTTTGGTTGGAATGTCTTTTAGTTTAACATCCAGCATTTTAGATAACGATTCCTCTATTATCAGTTTGAGGTCAGTTATCGCCATTGTCCCAACTGCGGGTTCTTCGCATATACCCAGACCATTGTTAAGAGGAGGATCTGGAGCTATTTCCTTGTGTGGTCTTTTCTGTGATTGCGAGAAATGACAAGATCTTTGTGACGATGGTGGTGTACGGTTCATTTCGAAGGTTGTGTTTGAGTTGATGCTTTTTGTTATATAAAAACTAATGAAATCAATTGGACTCACCAAAATTTCAATGTTTTATGTAAGTACTACTAGTAATGCAAATTAATTACACAATTTTGTTAATTATAAACTGATTAAACAGTATTATTTTAAATAAATTATTAGAGCAACCGTAAACTGAACTTTTCTTTAACACAACAGAGTTGCCAAGCCCAAAATTATAAATAAAAACGATTTAATTTGGAAAAGAAGAGTATTGAAAATTACGACTGGAATAGTTGATTCAACTTGGTTTGTATGGGAGAAGTGTAGTTTGGAAAAAAACACCACAATTCAAGCATCAAAAAGTATAGGAAATAATAAGTTTTTATAAATTTTAGCTATATTTATAGATGAAATCCCTTCTAAAGAACACTTCCACATACTTAACTCAAAAAAATTTAATAAAATTCAATTTAAAGTTTTTTTTTGCAGTGCAAATACATTTCGCCCAGGCACGCCAGAGAAGGATATTTACGAATAAAAATATGAAAATTGAAAGAAATGGGAAAATAGATATTTAAGAAAATATTCAATGTAAATAAGAGTGACGTTTTATTGAAAAAAAATTATATATTGTTGGACAGCAGATTGAAATAACATTTAGCGGTTTTTGACTATGTACATTTCTAAAAATTACAATTTTATGTCAACTATATTTGGCATTTTCATTGGAAAGATAATCAAAATAAATATAATTTTTCTATAAGCACGATTGCAGGTACTGTCTGCAAAACCATGATTAAAATTTAGTTCTACTGTAATTTAAAACACATGTTTTATTTTTAAATTTACCTCCTACTTATACAAATACATACATAAGACTTTGGCTTAGTTTAAAAGTTATATGAAAAGACAATAAATGAAGAACGGATACTCCAAAACTTACAAATAATCGATAACATTTTTATAGAAATATAAATGAAAGTTTTCTCTTGATTAGCAGCAAGCTTAGAACTTGTTATAAAATTATATGAAATACAAATAATAATAAATAATATGTTTTGAGTAACTCTCTTTATAAAAGCATAAGCATAGACATGACTTAGGCTAAACTCATACTGGAGCTGCGAGCAGAGCGGAGATGCGAGAGTTGAGGAGAGCGTCGATGAAAGAGGGGGTTGATCAAAGAGTAGGTATCACATACTGAAGCATTGATAGTCGATTATGATATTTAAAACTGAAATAATGTATTCCTATTTTTTTTTAAAGTTCTTCGCTCAAAAATTGGTACTTATTAAAAAAAAACAGAAGATGAAGTGTCCACCGTCCATGCCTTGAATAAAAGTAGTCGCGAACACGGGGAATTTCACCAGAACTTCGACTGGGTCCGGGAAGATTTTATGCATATTATATCGAATGACCGTTTAAAATGGAAGATGTAGTACATCCACAGCAGAGAGAAAGAACTAATAGAGAGAGTCAAATTTCCTCGTCTCCGTCCCCTCGAAACCTTTTGTTTACATTTTTTATAACGTGTTGAATTCCTCTCGGTGTGTACATGTTTTTACCTCGGGCAGTGCAAAACAAAAAAAAAAGGTGGTGAGTATGCACATCTTCTTGCATATGTATTTGTTCCCACATTTTTTTTATATGGAGTTAATAATTATACATATGCAAGATGGTGCGCAAGTCGCAACATCGTAGCTTGTGGGCTAAAAGAGAGCCACCGTCGAATTTGACTCTCTCTATTAGTTCCTTCTCTCTAATCCACAGTACACAAATCTAAGGTAATATCCATAGATCAAAAATATAAAGATACCAATCCTTCGTACGTTCCATCCCCCAAAACCCATTTGTTTACATTGTTGTATTTGTAATTTCATTTTGTGTCGATGAATAGATGTGAATTGCAACAACAATATAATGCGGTGAGTTTATATGTTTTGACAGTTCTAATTTTTTTTATTAATATGCTGTGGGGAATATTTTATTTTGGTTACTGTGCTTCGTTTACGTCGTTTTTTTTGGGACAAAATGTAGTTATTAGTATACAATTACAATATATATAATATTTTGGTTTACCTTCAGGATCTCTCAACCTTAGCCTCATCGGGTAATGTTTCTGTTTGTGAAAGGAGTGGCCGTCTTTGGACAGTGCCGCAAGTCGAAGGCAAATGAAACTCCAATGCTTTGGAATACTATCCAGAAATAAATATAAACTGCGAGATATTTAGTGCATCTGCTGCAAAGCCAGTTGATTCATATCGATTTGTAATGAAGGAAAGGATCCAGCTCAGCTCAAGTCCGATTATATGGTCTGCTGCGGAATACACTTGCCGAACATTAAGTATTCGTAGACTAGAGATTGGAGCAGAAGTTGCATTTGATATATTGTTTTAAAATCGCAGTTGCCGGCTCAGATGACGTTATTCGCATCTACACAGACGAACCGGCTGCAGTTCCTATTCTTAAAAATCCTATCCGAAAAAGAATCACTACAATGGCTTGAAGACCATACAGTGGCAGCAGTTTGTTGCCAGAAGGGACTCTGCTTTTGGACTATGGACAGCAGTATGCATATAACCCGATCTCTTTCACAAGGTTTCTTCAAGCACGCAAAACCAACAAGAACGACAGGACCAGCAACAAGTGCAAAAGGACCAACAAATTCTTCCAGAGAATGGTCCACAAATACGGCCAGCTAGTTCTATTACCGGCAATGAAAACATAAGTTGGCAGTGGAAGTAAAACTACAAGTACGCATCAGTTGGCTCTACTGCAGACAAGTTCAGCAAGAAACAAGTAAGTTTTAAAATTGTATAGAAACATGTATTAACAAAACTGAATTATTAACTTTATTTATTTCAGAATGGTTGTGATGAGCGGTACGCCAATAACAATACAAAATGGGCAGACATTGGTCCAGGCTGCCTAACAACAAGCTGCGCAACAGCAAGTCGGTAAACAAAAGCAATTATAGATGCATCAAATCAAGCAGCTTCAACAGTCGATTATGCAACAAAAATATAATCAGCAATTAATTAAAAAACAAATCGCCCAACAAATTCAACTTCTGAAGCAGAAAAGAAATAAGCTATGGAAGAGTCTATTCTGTGTTCCAGCAGATATGATCGAAAGCGAAACTTGCGACAAGGCTGGCCACAAGTTCAAGAAAAAGAAAAGTTTCTATTCACCTTCTATTGTTTAATACAAATTTACATTTAATTTCGTTTGTGGCGAAAAAGTATCATTATGTAATATTATGGTAATTTCGTAGTTTTTCTAAGACAATGCAAATTTAAAAAATTTAGGTAGATAATAACTGAATTATGTATGTCGTTCAATATTATTATATAGATTTAATATTATAATTATACTTAAGAACTTTAATAAAAAGACATGAAGCCACGGCTTAATATAATTAAAATGTGTTTTCATTGCTTATGTTCTTACGAATGTTGTTTGGCGAGTGCTTTTTTTATTTCTGTTTTTGAGTAAAAGATTTTGTTGTTTCTTTAAACGGCATTAAGAACTGATTCCAAAAAGGTATCATTCATCTCTGTACGATTTGCCATTGGCCAGATACACTCGAAAACCGTTTCCAATTTTGTCATCATGAAGAAAAATCGAAAAAGTTTTCGAGTGTATCTTACCAACTGTATCACGTACAGCGATGGTTGATACCTTTTTGGAATCAGCAATTGATGCTCTTATAACGAGTATCAAAATTCTATGAAAAAGAATCACCGTTAAAAAAATTTACTTATGGAAGTCCCATGTTGGAACCTGTGTGAGTATTTTAAGAGTTCTTTTTCTCAGAACAACTTTTGAGTAAAAGATTTTGATGTTTCTTTTAAACACATTAAGTGCTGATTCCAAAAAGGTATCATTTATCTCTGTACGATGTACCGTTAGCCAGATACACTTCAAAACCTTTTTCATTTTTCTTAATGTTTCCCATTATGAAGAAAATTGTAAAACATTTTGGAATGTATCTGACCAACGGTAAGCCGTACAGCGGTGGTTGATACCTTTTTGGAATCAGCAACTGATGCTTTAAAAACGAGTATCAAAATTTGTTGAAAAAGAATCACAATTAAAAAAAAATTAACTTCTGGATCTCGCATATTGGAACCTATTTCAAAAACATGGCCGAATTACTTTTAGATAGAATTTTGTTTTAATTTTTGATTGAATTGAAAATAAATTATCTATAACGTAAGAGGACCTTAATAAGAACTCAGAACCGTTTCAATCTTTCCAATGAAGCAACCGTTTCAATCATCCCAATGAAGCAAGTAGTTTTGAAATAACAGCATTTTATATGTAGCTCTTACAAGAATTTCAATAGAAAATCATACGAAATTCTTCCGACGGTTACATAAAAAATGCTGTAACTACAAAGCTACTGACTGTATTGGGAAAGTTAAAACCAACAGTTCTATATTATTAACTCACACTAACTATAGCATAACGTAAGGTGATGATGTGTCATTTATTTATTGTAAGAATGATTGAATGTGTAAATGTATTTTTTATAATTAAATTAAGAATTACAAATTATGTAAAAAACAAATATTTATAATGATTTCTTACATCACTTTATTATTTTTTTCTTTATAACTTTTTTATTTGAAGACAATGTTTTTTTTTATATTTTTAAGATTTTAGAGAAACACTTTTTTATATTACTTCTTTTGGTTTCCTTCTTATCTTGGTTATGAGTTCTTTTGGGCTTTTCGAAACTTTCTGTTTCAATGGGCTTAAAACGATCATCTCGAATTTGAACTGGTTCCTTTGAAGCTATTTCTTTTTGATGTTAAATTCATTTTCTACGGAGGGTGTCTACTGTTGCTACATTGAATTCTTTAGACGATTCAAATGCCTGAAATCAAGATAAATTGGGACTTTATTTAATTTTATTTTGCTAATTGAAATATGCTTGATTTTTTCATGAAATCCTTCATAGTTGCTGATCTTTTGGAATGCACCTTTCAATGACACTCAAACTTTCATCAAAATCCGTTCAACATGCGATCTGCTTCATCAACGACTAAAAATTTAAGTGAGTCAAAAGAGAAGGTATTGCACCCAGTCAAATGATCAGCCAGTCGTCCTGGCATAGTAACTACAATAGTACAATATGAGGACGCGCCATTAGTTTTTGACTTTCGATCAATAGGTCAGTACCTTCAGCAATCACACAAACACCAACACCAAGAGGTTGTCTTGCTACTTGGAATTGTTCTGAAATCTTTTTGAATCATTTATTTACACTTTTATCTTTTCACAAGATGCTCATCGACATTTTTAGCTGGTATGCAAGTTCATGTGTTGGTGTAAAAATCAACGCGAAATGATTTACAGGTTCTTCACTTAGTTTTTGTAGAATCGGCAAAGCAAACGGACATTTTAATTCCAAAAATAACACAAAATTCCAAAAAAAAAAAAACAAATAAATTCTGCTGGTGGAAATTTGTAAACAGAATTTGATAATTGATTTGACGTTTAAGTGCACAACTTTTGTTAATTCACCTCAGATATTTTGGTTGGGGATGTGTTTAAAAATTCTTTTTTGAGGGTGCAGACATACTGTATTGATCAAACAATTTTATTTATGTTGATTTCGTTTAGCAAATCCAGATTTCGATTTAAAATTAGTTTTTTTTTTTCGATTGATTTATTTTGTCATGGTATCAGTATATATTGATTCGTGTATGTGGAATTGGTGGCTGCAAGTTGTACTTTGGGGTTTAGTACTGTAAGGCCAAAATTGTCAAATTAGTGTTCTGACAGATCTGGTTAAAAAAAAATATTTTTATACTATAAGATACCCGTTAGACTGCATTTTCATTTTGCGATTTCGCTATTAGCTGCATTTTACTATCCACATGATCTGTGCCTACGTTCTGTAACTCTCGCCTCGATGAAATTGGTCGAGAAACGTGGGAAAATGGAACAAAACTCATATGATTTGTTTCAATTTTCATCGTTTATTTGACCTCTGGGTTTTGTTCCGTTTCTCGACGCGAAAAGTTATCGCCGAGTTACAGAACATGGGTCCAGATGTATTAAATCCACTTTCATATTATTCACTCGTTAAATCAAATTTTAATCCAATTTCCAAAAAATTGAAAAAGTGCAAAAGTGAAAATTTTTTAATTGATTTTGTGATAGTTTTTCTGACTAGAAAACTAAAAACAAATGATGCAGAAAGCTTAAATTTTGGTTTAAAAAACGATTTGTATACACTTTTTTACGAATCAACTGCACTAGAAGGAAAAAAAATATTTTTACTTTTCAACTTTTGCAAAAAATGGCCAATGTAGTTGAGGCTTAACTCGGCGATAACTTTTCACGGCGATAAACGACGAAAAATGGAACAAAAACGGAACAAAACTCATAGGATTTTGTTCCATTTTCTTGCCGTTTCTCGCCCCGAAAATTATCGCCAAGTTACAGACATGGGTCCTGGATTTAAAATTGAACCTGGATTAAAAGACTGAATAATAAGACAGTAAAAGTACTTTAAGGGTAAAAAAAGGCCGTCGTAAAAGTAGTAGTACGAAAAAGCGTAGGAATATTGTGATTGATTTATTTTACCGTCATATTATTCAGTCATGGGGTTAAATGAACTCTTAACCCAAAAAGCATACAAAACAATAACAAAATTGGGTTAATTGAGTGAAATATACATCCGGGTTTAAATTTTAACCTGGGTTTAACGGCTAAATAATATGGCAGTTAAAGACCAAATATACATTCAACTTCATTAAAAACATTTTTGCAAGCCTATAAGAAAGAGAAGTTAAAATTCAAGACTTTTTATGCGCTTGAAAGGCGAAAAGCATTGGTTTTGAAAAGCCTTAAAAAGGAAAAAACAACATTTTGGATTTCATATTTATTTTTATTATGTATTTTCATTAATCATTACTCTTTCGATCTAATACAATAATTATCCGAAAATTCCACTGCAAATTTAATAATATAAGGTGACGTCTAGACTTTATGATTCGTTTCACTAGATGATATGCTTTTTGGACATAGCCAAAATGGCCGCCGTTTTAGTGGTAGAATGCATAAAGTTCCGCCATTTTAGTGGTAGAATGCATAAAGTAGCACTAGTATGTGTGTTTTAACTATACTATTGCAACTTGATCCATTCTACCACGGTCAGCTGTTTTTTCAGCTTGTAGGCAAGCCAGTTTGACAGCCGAGGATTGGTATCTTTATATTTTTGATCTATGGTAATATCTTTGTATATAATAATGTATAGAATAATGTTCAAGGTCGTTTATTTGGTAGGAGAAAAATTTTATTTTATTTAATTTTGATTTTATAATAACTTACTCATTTGTTTAAAAATATATAGTAAATTTTTTTAAATTTGCTATTTTAAGTAAATGAGCACTAAGATGGGATTTTTTGAAATTCTAATCTTAAGTCGGTTTAAAAAAGGATAAAACTGGTCGAGGGTTTAAAAACTAACTTCTAAACGGAAGGTCGTAGAACATTCATTTATTTTTTATTTAATAGATATTGAAAATTCCAGAACTTTACTAATTTAAAATAATTCTATAAAATCCACAAAGTGAGTTCAAAGTTCAAAATTGAAAAATTAAAAAATTCCAATAAATCAGGGTTAAGTCTGATTGAAATATATTTTATAAAATTAGAAAGGTATTTGAAAAATAAATTATACATGTTTAAGGAAATTCGGATTTTAATTTTTTTTGATACCATTTTTGATATTTCAAAAAGCAGGGATTTTTCGGGGTGGATTTTTACCAATTTTGGATTTTTATCTTTTTACCGGGTTGTTTACAAAATCTGAAAATCGTATAAGTGATAGATATTATTGATTTACATTTGATGTAAAAATTTTAGATTTTTAAAAATGTTTTCAACTAAGATATTGACATATTTCTGTTATTTTATTTTTCACCTCATAACTCTGTAGTTATTGCATCTATACGATTAGTTTTTTTTTTATTCGCATCTAGGAAAATAGACAATTAGTTTGATACATCATTCATAATTGTACAGCCTACACGACCTTCACAATAGTTAAATAAGGAACAGTTTGAAAAATCTCGGAAAAACTAAAAAAAATGGGGTTGTTGTTCATTGCAAACCGACGTGTTTCAGTGGAGAATTGTCCAATTTTTGCAAAATTTCAAAAACACCCGTTTTGCGGTCACTTAAATGCTTATATCTTTGGATCCAATGGTCGGATTTTAAAAATTCGAAATTCAAATTAAAGCCAGAATGACAGGCGTGTACCAGCTACAAACAAATTTTCAAAACCATTCAAAATTTCATACTAAAAATATTGAAATTGGGTTTTTGAGAATAAATTTCATCGAGGCAAACGTAATGAGGAAGAGGAATACTACAAACAAAATAAAAAAAAGTTGACTATGAAGAATATACTGGTTGGAGGGAGATAGGTATTCTAAAGACGGTGGAGTGTGTGAAGTAAAAAAACACAACCTTGGCAAATTGGGTTCGCATCGGAAAAAAAATTGCTATATGTATATAGGAATACACGTTTGTGGTAGGTATTTTTATTTATTTTTATTTATTTATTTTATTTATTTATTTGCTTACTTGCATTTTAAGATACATTATCTTATAAACTAATACAAGTTTTATAATGAAATATTTATTCTAAGCTAATTTAAATTCAAATATTTTACCAGCTTTTCAAATTACTTATTCTAATCCGTTAGAGAACTTTAATTACCTACTTTAATTTGATTTATAAAAAAAAAAAAAAAAAAAAATTTCATTACTATATTGAACTTCTTCAGGTATCCTCCTCTCTCTTGACCACTCCCTTTCCCTTCTACTCTGAGCAAAATATTAAGAAAAAAGAATTAATTAATATTTTAAGTTTTAGGATAAATGTATCCCTAACTCTTTCTTGAAGATATCTATATCATTAATTCGTTTTAAATTTCGAGGTAGTCCGTTCCATAACCGAGTCGCAAAAATTAAGAACTGCCTCTCAGAGGTTAAGCACGTAAATCGAGATAGTAGTAGTTGTGGTGACCTTACTGATGAAGACATATGCAATCTGTTATAGAGATAGCAAGGTTGATGTGACTGCATTACCCTAAACAGCAATATCAATGTCCTATAACGAACGAGATTATCGAATGTGAGATTATATATAGCTTTTGAAAATGAGGATACTCTATCAAATCTACCCCTCCCTCGATCACTTCCTCTCCCACATAGGAAGCGAAATAGCCGACTATTGTTACCTTCTCATCTCCTACCCACCCCAGGTTGCTGGTGAAAAAACCATCCAACGAACCCCCCCTTCGATTCCTTTCTTAACCATCCTTATAATCAGTCCTTCCATCAGTGCTAAACTGCCTGACTCCCTAACCTTTCTCTCCTTCCCTCAATCTACCTCCCAATTGGGCTGGATCTAAGGTGTTACACGACCCGTGCCGATGATCAGCCTGGCTGAGGGCCCAATTAAAAAACTAGCTCAGTCGCTAACGGAGTATCCGGATACCTGGCGACCTCCGGATTAACCAGCCTTATCTGTATACACGGATCTCTGTACAGATGGACCACCCCTTATCCGCTACTCGTGGGATTCAAATGAACAATTTTAAAACAAAACAAACAAAACAAAATTTAAAGACCGTACCGGCCAGCAGTACGACGGCAAAGTTGTCTGCTGCTCATCCCTATTCCACTGGTGCTGACAAGGCTGTGGACACTCACAGCCCTGTTGTCGCCAGTGGAATAGCGGATAATGTGGTAGAATTACCTCCTTCCTGTAGTGAGGCAGTTGTGAAGAACGGCTCCTCTACTACCACAGAGAGTAAACCTCTCAACTCTTCAACACCGCGAGTCGGTGGTAGTAGGGCTGCGGTGCCAGGTCCTTCTACCACCAAAGCCAAGAATCCTAAGGAAGGTCCTGGGGGAGATGGGCGAAAGCTCAGACCCTCCAGGGCCTACCACAGGGACATGCGTAATGCTAAGAGGATTCTCCAGACGTTTGGTGAACAACTAGGCGCTGGAGGAAACTCTCAGCACGACGCCAAAATAGAATGGGCCAAGAGCTTCTTGGCTAGACAAGACAAGACCAGACAAGACTCAACGTCGAAGCGACAAAGGTCTATGGAGGGTAGTGTTTCACTACCCAAACGCCCCAAAGTGCTAAACACCAGCACTTCTCTTGACCCTCGTAAGGCAAAAATGTCCTTCAGTGACGTTCTGAAGGACAAAATGGTAGTCGCGATTATCGACAGAAGCGACGTAGATGGCACGATCTCTGCCGAGAACTGGATATTGGTCAAAGGACAGCTGGCCTTCAGTTTTCTAGAGATCATGTCTGACAATCCGGGACCACCGCCCATCACAAAAGATGGCGGTTGGCATCAGGGACACATCAAGCTGATGGTCTGTGATGATCGGAGGTCGTGCGATCTACTGACGCTGGCGGTTAGCCGACTTGGGGAGGTCTGGCCTGGTGCTAAGCTGGAGGTTGTCGCAAAGGAAGACATTCCTTGCAGACCAAGAGCTCGCATCACGGTTCCGGCCATATTCAAGGAAGCTGACCACGTCCTTAAAATAATCAGGCTCTCCAATCCAACCCTTCCTACTCACAACTGGAAGGTTGCGAAACTAGAGGAGCCAAAGGGACCCTACAAGGGTGCAATTGTTATCATCAATGCAGAGTCCCTTTCTCCTCTGGCGCAATCGAAAGGTGTGATTAGGTTCGGGTTTGATGAAATACCGCTGAGGGTCTACAAAAAAGATGGGGCCGAGGCACAAACCCTTCCCCCTTCCCCACCCATACAAGCGGAAACGGTTGCTGGGGAGCCTGGTGCATCTGTCACATTTCCTTCATTGGAAGACGATGCATCCCAGGCATCCCCTGTAGCAGTGGAAGCTCCTATCGACCAAGGTTTTTCCGCAATGGAGGCCGAGGTCTACGACAGCGGAGATGAGGACATTCTTTTAGAATCGTCCTCTGATATAGATGACTCCGACATCACTGTGTTGGAGGCTGATCGGGAGTACGGTAGCGAAAATGCTGCGGTTACTCCAGATTAACCTCCAACACTCCATAAAGGCTTCGGCCTCCCTTCTTCTTCGCCTATCCAGCAGCGATGAAGATATTGTCCTGATTCAAGAACCCTGGATTGTTAAATCCATTGTTCGAGGAATCAGGACTCCTAAATACTACGTGCTTTATGCATCAGGTGAGGTTGGACCCAGATCTTGCATATTAGTAAAACGTAGCCTAAATGTATACTTACTCCCTAATTTCAGCGATCGAGATATCACCGCCGCAAGTCTGGAAACAGCCAGAGGAACATTCTGGCTGGCGTCGGCGTATCTCGGCCACGACCACCTTGGCCCTCTCCCGGGTGACACCCTGGAGAGATTAATAGCTGAAGCGCAAAGGCTCAACATTGGCCTCATCATCGGAAGTGATGCTAACGCCCACCATACAGTGTGGGGTAGCACGGATATAAACGACAGGGGTGAGTCTCTTTTCGACTATATTCTAAACACTAACCTACTCATAAGTAACGTTGGTAAAGAGCCAACCTTTATTACTAAAAATCGACAGGAAGTTTTAGATATAACTCTTGTCTCCGACTTCATTAATAATAATATTTTGAACTGGAAGGTATCTAAAGATCACTCCTTTTCTGATCATAGATACATCCAATTTAACTTTATAAATGAACCACCTTGCCAACCGATCTTTCGAAATCTAAAAAGAACAAATTGGCCAAAATACAAGAGAACGTTAAATAGTTTAGTAAAACCTGAACTCTTTAATACCCCCTCCAACACTGAAGATCTTGACGACAAAGTCAATAATCTAACAGTAGCCCTAAACAAAGCTCTAGATACTGCATGTCCTCTTATACAAGTAAGAGGTAAAAAGAAACCACACTGGTGGAACTCAGGGCTAGATCCACTTCGAAAAGAATGCAGAAAACTCTTTAACAGAGCGAAAGCTTCTAGAGACATGTCTGACTGGGATTCATATAAAGAATCACTGAAGATATATAAAAAAGAACTGAGGAAAACCAAACGATCGTCCTGGAGAAACTTCTGTAGCAACGTGGAAGATTGCTCTGAAGCAAAAATCCAATCATGCCTAGCTGCTTGAAAAACGCCTCTGGCCTCTGGACCAATTCAAGCGAAGAATCGCTCAACTTGCTACTAGACGTTCACTTTCCTGGTAGCTCTAATATTATTAATAACATTGTACCAAATAGTTGTGACAATACATTATATCCCCCTCAAGGTCTAGTCACTAGGGAAAAACCCAAATGGGCTATTAACAGCTTTAAGCCATATAAATCTGCAGGTCCGGATGGTATAATTCCAGCTGAACTGCAAGAAAATGCAAGTTTTCTAATACCCATCCTAGAAAACATCTTCAAGGGATGCCTTAAATTGGCATACATCCCGATGTCTTGGAGGCAAGTTAAAGTAGTTTTTATTCCAAAAGCTGGAAAATCCAGCCACGTTAACCCTAAAGACCTAAGACCTATCAGCTTATCATCATTCCTTCTCAAAACTTTTGAACGTTTAATCGATATTCACTTAAGGGCAAGTATTGACAAGTCCCTCCTTTCAAAAGCTCAACACGCCTACAACAAAGGGAAATCAGTTGAAACGGCTCTACATAGTATAGTACGTACAATCGAATATTCCCTCCATCATAAAGAGTACACCTTAGTTGCCTTCTTAGATATAGAAGGTGCATTTAACAATGTCGACACATCTGCAATTGCACGTGTATTGACATCCCTGAAGGTAGATAAGTCGATCAGCGAATTGATTAATCAAATGCTGATAAGCAGGATTATCAATTCAAAACTGGGCGATTTTACTGCACAAAGGGGTGTCAGCAGAGGTACGCCACAAGGTGGTGTCCTATCCCCTCTCCTCTGGAACTTAGTAATAAATGATTTACTAATTACTCTAGAAAGAGAAGGATACAAAGTGTTTGCTTATGCGGACGATGTTGCTATTGCGGTAACTGGTAAACATCCCAATATACTAAAAGAACTCTTACAAAACGCTTTAAATAAGCTCACCAGATGGGCAAATCGGTGTGGTCTAGGCGTTAACCCACAAAAAACCGACCTTGTCCTCTTCACAAGGAAATACAAAATCCCAATCATTGACCCTCCCCTCATAAACGGTGTACCACTTAAATTCTCTGATCAAGCAAAATACTTGGGTCTCATTTTGGATAAGAAATTAAGTTGGAAACCTAATATTCAAGAGAGAATAAACAAGGCCACAGTAGCCCTGTTCTCCTGTAAAAAGGCCATTGGTAATAAATGGGGCCTACAACCCCGCATTACACACTGGCTATATATCTCGGTCATAAGGCCGATCCTTACTTATGGAGTAGCGGTATGGTGGACGGCGCTAGATACAGCGACAAATCGCGATAAACTCAGCAAAGTCCAACGAACAGCCTGCCTGTGTATGGGAGGAGCACTTCGCTCTACCCCCTCCGCCTCACTTGATGTTCTGTTCCATCTAATACCGCTGGACATTTTCAGCAAGCAAACGGCCGCTAATACAGCCATACGGCTTCAAGCCTCCTCTCTGTGGATCAATAATGGAATTGGCCACACCACTATTTTGAACTCGTTCAGAACTATAAACAGTAATATTGACTACACCATACCCCATCCTCAGTTTAATAACTATAGCTTCAAAGTGACTATACCTCCCAGGTCTTCTTGGGAGAATACATCATTTTTGAACGATGATCCTATAAACTTTTATACAGACGGATCAAAAACGGAGGATGGGGTTGGTGGAGGCGTATACTCAGATAGACTAAACTTAAGTCTCTCCTTTCGTCTACCAGATCATTGTAGCGTGTTCCAAGCTGAAATCCTGGCTATAAAAGAAGTCCTTTCCTGGCTTAGAGAAAACGTTATATCAACTAATGATATACGCATCTTCTCGGATAGCCAAGCTGCGTTAAAGTCCCTAGACTCTGTCTCTCCTAACTCACTAACAGCCCTAAATTGTCGATTATCTCTTACGGAGATGGCTACACAGTTCAACATTCACCTTTTTTGGGTGCCGGGCCATAGAGACATTCCAGGAAATTGCAAAGCTGACGAACTTGCAAAAAGCGGAACAACTTTACCTCTGCTGGCTCACAATGCTAGCATAGGTATCCCCTTAGCTACATGTAAACTCATGCTAAAGCAAGATACCATAGAGAAAACAAACTTCAGGTGGAATAACACCACCACCTGTTTAGCGACAAAACTAATTTGGCCTAATCTTAGCGCCAGGCGCTCAAAACAATTAATCTCTCTGAGTAGATTGCACATTAGCTACGTTATAGGTGTCCTGACTGGGCACTGCTTAATAGGAAGGCATGCTACTCGACTCGGAGCCCCTGCAAATGATTTTTGTAGGAGTTGCATGGACGAAGAGGAAGAAGAGACAATCTCTCATCTTCTATGCACATGCCCTGCCTTATCACAAAGACGTAGAATCCACCTTGGAGACTACTACTTCAACGATACCAGCGATCTAAAAAACTCTGACATTATTTGTCTCCTACGCTTCATTCGAAGCTCCAATTGGTTCAACGAGTTAAGCTGATCAACTGATCCATGTGGTATCACAACGGACCATATTTTGGTCTAAGTGTGTTGGATTTCCCAACCAACAGCCACTTTAACCTAACCTAACCTATCAAATCTTTTTAAACCAAAGATATATCTCGCAATGCTATTATATGCGACGTTTAACTTTCTTCTGCTGATGGAGTCACAGTTTCCGTAAATTTCACATCCGTAAATCAATATAGGAATAATTAACGTTTTGGAGAGCATTATTCTAGTTTTGAGTGGAGTATAATATTGGGTGGCCCACAACGTACGGAGCACTCCATAGACCTTACCTACAGCTATGTTGATATGTGTATCCCAAGTTAGCTTCCGATTAAAAACCATACCTAGATTTCTCACGGTATCTACATATTCTAAAGCAAGACCATCGAGATAGATTTGTGGAAAGTATGAAATGTCTACCAGTTTTTTGGAAATGATAATGCATTTAGATTTGCTTGGATTTAAAAACAGACCATTGTTCTTACCGAAAGATGAGATACTTTTTAATTCTTCATTTAAGACTGATACAGAATCTTCAATCATACCAAGAGGACAACTTTTATATAATTGAACGTCATCAGCGTACATTTGAATATTAGTTTGTGAAATAATTTGTGGCAGTTCATTTATATATATGGAAAACAGAAGAGGACCAAGAATAGATCCCTGAGGTACGCCTCTTGATGTTGAGAGAAAATCTGATAGCTTATTATTCACCATTACAGCCTGCTTTCTTTCGGTTAGATAGGAATAAATCAGTTTTACTGCAGAGTTTGAGAAGTTGTACAATTGCGATAGCTTTTTACAAAGATTCAAATGATCAACTGTATCAAATGCCTTTGAAAAATCCAGTAGTATTAAAAATGTTACCTTACCTTCGTCTAAAGCCCCTCTTATGTCTTCAATGACATTAATAAGTGCTGTAGAACAGCTGTATTTTTGTCTAAATCCAGATTGCTTTGGTGATAAAAAGTTATTATATCTGAGATAGCAAATTATTTGGTTTTGTACAGCTTTTTCGAAAACCTTTGATAGAAAAGGAAGTATTGATATTGGTCTAAAGTCATGCGCACTTTTTGGAATAGGTAGAATCTTACCCATTTTCCACTCATTAGGATAAAACCCAGTTAGTAAAATTGTATTAAATATGTGCGTGATGTGTGGCAATAAGATCGGCAAAATAACTTTCAAAAACTTCGGGGATATGTCATCTATTCCAGTAGCATTCGATTTGATCGACAAAAAGCATTTAACGACATCTGTACTCTCTATTCTTGAAAATTCGAATGAATTATTTTCATTGAAAGGCAAATTTTCATATTGAAAAGGAGAAGAAACAGGAAGTGAAGGGAAAGGTAGTGCAACAAATTTTTGGTTTAATATATTACAGTCAATGTCATCCGAGACTACTAGACTCTTTTTGCTTCCTATTCCTAACTCTCTCAAGTTTTTCCAAAGATTTCGCCCATTCAGAGATGAATTGAGATTGGCGCTGTAAAACAACCTTTTAGCAGATTGTATTTTGCTTACAACAAGATTACGAAGAGCTCGATAATTTTGCTTAAATTCCTGGAGTCTAAAGCGTTCCCAATTATTAAACGCTTCGTTTCTACGCTTAATGAGCAAACGAATTTCAGGTGTAAACCATGATCTTTGGCAAGGTTTTCGAATTTTTGTACGTAGAGGAACAAAATTGTTAAAAAGGTCGATTATTTTAGAGTTCAAAAATGCTACTTGATCATTCGGATTTGTTAAATAATAAACGTTATTCCAATCTATACTTCTAGTATGTTCTTCAAGTCTGACGTAATCAATTGCATTGAAGTCCCTGTATTTATAATGAAAGTCAGATTCTTGCACCGCAAAGTCAAAAGTCATGTATATAAGATCATGCTTTGAAAAACCAGCTGCTGAAAGTTGATCTTGAAAAAGTACTTTATTAATATCGCTCACAAAAAAGACATCTAATAGAGTCTGTGAACTTTCGCAAAAGTGTGTTGGAACAGTAATATTAACTGGAAACATGTTAAAAGTTCTCATTCCATCAATTAAATTTGTTTCCAGTAACAAATTGCTGTTGAAGTCACCACATACAACTATGTTAGAAGATTGAATAGATATATCTTCCATCAAATAGAAAAATGAGGCCAGACTTATGTATCTATTTGGTCTGTACACTGTACCAATAAGTAGATTATCTTCACCACATACTACCTCCACAAATAAATATTCGATTCTACTACTAGCGTCTGATTGATATTTGATTTTACTTGTTATAAACTCTCGTACAAACATCGCCACACCACCACCTATTCGTCCTTGTCTATCTACGCGAAAAAGCTTATAACCATCCAATCCGCACATTACGTCACTAAAATTACTGTTAAGCCATGTTTCGGAAACGCAAATCACATCAACCTTGCTTCCCACAAAAATATCCCTGAACTCATCAATCTTGGGCAACAAACTTTGAGCATTTAAATGACAGATTGTAAAACCGTTTTTTTGTGCAGTAAAAATATTAACCATTGATCGCAGAACATCATGATTGGATTCATATGTGGAAAAACCGTTTATTACATCAGAAGCCATTTTAGTTGACTATACTTTTATCCCACTCAGAGCAAAAATTTAAAAGAAAAGCAGCACAAAAGAGAAAAAAAAAAAGAAGATAATAAGAAGAAAATATATTATACAGGGTGTCCCGTAACTCAAAGTCAAGCGGGTAACGGGTGATAGGGTAGGTTGTACCTGTTCTGGAAAAAATAAGAAAAAAAATCTATCTCGCTTGCTTAAGTAATAATAGCAATATTTAGAAAAATAGTGAAAATCGATACCCTAGACCGCATTTTTAGGTACTGTGGTCACAAATTTCCGAATTTTGACGTGTTTATTTTTTTTACGTAATTCTAAATAACCATGCTATTGATTTCAATCACAAATTTAAAAATAAATATTGTAAGTTTCGAAAGAAAAATAAAGTTTGACTGAGTCATGTTTCAAAAAAAATTTTTAAGCTGACTTTGACACTTCATAATTAAAAAAAAATGTACTACACTACCTTGGCAAGTTTTTAAAAAAATTGGCGCGTTTCATCAGGATTTCAAAATGGTACAACACTTGCTACTTATTAATTCGTAAAAAATATTTTTCATTTTTTATTTGCAAAAAACACCTCAATTCACTTCAATCACTTTTACGAGAATAATGCTTTTTTGTACTCAAAAATCAATTTTACCAAGGTGAACGTAACATAAACAGAGGCACTAGAATCAGACACTGTTTGCCATAAATAAGAGTGAGACAGATCTACATTACGTAATATGGTACGCTACGATCTACGTTCGGTACGCTACGTTTCTGGTTTTACTCGCAACATCTCACAATCGTGCGCTTTTGTTACCCTGGACTCGAAAAGTGTTGTGGAAATTATGTTAGTTATTATCTATTAATAGGTACTAAAAACTTCACAAATTTTTACCAACATATCAACTCTGAGAGCGTATAGTTACGAGGGAGCAAACTTTGTATACACGTTGCATATGGTATACGGGTCACGGGTGGTAGTTGTTTTGATTTAAAATTCGATGAGCAATGCTTTTCGGTATTCCAGTGGATCTTTCAATCGCACTGATCAAGCGCTGGGATCACATTCAATTCAATTTAATTTTAAACTCCTTCGTCGTTATGTCGTTGGGGTCTCCCATCTGCAGCGCCGCCATACGAGTACTAAAGGCAATCGTCCTTGCGAGTATGATAGGTGTCCATAGATGAACACCCGGTGGTCATGAGTGACGCCCCACAATTGGGTACCTTTCGATCCACTGGAATACCGAAAAGCATTGCTCATCGAATTTTAAAACAAAACTACTTCCACCCGTACCATCTGCAACGTGTACAAAGTTTGCTACCTCGTGACTAAACGCTCCCAGAGTCGATATTTGCAGAACAATGTTGGGGAAAATATGGAAGTTTTTAGTTCCTATTACTAGATAATAACTGACACAATTTTTACAACAATAATCGAGTCCAGGGTATCACAAAAGCGCACGATTGTGAGATGTTGCGAGTAAAACCAGAAACGTAGCGTACCGAACGTAGATCGTAGCGTACCATATTACGTAATGTAGATCTGTCTCACTCTTATTTATGGCAAACAGTGTCTGATTCTAGTGCCTCTGTTTATGTTACGTTCACCTTGGTAAAATTGATTTTTGAGTACAAAAAAGCATTATTCTCGTAAAAGTGATTGAAGTGAACTGAGGTGTTTTTTGCAAATAAAAAATGAAAAATATTTTTAACGAATGAATAAGTAGCAAGTGTTGTACCATTTTGAAATCTTGATGAAACGCGCCAATTTTTTAAAAAACTTGCCAAGGTAGTGTAGTACATTTTTTTTTTAAATATGAAGTGTCAAAGTTCGCTTAAAATTTTTTTTTGAAACATGACTCAGTCAAACTTTATTTTTCTTACGAAACTTACAATATTTATTTTTAAATTTGTGATTGAAATCAATAGCATGGTTATTTAGAATTACGTAAAAAAAATAAACACGTCAAAATTCGGAAATTTGTGACCACAGTACTTAAAAATGTGGTCTAGGGTATCGATTTTCACTATTTTTCTAAATATTGCTATTATTACTTAAGCAAGCGAGATAGATTTTTTTTCTTATTTTTTCCAGAACAGGTACAACCTACCCTATCACCCGTTACCCGCTTGACTTTGAGTTACGGGACACCCTGTATAAGAGAAAAACAAAAAATACTAAAGATAAATATAAGAAAAAACAAATTTAAGGAATAATAAAGAATTAGATATTGAATATATTCGAAAAGCAAAATAATAAAGTAAAAGGAATCAAATTAATTATAATTAATATTGAATATACAGGATAATTAAAATGAGAAAATAATTAGGAATAAAATAGTTTGAGAAGCGCTTTATTATTCAGTTTGACCGTTCGCTGGCATGGCAACTCCTTCTAAGTCTTCGATGTTTTCAATCAGCTGGGCATCATCTCCCACATGACGTCTGACGTAAACAAACCCACGCATGGTATGCACAGATGACAGTTGTTTAAGTTTTTTTTGGCGAAGTGCTACCTGCAATAGGTGATAGTTTTTTTTTGTTAGACACTCCCGAAGAAAGATGGGAGTTTCTCTATCTTGGTTCATTCCAACGTCGCGTAAACAAAGCTGTTTTTTAGCAGGATCGCTGCTACGTTTAGCAATCGATTTTAACACGAAGTTTTTATCATACGGTGATTGGAATTTTATCAAGATTGCTGACCTCTGGGAAGTGTTGTTAGCTGGGCGTGAACGAAAGATGCCATTAAGAGATGGTGGTTTTATTTCGAGTGTATGACACAGGTGATTAAAGAGAGATTTTAAATTCTCATCTTTTGTTGGCGGGATACCGTAGAGGACAGCATCCGATGCTATGTTTTTATTGTTTTGTGATTCTTGTGCTAATTCTATTTCGTGAAGTTTTTCTGTGACATCATTTAGTTGCGTGTTGGTACTTTGTAATTCGGTTTTTATTGTAGTGAGTTCTGTCTTCATTGTTGTTGTTAAATAATTGACATCATATTTGAGCTTGTTTACGTCTTCCGTATTTGTTTGGTTTGAGCTAGCGATCTCATCGACTCGTTTGCTTATATTTGTAATGCTGGTTTTGATTTCGTTTATTTGTGCTTCAATATTTTTAGTTATTTTTTGCTCTGAGTTTTGAATTTGTGTCGATAATAATGAGATAATAAACTCGCTTTGTTTCGTCAATCGTTCATCCATTTTATCCCACATTGTGTTTTCATTCAGAGCAGAGGCAGTATTTCGGTGTGCAGATTTTAGAGCTGACATTTGAGGTGAGTTTTTTGCAGCATCAAAAGATGTGTTAAGCGGCATATACACAGTTCAAAATCTCATCAAGCATGGGAGAGTGTATGAGTAAAATTGCCACACGTATACGTTGTGTGTATGCTTGAAGTAAAATCAAAACTTTTTGATTTTTGGTCAATCCAGTAGTCAAGATTGACGTAGTGTATATTTGTGATTGAATGCTTGATCATGCATGTGCTCATTTTCATATTGAACAGCGATGAGGCAACATACAAATTACCTTAAAATTCAGAAGAAAATTCAAAATACTGGCAGCGGATAAAAATCCTCACATGTCTTTTCATCTGAACAAGTACGTTTAAATGAGTGATTGAAAACTCATGCTTGATGTGTGTATATTCAATGTGAAACTTGTTTTACTAACACACTCTTCCATGCTTGATGAGATTTTGATGTGTGTATATGCCGCTTTAGCCTTGCTCGAATTACCCCTACTGGTCATAGTTGCTATAATTTGAGTAGGTATAACGTTTTTCGGAACACAAATTAAAGAAGAGCGTATTTAAAATGTCACTTGAGATTTTAAATAATTTCGTTTTGTTTTTTTATTTTGTTTTTTACTAATTTATGAAAAACATTCACTTTGTTTCAAAATTTTGATAATAAAGTCAAACACGGTATCTTTAAAACCAACTAATTACATTTATTGTCGAAACCTGAGTGCTACGCAAAACTTAGTTGAAACTACCGCCAGAACTAACACGTCTACTCTATAGCTTTAGACATTACATTCTAAAGACGGTGGAGTGTGTGAAGTAAAAAAACATAACCTTGGCAAATTGGGTTCGCATCGGAAAAAAAATTGCTATATGTATATAGGAATACACGTTTGTGGTAGGCATTCATAATAATTGCAAAGGTCCCCTCATAGTTGGTTTGGTAGGCTAATAACTTTTGTTCTAATAATGGGATCGTTAAGGTTGAGGCCTTAAAATTTAGGTAGAATGTCAGGATACATTTTTTTTACAAAATCATTGAGTAACATAAAAGAATATAATATATGTATGTGAAAAAGGTAATTAATTTAAAATTTAATGGAAACACAAATTTAATACAAAAAATATTTTCATGCACGTGTACTTGACCCTTTAAAGAAAATATGTTGTGGGTTAGAGTACATTTTGTAGGTAATTTTTTATTTAATAAAATAGTAAGAAAGGATTGATTTGGTTGGTTATAACTTCTGTTTTATTAATCGTATCTGTAAGATTAAGCTCTTAAAATAAATGTAAAATGTCAGGCTAACTTATTGAGTTAAAAAATCATTGAGATCATATAAGAATGTATGTGAAAAAAGTGAATAATTATAAAATATAATTTATAAAATATTCAAACTGAATGAAAAAAAATAGGTTTCACTAGCATGGGCAACAAAATTGAAATCAAAGTTGGTTTATAAGTAGGTAGGAAGGTACATTTTTTAGTACTTGAAAAATGAAAAAATAGGTAGGATAGGTAGGTATTTGATTTTTTTTTTTGAAAAATAATGTTCCGATGTATGTACATAGGTATTTCAATTGATTTTAAAAAATGTGATACCAATTTTCTTTTTTTTTAATTTTTCTAAAATTATTTTTCCAAATAAAAAGTAATTTTTTGTCGACAAAAAGCTTTAATTAATATATATAGAATTACATACATAGGTACCTACTTAAGTGCGAATTTATTTTTTTTATTCTGTCTAGATGTAGATATAGGTGTAGGTATGTAGGTAAGTAAAAGCATTTTTTTTCGAAAAAAAGTTGTTTTTTTTTTTTTAATTGTTACGTTTATTTATATCGTTTTTGGAAATTTGCATACGAAATACCCCTTTTTTTAAATTTTTACTAAATGTCTAATCAAAAAATGATGGTTCTGAAAAAATAGGTAATTAAATTTTTCCGAAAAATAGTTTTACGAGTACCTATCTATTTCAATAGATTTTTAAAATTTGCAAAACTAAATTTTAATATTACCTACCTATTTAATTTTTTTCCGAAAAAAATCATTTATTTTTTTTAGAAAAATAGTTTCCAAGTGTAATTCAATCGATTTTTAAAATTTACAAACCAAATTTACATTTATACCTATAATTTTTTATAAAATTTTCTAACCAACAAAAAAGTTTTTTCCGAAAAAAATAGTTAAATTTTCTTGGAAAAATCTATTTCACATGTACCTACCTATTTCAATGGATTTACAAAATTTTCAAAACAAATTCCCATTTTTTTTAAATTTTTTATAAAATTTGATAACTTAAAAAAATGTTCTTTCCATTAAAAAATTATTTATTTATTTTTAGAAAAATAGTTTTCACGTGTATTTCAATCGATTTAGAAAATTTGCTTTTTTTTTAATTTTTACAAATCATAGATGGAATTGATGGTGTGGAGGTAATAGTGGATGATTTTTTGGTATTAGGTAGAGGTGACACTATGAATGATGCTATACGAGATCATAATATAAATTTGGAAAAATTATTGCAGACTACGAAAAAAAAATTTAAAGCTTAATCCACTTGAGGCAAGAATCGGACGGACTACTGTTCCTTTTTTCGGATTTATTTTGACATCTGACGGGTTAAAAGTAGATGAAGGAAAGGTAAGCGATATTTTGCAAATGGAGCCACCTAAAAATGTCAAGGACACACAACGGTTTATAGGAATGTGCACTTATCTTACAAGATTTTTACCTAAGCTCTCTGAGGTGACCGAACCGTTAAGAATAATTTGTCACAAGGATGCGGAATGGCATTGGGGATCTCATCAGCAAGAATCATTTACAAAACTGAAGAAAATGATTGTGGAAGCTCCAGTACTAAAGTATTTTGATACGAATAAGCACACAGTTATAGAAAGCGATGCAAGCAGCATAGGATTAGGGGCAGTATTGAAGCAAGATGGTCATCCAATAGCCTACGCTTCTCGAGTTTTAACAAAGACGGGACGTAAGTATGCACAAATATGCTTAGGCATCGTCTTTGCATGTAAGCGTTTCGATCAATATCTCAGTGGGCAGAACAAAATTACTGTGGAAACAGATCATCTTCCATTACAATCGATTTTTAAGAAATTATTGTTAAAAGCCCCCAAACGAATTGAACGAATGCAGCTGTCTCTTCAACGCTACAATTTAGAGATAACATATAAAAAAGGAAAATTGATGCATATTTCCGATGTTTAATCAAGGCTACCATTTGGGCAAGCAGAAAAGGGAATGGAACTAAACGAAGACGAAATTTATCAGATTAACAAAATTGAAAAAATACTATTACAGATAGCAGAAGTAGATCCCTTAAGTAACATTCTTATTGGAGATTCACGCCTACAAGCAATAAAAGAATCAACCGCTGTTGATGAAGAAATGGTGAAACTTAAAGAACGCATTTTAAATGGATGGCCAATTAACAAAACCGACTTAGAAGAAATGGAACACCCATACTGGAACTACAGGGATGAACTAACTATAGCAAATGGATTTGTTCTAAAAGGTTCACGACTTTTAGTTCCAGCAAATCTTCGTCAAGAAATTTTACAAAGAATCTGTGCTAACAGAACTCCAACAAACAAACTAAAATGCCATTGCAGTGTCCTTCTTTACCAGATTATCCTTTTCAGCGTCCATACCTAGACCTGTGTGAAGTTGAAGATAGCAACAAAAAGAAGATACTACTCGTGACGGCTGATTATTACTCTGACTTCATCGAAGTGGATGAACTTAAAGAAACAAATGCCAGGACAATCATTAAATGCTGTCAAAAAAATTTTAGCCGGTTTGGTATACCTGAAGTGGTTGTCACAGATTGTGGAACCTCATTTGTGAATGCGAATTTTAAACGTTTCGCTGAAGAATGTGAATTTCTACACTCACGCAGCACTCCTTATCATCAGCAAGGGAATGGCAAGGCTGAAGCATCAGTTAAAATCGTAAAAAAATTATTCACAAAAGCAAAAATCGTAAAACAAAGTTTCTGGAAGTATCTACTGGAATGGAGGACGACAATCAAGAAAATTGGGTCAAGCCCTGCGCAGCGACTCATGAGCAGACGACTACTTTCGTCCATTCCTTTGACAAAAGATAAGCTGAAGCCACGTGTATTGAACGATGTACAACCTATGATCGAGAAGCAGCGACAAATCAGTAAAAAATATTATGATCGTGGTGTGAGAAATTTACCAAAATTGGAGCATGGACAAGATGTTTATGTGCAGCTTAGACCAAACGACCGACATTCACGTTGGTCTTAGGGAGAAGTCATTGACGTACCCTCTGACCGAAATGTACTCGTTAGCGTTGACGGCCACCATTATTTACGAAACCGACAACATGTAAAGACATATCCAGATGGTGAATCCATAAAAACCCCAACAGACATGGAGAGGATAAGCTCGCAGCTTCACAGCATGAACAGCGTTACGATACACCAAAAGACACTTTGCCGCAAACAGGTCAACTTACATCGCCGGATAATACATCGCCTGAAAATGACAACCCACAACCTGCTGAAATAAGATGCTCAACTCGAGTTAAGAAAATGCCTGATCGATTTGTGCCTAGTACTTAATATTTTGAATTATTTGTATTGAACTAGTGAATCTACTATTATTGAACTAGTTAATTAATATAAAAAAAAAAAAATTTGAATTATTGAAACATCGCAATCTGAATTAATCTTAAAATGAAATGTTTATTTTAATTTCTTAAAAAAGTAAATATATTTTATATTAGCTTACTAAAGAAAGAGAGATGTTATAGTATTGGTATTCAAACATAACGTTGTTATAGTAATGGTATTTTAATATAACGCATTTCATTTATATAATTGTAACCAAGATATGTAACACATCATTGAATTCAATAAATCAGTTAATCGCCAGATCTTCTTAACTTAACACCTTCCTAGGGAAAAACCATAATAAATGCAAAATATAAATGCAAAATATAGCAACGTTGCATTTACCTCACATATTATGAAATTTAACAACGTTGCTTTGATATATTAAATTTTCATCAAATTTGAAAATTTAAAATATTTCGCTTCAAATAATACCTACATATATCTATACCTAAACCTATATATATACCCCTGTGATGACACAGCTTCGTGTTACTTCGCATCATAATCGATATTTTTCTGACTGGAAATAATTATTTAATGGTTACGCATGGCTAGGTAAACTTTCGTTTTTGATCAACATCTTTCTTTGTGATTTTACTATGATTTTCCAAAACAATTAAGGAACAACTTGCGAGTGAATTAAACAGATATCCCATTATCAATGGGCCAAACTGAAGCTGGTGATAGGACAGGTCATCACCACTCAGAATTTAGTAACTTGTCCGTACCGCATCATAACGGTTTTCGAATAACGGCTGTTTTTTGAAATTTCGATAATCCCTTACTTACTGTTTGGTCACCCTGTCCATATTCCATAATTAATTTTTTGTTTTCCTTAATTTTTTCATTTAAATATTGTATGTTGGAAGACCAATTTCTTGCATTAAAATATTTTTGATGTCCTGCACCAAAATAAATAGATATGTAATATGGTATAAAAAATACGCATACTAGCGTTAAATCAAAAGTTATAACAATTTGAACTCAATCAAACAGGGTTGTAAAACAAATAAAAATAAATCTTTTTTCTTAAATAATAGCTATTTTATTTATTTTTACAGTTAGCTCAATTTTTGTTTGAATTTATTTACAAAAATTGTCCAAAATGGTCCCCTTCTGCACTTGTACAAGACCGAAAAATTCTTAAAAACTGTCTTTTCAAGAGTTTTAAGCCGTTTGTATTCGTTGCTGGTATTCAATAATGCTAGGTACTTATTGATTTTGCATACACATTTCCTTTTAGGCAGCCCCAGTAAAAAATATAACCTGTTTGATTGTGTTCAAATTGTTATAAGTTTTCAATTAAGCCTAATATTGGTAAGTTTTATACCTTTTAAGAAATTTCAATAACATGGCAAATTTTTACAACTAAAAGCCAGTAATGATTCATACAATTTTTTTTTCAGGATGTTCTTTTAAAAATTGAAGTAAAAAAAATAGACTGCAGGAATGTAATAAGAGAAAAACGGATAAAAGGACAAGAATATACAATGTAGAGCAGGGATTCCCAAAGTGGTCGATATCGACCCCTTGGGGTCGAAATTGGTTTCCCAGGGCTGAACAAAAATGAAAACTGATTTTGGGGATCGACGAGGTCTAAAAATCGACCCCTATTAATTAGCACAAGTTCTTATTTGAAACGTTCAAGATAATGTATAAGTTGTGTTACGTGTACCAACTTGTTATAAGAATGACTAATATTTTAGTAGGAAGTATCATTGCCGTACTTTTAAAAAACTCAACAAATCGAAAAGCGTGCACAAGTTCGAACAAAATTAACAACTCCGCTAGTCAATACGCGTTGACAAGTTTGTACAAGATAATGTGTTCGAGCATACAAGTCTTTCAGACATGTTTTGACTTGCTCTGTATTTGACGCATATACGCGACTTTACACGAACGAAATCATGGCCAAGTGCAAGTCCAAACATGCTCCTTATATTTTACTATACCGGGTGATTGGTATAAGGTGCACCAAAAAGTCAGAGTGAGTAGGTTGGGTTCAGACAAGAAAAAAATCGTTTTTTTTTTTCAAAATTTCGGGTTTGAAAATTAATTTTTCAAAAACTATTCACTAACACAACTTAATTTAAAATGAAAATTAAAAAAGGCTTTCCAAAAAGGTATAGCATGACATTTTAAGTTTAACTGTTGTTTTTAAATAATCACTCTAGCTTTTTGGTACACCTTATACCAGACATAGGTTGAAAGTTCATTTGCGTATTTTTACTTAATTTGTATTAATAATTATTAATTACACTTGATGTTTACTGAATCTTATGTCTATTTATTTGGTTAAATTTTGATTAGAAAATAATGTCGAGGTTACTCACTTAACCAACCGCAAAGTTTTTAAATTCCTAAGTATTTTGTATTTGATTATTCTTCGCGAAAGGTGTGTCTAGAATTGGCTCCAAGGATTGGCAAAGAAGGGCGTTTTTAGTTGAAGGAACTTGTTAGAGGGGTGTCAGTGTTTGAGGGTTGTTCAATTTGAATCGAGAAAAGGAAGAGATTGGGCAGTGATTGCTATCTTTTTTGAGAAAAAATCATCAAAAAGATAAAAAAGATTAAAATTGAAAAATTGAATTTGGTTTACCGTAGCCATTTTCTCATATTTTCTGTGAGAGATTCAGCAACTCATCGATCATACCAGGTCTGAAGGATCCAACTTCTTCAGTGGACAGCAAACACAACCTCCCCTCACAGAGGAACAATTGCGGTGAGTGAAACAAAGAACTTTTTCTGTGCAAAACTTAATTAACAAGTAAATTAAAAGAAATAAAAGAAACTATAACAAAATCATAACAAAATAAACAACCAGCAACACGTTTGAATCGGATTCTTAATCGGATGCAATTCAATTCATTTATTGAGACTTATAAGAAAAGTTTACAATTGATAATATTTTTGAAAATACGAAGGTATTTTTTTAACTTTAGTAACATGGAATGGAAATTTACAGGAGGCTATAATTTATGGCCCTCGCTCGAATTAATAATGAACTTGCCAAAATGGCTATAGATATTTATATATATTTTGACAGCTCGTGCTCATGGAGCTATTACAATTGAAGCGTTGAGAATGAGAAGGGGTCAAGTGAAGTTTTGAGTTATAAGCGTTTAAAGTTTTACGTTTATAACTTTTTTTCTGAAATCGAGAGAAACTTATAAAAAAGCCATAAAAAAAGAAAAAAAAATTTACAATTTTTAGTATATCAACCAATTTTATTTAAATTCATTAGAAGTTGCTGTTTTACAAAAAATTCAGCACTTGACCCCTATAAGCGAAAATTTGGTTTAAGGCTTCTTTTTGTTATCAGGAATTTCAGATAATGCCTTTTCACAAAACCAACGGTATTTTTGGGGTCATCGAGATTTTTAATTTTTTTAATAGAAAGTTTTTTGGTTTTCTTCTCTCTTGGGAAGAAATCTTGGTCTATAGCACTTACCAACTTTATGCAAAAAACAATATATTGCTTGGTATTTTATCTTTCGGCTTTTATTGCATAAAGGGGTTAAGTGTGCACTAATTAAAAATGCGTTCTCAACTCATAGAGGTGTTAAGTAATCTTAACCCCTTCTTGCCTAAAAAAACTTCAAAATAAATGTGTAGTTAACCACTTTATCTGAAGCTAACTTTGTAGGTAATAACAATAGAGACACAAGAATAAGACCAAAATTTAAGTTGTCGCTTAACACCAGTATTGGTAAAAAAAAAAACAAAAAAATCGAAAAATGTCACTTGACATTTCTTCTTCTCACTCTAGACGCCTCCATTTTTCTTTGATGCGCATGGTCAAAAACAAGACTATGAAATTTATACAATACAATACACTACGAAAATATACAATTAAGAAAATAGAGTAAGAGGACTTACTCAACCATATGTATATGGTTATATATTACAGGGGCCTATTTCACGGAACATACATCAAATACATTGTATGAATGTATGTACCTTAAAGTGGTCGCCAAATTTGGCTCATTGTATATTTTTAATTTTTAGAAAAACTATGCGTAAACGCAAAAAAACGTTTAATTTAAAAAAAAAATTTAAAATTTACGACCACTCATATGGGGCCTATTTTACGTCACATACATTTCTGTGATGTATGTGATGTATGTTCTGTGAAATAGGCCCCTGGTCATTGGAATACATAGTTCAATGGATGAAAATTATTGTTTTTTTTTTTTTTTGATTTTTAGTTTCTTTTTTGTAGATATGGAAATCCTCATAGGATGTGTAGTAAATGATTACATTTAAGAGTTTAAGTATAACGAAAAGACATAGTCATAGAGATAAAAAAGAGAAGCCATACGAAAATGGTACTTATATGGTATAAAATAATATACTTAATATAAAATAATATAAAGCTTAAATTAGGTAAAAAGGGTGAGCTCTGCCAACCAATAATTTTACATGTTTGTTTTGATTTTTGTTAATATTTTTTTTTCTTTTTTTATTCTTTTTTGATTTGTGTCTTGTTTGTTTGAGTTTTTATTTCCTTTATTTGTATTTATATTTTATTATTTTTATTTACAATCTAAGCTGGAAGGAGCAAAGTCCAGAGTCAAGGTCTAACCGCGGTTTTGGCCGCGGATAAGGCCAGCCTCAGACTTTTTTGCGTATCGTATATATGTTTAATTGTATAGTTATCATTAAATTTCATTTTTTCGCATGATTTAAGTAAAAGAGAGACGGCATATTTAGAAAACGGAATGATTTTAGCACCGTTATACATATATATGAGAATTGGAGTATCTTTTGTTCTGAGAGGTTCTGAGAGTTTGAAGTGGGATTTTCATCGTCCCTAAAGAGGCTAGCGAAGGTTGAGGTGTTGGAAGGCAGCCGCTTTGGGGTGCAGCTTGTTGCTGAAAATGAGCTCTATTTAGAAGTCTGGCTTCCCTAGCTTCTTTAAAAGCTTTTTTTTTAATTCCAATTTTTTATATTCATCGCACCCTCTTTAATTAGCGGGATGATCTTGGTGACAATTAACGCAAAAGGCTTTCACCCCCTCGGCGGCTGTTATTTTACAATCGCCCGGATTGTGAATGATTTCACATTTGACGCCAGGATAGCGATTACGCAGTTTTTGGCTAGATGTCCGAAAAGTTGGCATCTTCTACATTGGAGGACTCCAGAATTGCCCCTGGGTTTCTCCCAGGTAATCTTAAAGCTGAACAAATGGTTCAACTTCAGGATATCTGTAGGCTGTTTACCGGGGAACAGCCTGACAAGGAAGAGGTCAAGACCTATCAAGTTGCTATTTATTAGATTAAGTATAATTGAATAATTGTTGCTTACTATCCAATTGTTAAGTACTATAAAAGACAAGTCTTACTTGTACATCTGTATTAAATAAATAAATTGAAATTGAATTGAATTGACTACGCTTACTCGCGACCGATCTTATGGTGCTGAATATCGAAACTTGTTGGACGATATTCGATATTCCGAGTTTAAGCCTCTCAACACGAGGTTAACTGTTTTATCTTCTTTTAGCGTAAAAGAGTGAGCCTAGACGCTCGATTTATTTTTAAAATTGTTCATAAGCTAACGGTGGGCCTCCAGCTCATTAACGTAAAGTTTACAGGAGTTATTTTTGCCCTGCCTGAACTCGAAACTGAACTTTCCTTGAGCAGCTTTAGCTTTCAAGTCTGCTGCAAGCTTTTTTGAATCTATGTTATGTAAAATTATTGGTGGACAGAACTTACCCTTTTTACAGCTGCTGCCGTCTCCGGAACTGCTAATGTTGGTGGATTTGTTGCTGGGGATGAATTTGTCGTTGTTAGAGTTATTGCTGTTGTTGGTTTGTGCTGGAGTGATGACGGGTTGCTGACTTGAGGAGGCGACTTCTGCATCCACTTGTATGTGGTTATCTTCGGTGAGTTTCTTCTTTTTTTTACGGTGATCCAAGGAGGCCAATCTAGTTGGTTGCTCGGATTGCCTTGCCGAGAATTGACTTTTTAGGACATTGATGTCACTTAAAATGCTGAATGGATTTGCGTCCATCGCGTCATGTGATTCTGTGGCGAGGATCGAGGGGCTCGGGGTACGCCCATGTTTCCTCGTGCCCTGAATGGTTTCCCAATGTTGGTTATGTAATGATTCCATCTCTTCCATTCCAGTCAAACTGGGATGGCAATGGGCCGTCTGCTATGGTCGGTGGATCCATTATTTTTGCATTAGTGCTTTGGGTTAGCTGGGTTGTCGCACGGTGTTTTTTGAGGAAAAGTAGCAGGCGTGCTGCTTTAATGTCGACTTTGTTATTTAATTTAGTAGAAGGATTTGCTCCATAGTTTTTTGTGGATTTATTCGCTCTTACGCCCCCCATCCGGGGTCGGTTTTAAAATGAGTTCTATCCTTTAGGGGGCCTCAGGTAGAAATCCAATTTAATCGTGGAAATGATTTATACTTTCACAGTTTTTTTTGTTTAGGATGTGGGAAGATAGTTATTTAATTGAATTTAACTCTTCTTTTAGGAGAAATCTTACTATTTAAATCACTTTTTGATAAAAAAAAAAGGAGAAATAGGATTTTTAGTTTGGATAGACACGTCTTTCTATGGCGGCCGCGTGTTGGTTTTTTTCCTCTTAACAATTACAGAGTACAATTCATAAATATATGTTACTTAGCAAAGCTATGTTTTACTGCGGTTATAATGTAT
Source organism: Epistrophe grossulariae (assembly GCA_929447395.1). Lineage (NCBI taxonomy): Eukaryota > Metazoa > Arthropoda > Insecta > Diptera > Syrphidae > Epistrophe > Epistrophe grossulariae. The sequence continues at coordinate 59,968,645 of OV839566.1, read as the reverse complement.
TGCCTGCTCTATCTAGTTACATTTTTGGAAAGCCTCGTGGCTGTCATTTATAATATATAAAAAATATATAGTCATTCTGCTCTTGCTCAGGAGCAATATTTCAGTTACGGGTTGGCTGTTGCAACGGATAAAAAATATACATATATACAATACCTACAAATACAAATACCTTATAAACTAATTTGCCATAGAATACATTTATATACATAAAATTTCGTGTTATAGAGCGAGAACGCTCTATGTAGAATTTTCAAATTTAATGAAATCACTTTTACATGAATAGGTATAATTAATTAAAAGAACTTTTGATTATTTTACATTCACTTCTTTTACAGTTACATTAAAAAAATAAATTACTGGCAATGAAAATAAAGAAAACGATATGTAAAAAAGTCATAAATTACATTAAAACATTAATGATTTAACACATTACGATTAGGTTTTTTTTTTCGATTATTGATGATTTACCCATCTGGGTTCACAGGGTGATGGACTCGCCTGGAGAATCTGCCAGCTTGTGCTGCGTCTGTTGCTAGTAGAAACTTTCTAGATGTAGTCCGTTTTAACGGTAAACGGAGAAACGGGGTTAAGTTCCAGTCTGGTGACGATGAACAGGAACTAATAAGTTGTTGAAGATAGAAATCTCCAGGTTACCAAGCAGGTATCCCCCTCCAAAGAAACTGCCTGGTAGTCCGTTTTGACGGTAAACGGGAACGGTATAGGCCTGGCACGAGGCACAGGAACTAATCAGTTGCTAGAGAAGCCTCTCCTGACGCCAGGCAGAAATCCCCTCCCCAAAGAACTCTGCCTGGTGGTGGTTCACTTTCACGGTAAGTGAGAACGAGTGTAAACGGTCCCAGTGAAGAGGCACAGGAACCAATAAAAAATAACTAGAGAAAAATCTCCGGAAAAAGCACGGTGTGCAAGGCACGACCGGCCACGTTGCGCTCTCAAACCAAACTCCTTTTTCCTCTTAATCGGATTCTTATTTTGGCATCTGACATTTCAACAACTGACAACTGATTAGACAACCGCTGTACGGCTACAGTAAAGGCGACAAAAAGTGAAATCATGACCGAAAACAGTATAGTCGCGAATAAATTGGAAGAGATCCTAAGATCAATGGCGACTCTAAAGAATGACTTAACAAATGAAATAAGAGAACAAGATGAAACACTTAACCGACAGCTAAATACATTAATGGACAAAAACAAAGCCTTAGAAGAAAGACAAGACCATATAGAACAAAAAATTAACTATATAGAGAGGAAACTAAAAAGAAAAAACATTGTGATTTACAACATTAAAGAACAGGAAGCAAACATGCAAGAACTTCTTGACTGTGTTCTACACATAATAAAAAAATATCTTTTAAGTGCCAATAACAAGTAGAGACATCGACTTTATCAGACGGATTGGTAAAAAAGAAAACAAAATAAGACCAATAATTCTAGTTGGACTGACAATCGAAATCACGAAAAATGAAATAATGAAAAATAAAACGAAACTCAAACACTATAAAGAAGCAATTATCTATATAAAAGATGATCTAACAAAAACTGAAATAGAAATAAGAGAAGAAAAATTAGGACAGACCGAAAACTTAAATCCAAAACCAAATTCCCCCTATCGACTCAAACACCAAACAGAAAGAGAAAAATTGAACAAAACAAAATAGATAACAAAGCTCAAAGCTCAAATCACACTAAAAAAATAAAACACCAACAAAGTAACAAAAATGAGAACGAAAAAATGAAGACCTCGAGCGTATATAACTTTTTTAAGAGCCGATCACCAAATGCACACAAAGAAAACAATAACAACAATAGCTGTGTTTTATTTTCCCCCAGATCCAATCCAGATCAGATCATGAAAATAAAACAACCCAGAATCTCAGTGACAACTTGTTATATACCCAACTCTTTTTTTATTTGTATACACCCGTTGTCTTTTTTCTCTACACTACTGACGACATTTACAAATTAAGGGTGTGTGTTCAAAACGGATTTGGAAATCCAAATCCAAAACAAAGTTGGATCTTGTGTTGTTTTTGTAATACATATATTTTCGTAAGCAAATCCAATCTGGTTCGGACCTCGAGGAAAATAAAACACAGCTAATAATAACTAGCAATTCAAGGACAATAGGAGAAGAACCGCTAACCATGAAAACAACAACATAACAAGAAAAAAGGTAAACAACGGAAAAGACTTACAAAATTTAAATAACAAAACTCTCTCAAGCCGATTAGCCATCGTGAGGGAAGTAGGCTCAACCCCCCCAATCTGCAAACAGACACAAAATTCTTTGAATATCTGTACTCTCAATGTGAGAACTCTATCAAGCGAGGCAAGACAATTTGAATTAAAGCAAGCATTATCAAAAATCAACTGGGACATAATTGGACTCTCTGAAACAAGTATATTTGGACAAAACATAATTGAAAACAAAAATGACAACATATTCTGCTATATCGGACAAACAAAAGGAACATATGGAGTTGGATTTTTCATAAAACCGCAATTAAGAAAGAATATTCTGGAAATTCGTTTCTTAAGCGAAAGACTTTGCAGCTTGTCGATCCATGAAAAATTACCAAATCCCCCGCTCAGTTCCATCGAACAACATTGCTAAGATCAACGAACTGCTCCAAAGAAGAATAAGACACGAAATTGACTGCAACATTTGCGCACAAAACCTACAAAAAACATACGATGCATTAGAAGTCATTATTAAAGACGGAGGTAAAACCACAATAATGACAACAGCAACAACTCATAAAGAAGACAAAATATCGATTGAAACAAAGAACTTAATAAATAGACGAGAAAACTTAAGAAAAAAGAAGTGTTTAACAGAGGAAGAAAAGATGGAATTATCAAATTAAAGACAAATTATCAAAACCAACTCTAAGAAAGACACTGAAACATTTAACCAAGAAAGAATAAAGACGATTTTAGAAACAACGAAGTCTACTAAAAAGACAAGAACATACTTGAATAACGATAAGAAAGAATGGATAATTTCTGTTAAAGACAAAAATAAAAATATAACAAGAAGACAGGACATAAATGAAACAGCTACTTCATTCTTCGAAACCCTTAACCAACCGACAATACCTCCAAACGACATAGGTATTCAACTTACCTTCGTCAAGAAAATCTGAATCATGGTAACAGATTGGAGATTGTGGAGAAACGATGCGTTGAAGTTGAGGAGCATATATAATTCTTATCTGCAGTTTCCAGAGAAGAATATGATATTTGCTATCCCGTCCAGCTTTTGGAATCCGACAAACAGAGTAAAATCCAATCACTTTGCACTACACTTATGGATAAAGAATAACTTATACCGCCTGCCAGGAAAATCTTTGAAGGACATGAAACTAGGGGTCGTTAAACATCGATAGTCTATCGATAGTAAAAAACTATCGAATGTATTGATAGTTTTAGAAAAACTATCGATAGTTTTTCAGCTCACAAGTTTACTTGTGGTGAATTTCATTAAAACGCATTGGTTTGTGTACATATCTCGTTTATAACGCACACTCGTGCGTTTTTATTAGAATCACCATCAGAAATCTGTAGTGTGGAGTCATTTGTGGAATTTTGACAGAAAGTTGTCTGTGAACATGAAGTCTAAAGTCTAGAGCTAAGTATACACGATTGGAAGATCTTCCAATATTGGCCGAACTGTCAAAAGTCTGCCAATAGCATCCAATGAGTTGACAATTGCCAATTTTCTATCAAGTGAAAATTGTCCGTTTATACGGTTGTTAGATTTTATCCATAAGTCTTTAGGTTTACGGCTTGATGTTTCTCGGTTCTGTTTTGGTTTGCCTCTGCATTGGTTCGTTTTCCACTTTTCGTTCGCTTCGCGGTTTCGGTTGGTCATCGTCGTTATTCGTTGGTGTATTTTGTTTGAAATTAAAGTTTTATGGTAACTTTTACGTTTAATAAATGTAAAGTTCTTGGTTTTTAAGTTCTTTTGTTTTTTAGTGAAATGCGTTTAAAAAAGAAATCCGATGTGTGGGACTTTTTCAAGAAGATCGATGGAGAGGTTGAAATATATTAAGATTACTTTAAATTTGTTTTATTTTTTTTTCTTCTTAATTTTCCTAAATTTTTTACTTGAATTCGTGGTTAAGGTGGCCTGTTTAAAAAACGAAAACTATCGATAGTCTATCGATAGTATCGATAGTTTTTTTTTTAACTATCGATACTATCGAAGCCTATGACTATCGATGTTTAACGATCACTACATGAAACATCAAAATTTCTTGTTCAATTGAACTCTAAAAATGAAGCAATCAATATGCTAAAAAACTCAGACAGGTTAAAAAACTCTGGTGTTTTCATACAAAAGGATTACACTAAAGGTGGATTTACATTCATCTTCATGCGGAGTTCCGCAAAAAAAGGGATGTAATATATAAAATTTACATTTGTTGAATAGAGAGAGAAGATCAAAATGCAGAGATCTTCATGAATGCAGATTATAGGAAACTCAAGTGATTAAGATGAAGATTATAGTAAAGACGAACATGTTCATCTTTATTATAGCTTCTCCACCCGCATTTCTATGTTTCTGTCTGTGTTCAAATGTTCCTATAATTTTTCTTTTTTACAAACAAAATTATCTGTCAAAATATAAAGACAGAACACACGTCTTGTGACTTGTCTGGTGGAAATTTGAGTAAAATGTATTATAAAAAAACTAAAGGTAAGTAATACCATTGAATAAATACAAATAGAAGTAGACACCCAAAAAAACGCCGCTCGTTACTGTCGCGTCCCAGAGAGCGTTTGTGTCGCAAAGGGATGGTGTATTTAATAAAATAAATTTCTTTTTTATAAAAGAGTCATGTATTCGAATGGGATTTTTTGAATATTTTGCAAGGTTGTTGTTTTTGTATATTGCAGACTGCAGTTACTGTGGAAACGAATATTTTGTTTACTTTTCTAATATTCAATATTTGTGTGTATTTCTATGGAAACGAATGTACACATGTAGTTGTGTTTTATTTGAAATTTGAAATTAAAAATAATTTTGTTACGTTTTGAATTCTTTATTGAAATCATAACAAGGGATATATGTATGTAGGTATACCTAGATATATTTAATATTTATCTTTATTATTGATGTTCATGAAAGGAAAGTTAGATTACTAAGGTATAAATAATTTGAGTTCCACTGACTTAATCTTTAAGGTGAAGGTTTTAAAATGCCGGTGATAAAACAGGGGACATTCTTGTAGGGTGGGAAGGAGGGGAAGGGGCAGAATTTCCAAACGCACGGGGGGAACTAAAAAAAAGAAAATTACTTAAATTATTGGAAACTTTTGGATAAATAAATTTGGTAGTGCGATATTTCGTAAAGTATCAGGGCCTTTACTGACTATAACTCTCAAATAATATTCTGTGCATGTCTGCAGAAATGCCTGCTGAATCCGAACAGTGGCGCAGATGAGAGGCACTTAATCCTGTAAAAAAATGCTCTTGGAGAAGGTATGCAAACTGTTTATTGATTAAATAATTGAATAAAGAGAAAAGATTAAGTGATTGATATTCACTTATTCCTTTAATACATAGGTATTTAAAAGATTATAAAGTCACAAACAATTATGAAAGCTTAAAACTAATACAGTTACTTTCACGCACAGCTATATAACTTTATATTGAGGTTATGGTTATGATCTAATTGGGTCGTGTCATTTTTAGCAATATAATTAATTAATGTTTTCTTGTTTTTTTCGGGGTTTATATTGAACGGGTTATTATTATTGCTGCTGTTGAGTTTTATTTTTTTAAATGTCAAGACAAAAAGCATTTCGAAATATCAAGCGAGATTTTTTTAAAATTAAGTTCTGATTATTTACTCGATACAAAAATATTGCACATAGTCGATTTCCTTGTTTAAATTTATTATTTTACATAATCGCCTTACGCGATTGCACCCAGGTGTTTGTTCAACATGTCCATAATTGACTTTATTTTTTCTAAAATTTTTCACTTTACTTTTCAACAAAATGGTGCATGATATCAAAAAAATTTTAATGCATCATACAATTAATTAATTAAAGTGACAAAATTTACATAAAAGAAAAATCTATTATGTACATGGTAACTATGGTGATTATGGGACACCATGTATAGGTATCGACTTTTCGTAAAGTTTTGCTCACATAAGGTAAAGCGTTTTTATTATAGGATTTTTGGAATATGAAATATCCCTGCATGATTGCTCGATGATTTCGTCAGGAATAAGTAGAGTTTTTCGTCAGTTGGTATCAATCTTACCTCGAAGAGGGATACAGAAAGAAAAAGAACTTGGAGGTGTGGTTTCCGATTTTAAAGAAGAGTAAATTGGTATACAATTTAAGAGACACCCGAGTATCAGAAAAAGAAATAAGAACGTGTACAATAGTTTTAGTAGATCTGTTTAAATTAACATTTCGAACTTAACAACCACAAAGAACATCGGTTTCGAGATAAATCACAAATGATTTTTGAATAGTAATTTTATGGTATGTACTTACATATATATATAAACACCCACCATATTTTTTTAAATACTTTATATTATATGGTCTTTAAAGGCACCTACATACAAAGGCGATGACCAAATTGATTTTGAAATTTTTTGTTTAAAATTCAAAAATACTGTCGCAAAATTTTAAAAGATTTAGTACGATGTTAAATAATTTTTTTTCATATTAAAAATGCTTTAACAACGTTCTAAATCGTTTAATCGTTTTGCGCCATGCATTTTACAACAAAAGGTGGTGTGGAAATTAAATGATTTTATTAAGAATTTCATCACCTGTAAAATGGTGGTCAAAATTATTGTACTTGAAACGTTTGAAACAGCACCCTGTATAAAAATTCTACTACTCAATATCATTTTTTGCTTTTTAAAGCTTGTCTTGTTTCTTAAAAGGTATACTTATCACAATTCACCTCGTATCAAAAGTTATAAAAAAAAAACAATATTGCTACGGCTTCCAAAAATTAAAAAAAAATACTGATTTCTTTGAAATTTTGATTTCTATATCTTCTGCTGAATGAAAAAATCTATTACTTGCTTTTACGATCATATTAATTAAGGACAACTTCCATTTTGTGTGGAAAATTGGACCAACAAAGTTTTTTTTTGTCAAAAGATTAAACATGTAATAAAATTATCAGATTTATATTTGCATTATTATTATTATCTTCATTAGTTATAGATTAACTTTTCATCAAAATAATCAGTAAGTACCTCAAAAACAAAAATTTTACAATGATTATTCTCAATTAAAGCTATAATTGGCTTTTTGCGGTATATTATGCGAATAACTCTGAATGTACATTCTACCATACATAGGTATTCAGTATACTCTCTGCAAACTGACACCTCCCATAAGCGGACACCTCATAACCGGACAGATTTCAAAAAACAGAATTAAATTCATGATTTTTCATAGTAATAATTCTCCCATAAGCGAACTCTCTAATAACCGGACGCGGACACCAAATTTAATAACCGCAATAGAGTTTGGCTCTCTCATAAGCGGACAAAGTGCATGCGGAGTACTATTTTTCAATTTTTATAAGGTCCATTTCGGTATTTTTGGATAGTAAATTACATAACTTGTAGAAATATGAAGATTATAGGAGTGTAATCCTCACAAAAATAAAATCACAAAAATTTCATGTATACATATTTCAAAGTAAACAAAATATAGAATTATTGTCGGTTACCTAAACAAAAAGGGAATTATTAATGTTTGTGTAATTTTTGGTTTCTCAAAAAAGCCGTCAAAGGAACAGCGCTGTTTTTTATTGGGTGTCACTTCTATTTGTATTTATTCAATGGTAATACTTTGTTGATTGTTTTCACATAATTTATAAAAACATAATAATAATATATGCATCTTACTTACAGTCATGCAAGATTCGTCGCTATTTCAAATGGGAGCTTTTGTCTGTGCGTGGACTATTGTTTCAAAGAAAGTGCTCTGTACATTCGCAAATGGCAAGATGGGTTCTTCAGCTTCATCGCTGTTGGAGCCTCCAATGTCGGATTCGAATACGAATACCTAAAAACCAACGACAAAGTTGGTTGAATTCGAGCAACTTTAAATCTCAGAAGGCACAAAATTGGGAAAGGAAGGTCTGCTTTTACACGGGCAGAAGTTGTGTTGCTGTATGGAGCTACACGTGAATTCAAGTTCCACATAAAAAAGGGCAAACAATTTGGAAGGTAAAACCTCTGTGCTATGTGAAAAACAAATAACCGGACCACATAATGTCGGTGTTTGTCCTGTGTTCAATTCAATTTCTTTGGAACTTTAGATAACAAAAATCAACCACCAACTCCATCAGAATGGACATTTTGGTTCTTCTGTTAAATTTGAGCATTGGAATTTATCGATAATCATTATGGGGTGGTTGTGTCGGAGCAAGGGAATGACCTTGTATCAGCTTTTTCTCCAAAGTGAAACTGCAGTAAGTTTTATCCTTATTAAAAGAACAAAGAAATATTAATGTTATTTTTTTAGTTATATCCTGATGTCAATGCATTTCAACGTTAATTTTTTGTAATGAAGTTCGTCGTTGCGTTGAAATGGAAAGGAAATTGAGTTATTTAGAGAAAAAATTAAAAAAGATGGTATTCCGTTGCTGGATACCGGTGATAATCCCGAAGCTCCCAGCCTAGGGAAATGATTTTTCTTGAGGCTACTTTTGAGAAACTTCAAAATGATCTCCGTGATGTTAATCGAAATGCCAAGGTACTGAAGGTATTGAAATTACAGCACATCCTGCATAAGAAACAGGTCTTCATTGATGAGTAAGTGGGAGGTCTTAAATACCACAACCGAAGTGATGATTCGTGTTCTAATTAAGGACAAATCACGAACTGGACATTCAATGGGTGCTCTTCAACTGGGCTTCGTAGCTGGTGTAATTCTTCGCGAACGTTTGCAGCGTTTGAGAGAATTTTATGGCGTGCATGTTGTGGTAATCTATTTTTGCTGACTGATTCTCCACTGGAAGATCCAGCCAATGGTGATCAAGTTTACAAGTCGGTCTTTATCATTTTCATTTAAGATTTGTGAAGAATTCCATGCATGAAAATGGCCATGGGTGTGATGACCCGTATTGAAGTACTCAATACTGTCTTGGGACAGACCCAGGACCATCGTCATCGGGTTTTGGTTGCTGCTGTTAAAAATCTTAAGAATTAGTTTGGGAGAAAATATGGAAAAAAAATTTGAAAATAACCTAAATAAATTTTTACTAGATAAAACTGGCTAAAATAATATTTCTTTAAAGCACGAATACAAAAGTTCCTTATATTATTTTTTTAGTTAATCTAATAAAAAATATATCGCAAGTAAATATGCGCACGACTTGGTCGCACGAACTTGCTCTTATATTCGACCACACTGTGTTTTTAAAGTTTTAATATTTAAAACAACTATATATTTATCTTATAATAGAAATAAATTAGTTACAGGAGCATATATTGTATACCATCTGCTAAAAACGTATTTAAGTTTAAGGAGGTATTATGCGAGTAGGTATATTCATTTAAGAACAATACCAATAGCACCGTGTTGTGTTGCAAATATGCATGGAACTTACAATTTAGACTGAAAAATTGTAAAACAATATGTGCACGACTGGGTCGCACGAACTTATGTGCGATCAAACTGTGTTTTTAAAGTTTTAATATTACAAAAACTATATTTATCTTATGAAAGAAATAAATTAGTTATGGGAGCCTATATATTGTATACCACCTGCTTAAAACTTAGTTAAGTTTAAGGTAGTATTATGAGAGTAGGAACATTTATTTATGAACAATATAGCACCGTGTTGCAAATATACATGGAACTTACAGTTTAGACTGAACAATTGTAAAAAAAAATATATAATTAAATATAAATCGATTAAACAACCTCTGAAATTGTTGACACCAATACATCATCTGTTTTCTTAAGAAAATCTCAATTTATAAGAAAAAACAATTGAAAACCGTTCGAGCGGTTTTTTTAAATAGTTCTTTATTTATAAAATTTTTTAGCCTTTACTATTGTGGAATTAAAAAATTACATAATTTAAAAAAATATCATCTATCCATTTTTGAAATATGGAATTTTCAAAAAAATATTTTGAAATTTTTTTTAAAAATGAATAATTTATTTTTTTGAAAATTTTGGTATGCAATATTATTAGAACTTATTTGAGGCTTTTGTGCTGATAATGAGATAGTCTTAAATTTGGCGGTTTACTTGGCAAGTTTTCTTTTTATTACTCAAAATTCAAAAGTATTTGAAAACTTGACCTGTAAACCTCCAAATTTAAGTCATTAAATAATAAATTTCTCTCATAATTTGGAGTTGCTTCAATAGTAATCTACTTTAAATATTTGACATTAAAACTTTATAAAGTAAGAACTTGGCATACTTTTAGATCTCACTACTTTTCACGGCTGACTTGTTACATAAAGGTTTTTTTTTATAGAAGAACTTGCCTCTTTTTTAACATTTATGTTTTTGTGCTGATAAAAAACTACCTTAAAGATCATGAAATCTACGTACAATTAACATTTTTATCAATTCCTTTAATTTCAACATTTGCTCAAAGTACCCTTCATTGCGACGATCTTTATTCTTTGTCCGAACAATTTCACCTTGAATCAATATTGATTCGAGTTTCTTGCGAAACACATCTTTAATCATGGTGCGACATGAATTCCATTTAAAAAGCTTCAAAGGTGGAAGTTTCTTTAGATCTTCTATATACAGTTCGTCGATGTCGGTGGCTACTTGAGCGATCGCTTTTGGACCTCTTTTCGGACCAAGTAGCTTTCTTTTAGAATTTTCAGATTTCACGTCTAGACGCTGTCGCATTCCATTCTGTAATCTTGTATTGAATGTAAAGAAATTATCTTTTGCTGCTGTCATAGACAATTGTTCCCTCTGCTGACCAGCAAATGGAAAAGTTTGATATGGATTCATTTCTTTTTTACTGGCGTCAATGGGAATTGCTTCAATACGTTGTCTATTCATTTCTTCAAAAAGCACCACTGACTTTCTCAAGTAGTCCAGTGGAATTTTTTTGGCTCAACTTTCCAAAACGGGAACCTGAATTTTAATACGCGGATACTTTTTTTGAGTAGGGGGCACTGCCCTACCTTGAAACCTCCAATGCCGTACCTTGAAAAATCAACTATCGTAACGATTTTCCTATTCCCTTAAATTGGTTCTTTGTATAGGTGTGAATGATTTGTTCCACAAAAAAAAAATATATCCTCGTTTCGCAATTTTTTTCCTTTCCTACATTGCACCAAAAAAAAAACAATACCCTCATTCATAAGCAGTTTAACGAAATGGCCCATACTGTACTTTTTGTCTAGCATTTTTTTCATTCATTCTACCAAAAAAAAAAGAAAGCAATCTCGTTCATACTTCATAGCTGATTTGAACGAAATATATGTATGTCTCACCTAGCGGCTTCATTGGCAATACTTGAGGAAATCTTGGCTAATTGCCATTGCCTTGAATATTGCTAATGGAGACGCTTAGGCAATGGCAATGGCAATGACAATATTGCTCCGCTGATAGAAGCTAATTATTGATTTCCATCGCTGAGGCAATACATTTTGACATTTCACCTTTTTAAAAATGGTTTCTCCGCGATTTTGAATGAATTGTGCTTCGTTTTGAAATTAAAGTTGAAAATATGAGAAATTAAGTGAATTAAAGTTTTTTTATTATCAAAAATTGTGATTTTAAAGAGCCAAAAAAACTTGACTGTGGTTGTAATTTCTACACTGACTTTTGATAGCTGAAATTAGCTGGCAACAGAAGGCCCACCCAGGCAAAAATTGTCATTGCCATTGAAATTGACTTTGCCCATTGTATATAGAACCTATAGTACTATCATGAAACTGAATTTTAAGTTGCGGGATTAGCTCGTCATTTCCCATGGAGGAGCTGATATCACTTTTATTGCATATAAACATGAATATTTTTGTATCCAATTTTTTACTTAAATATTATAATGTTTATATACAATGTCGCTATAATTTTGACATTTGCAATTTCGAGATCTCTGCCTGTATACAACTTAAAATTTGTATGTATGTATATCTCTATTCTCAAAGGCAAAAGTATTTGTTGTTTTTGTCTTTCGTAGGAATAGTATGATTTATGAATGATGTATAAATTTTTTATGAAGCGATGGCAGCCTTGTTGGTGGCGAGTGGAATAGACTTGCGGTGGTTGTTTTTTTTTTTAGTTTTTTGCTTATGATTGGCAATGGTGTGTATCTATAAATTAATGAACAATAATTGTCTTTAATTTCTCTGGAATACAAAATAACCAACTATGTACGAACCTACATTTATAGGTATATATACCTACTACCTACCTATAGTTACCTCTCAAAAAAAAAACACCAAAAGAAAATCCTTGCTACCCTTTCTTTGAAATTAGCGACAAACGAACAAAAAAGTTACTGCATGTCTATCTACATATATAGATACACACCACCTTTGTTTGTATTCTATTATCTTTTATACCCTTATAGAAGAAGAAATAGATGAATGGGCGTATCGAGGAAAAAGTATGAAGCATTTTCAAAATAGTGTGAGTTACACAAACACAAATTCATTCACACACAGGGAAGGAATGTAGTTAGACCGCTAAATAATGGGGCGCCCAAAGGAATTTTTAGTTGTTTTTTTTTATGAATGTTTTGAGATTTTAAATCGTCAAAATAGAAAAAAAAAGCTTAGTAAATTAAATAAACAAGTGAAATGAAAGTAAATTAAGTGAATATATGCTATTCTTCATTGAAATACAAATATAAAACTACATGCGGTGCTCCGTTAAATCCTATAAAAACACCTATAATAAGCAGTGCAACTTTTGTTCATTTCACAGTTAAACTGTGTCTCATATTCCACATAATGTAATTAAAATTACTCTGCACTACGGGCGCTCAATGTATTTGAGCGCCTTGCCATCACCAACAAAAGCTAGTTCTACCCTGGGCGAGAATTTCAATTTTGACAGATAGGCACCTGATATATCACGTTTCAAAGTATATTTGTATTTTCACCAAATTAGGCTTTTTTATAGCAAAATGCTATGAAATACCAATTTTAAAGTATTCTACGATAATGTATTTACATAAAAAAAATCACTTCGCATTAATTTATGTGGAATTTGAGACACAATCAGCCCCTAAAATGAAAAGATTTTTTACCCCATATTATAAGTGTTTTTACACAATTTTTCACAGCACCACATGTTGTTTTATATTTTTTATAATGAAGTCCTGAAAGTTTTCACTATTCTCACTTTAATTTCATTTTTTTTATTTAGTTTAATTATCTTTTTTCACTATTTCAACGATTGAAAATCTCGAAACACTTTCGGCAAAATGACATAGGCACCTTTTTTTTTTTTTATTTGGTGCTACTCACATACACTGTATATGTGATATATAACTCTTCCTTTTCTTCTTATTCTAAGTTTATACCGCGTGCTCTCTCATGGCTATTTTTGACAATTCCGAAGTTGTATAGAAACAAAAACGGGGAGCATAGTATATAAACAATGTTTACTGGCAGCATAATATATCAACATATTGCTGTATACAAAAATAGATAGGGATTAGCTCGATAGAGGCGCAACGATCGAATGTTGTTCATGATAGTACTATAGGTTTTATATACAATGCTCAAATATTGCTAATGGAGCCACAGCGTCAGATACGATGCGCAGCCTGCTATTTTTTTTGTGTGTGTTTTTTTTCACCCTTTCAGTACCTACATATTAATTTCGTTCCCAAATGCAAATATTAACAGTTTGGATAAGTTGAGTATAAATTGGTAGGAACTAGGAAGTATACATAGCTGTGGGATACAGTTAGAATTCGTTGGTTACATTTAAATTGGATGCACAAAAATTGTTGTAAGAGTAAGAGACTCAAAATAGAATAGAGTATCTATGAATACGTTGAGTGCGGTTAAATTATAATAACATGCATCTCTGAGAGTTGTGCCGTCTGTCCACGTATTGCAGTCTTTGATTAATTTAAAATAAGCAAATTAGAGTTTATTCGTCTATAGTGAAGGTGTTTTATAAGTGTTTTATAATCAGTTAGAGACAAGGGTGTTTGTTTATTGCTGTGAACTAAAGATTAAAAGATTTTGTGGATATGGATATACGTACTTTCTTTAGCAAAAAACGAAGAGTTGAAGAGGAAATCGACCACGAAGAACCTCATTCCTCAAAACATATGGAAGAAAAAAATACAAATGCTACAATAGATTCAATAGGCCTCAGAGGCTGACAATGAGTCACGAAAGAATGGCAGGCATGGTATTTCTGGCCTTTGAAAAGAACCAAGACATTGGATCTGATGAAGTCCTTCGTATTTTTAATAATATGGCGAATCGAAGAATTCAGTTATTTTAATGAAAGAGCTTGATATTTTTATCTATGTAGGTATACTAAATATAATATCTATGTTAAGAGACATAATAATAAAAACCAATACATATGTATAATGTATATGAATGTTTTATTTTTTTTTTTATCTATCACCCCCTCCCGACAATTGAGTAGGTACCACTTTTATCAGATCAAATCATATTTCATAAATAATTTTTACTTCCGCCCTACGTGTTATCACCGATGCCCTACCTTAAATTCAACTCTAGCTACGGCCCTGCCCCCAACCTGTAAAAAAAAAATCAATTCTCAACGCGGGTTCCCGTTTTGGAAAGTCGCCCCATTTTTTCTGCTCCAGCTATAAGAAAACTTCCACTGTCGTTTCATAAATTTGTACATTCCGAGGAGCTGAGTGAAGTAAGACAGGGTTCTATGCTGAGGAGATCTTTTTTGAGTTAATTTATAAAGGTATTTTCGTCAATACTCAGTTTAGTGTCGGTAATACCCGAACGTTTTTTTAATTCCGATTTGATTTCTCTAATAAATTCAAGAAATTTATGCCGACCTGGAAAATCTTGAAATTCGCCATCAGGCAGACTGGATTATCATGTCTTTAGATTAACGAAATTTTTGTACTTTGATTTGTCATTTAACACCACTTTTGGACTTGCCTCCATGGTTTTCGGTCAGTTCATTGACATTGAACTTCGGCATAGAAAAAATTATTTCATCCTCATGTCTTTCTCTCGTTCATGGGCACTTCTATTTTCTTCACCTTACATTTTTCTTCAACAAGTTTGGGTTTTACTATCTTTCTAGAATACCGAACATTAATTGATTTGTGTTGCGTTGGATTCCAATGGTTGTGGTGATGATGAGCATCAAAAGTATTTGCGTAGTTTGTTTTTATTACTGTTCTTACATTTTCCACAATTTTTTTATATTTCTATCCATTACGGGAAATTCTTGTCACAGAATACCAATAAAAGTAAAAAAAATAACATATTATTCTGAAAATATATTACAAATGACACTACCTCCTGATGGTTGTCAAAAAATTATGGCAAAATTATAGAAAGAAAAAGAGTTACCACCTGTGTATTTTTTCGCACTTTCGTATTGCGAACTATATCTGCCTCACTTTATTTTTCATCAAATCTGCAGACGAAGATGAATGTAAAAGCCCTTCCACACTCACAGTACACAAATTAAAGGTAATATCATTAGCGTTTTCATTTTTGTTCAGTTCTGCGCATCTGTCAAAAATCGAGGTGTTATGGTGGTAAAATGGTGGATTCAGTGCCCCTTTCCTTGTCTAATTTCAATATTTTGTTGTTGTTTCTAATGATGCGCGTTGAGTTCCTGTAGGCACTCAAACAGCCATTTTTAATTTTTTGAAATTTCCAACTTTGACAACCTGCGCAATATATTACCTTTAATATGTGTACTGTGTTCCACACTATCCCACTGAGTATTAATACATGTCAAAAAAGTGTGAAACAAATCATGTATAATAGTGTGGAAACAAAATATGATATTCCCAGCCTACACGATTTGACATGTGTTAATACATGAGAATTTTTAGAAATGGTTCTAATTCTGTCACACATTTCATCACATTTTTATTGAGGTTAAACTAAACTGTTGTGTGTGGTCAAAAAATGAAAAGAAATTTCTCTCTCACAAATTTGGCAGTAGCATGGAATTCTTTTCCACTTTGTATTAATACTCAGTGGGATAGTGTGGAAGGGCTTTAATGTCGAATTCCTTTTGCCATTTGGGATTTTGATCCGGGATTGCTAATTTTTCGTGGTGAATGGAGAGCAAAATGGGATTGATTTTTTTTTGTAATTGTGTGTGTGGCATGTCAAATATGACACTATTTTCTTGATGAAACCAGTGATAGTATAGATAGGGAAAAATTCCTAGAAGTATAAGTATTTTTAAACTATAAAAGAACTTTTATTTTTATTTAAATTAAAGTTATTTAACATATATAAAAATGTTTGTGTTTTAACGAATTGTTTTTTATCTGTCGCAATTATTATTTTTTGTTGTATATTATTTAGTTGTACAGATTATCGCCGACATTCTGCATGCCCGAGATTTTTTTCTAGAAGGTTGGAATTTGCAAATGCCTAAAACAATCAAAATACAAATTGAGTGATGGAATTTTCATTCTGTAATCTGTCAATTTTATGGGTAATGTGACCAACTGAAAACTAAAAATTTCGGTGATCCAGTTTGTTTCATTATCATGAACTGATCTGAATTGGATCTGGGGGAAAATAAAACACAACTATTAAAAAGGAAACACAACTGTTGTTATTTCAAGCAATTTCTGAGATGTAATTTACACGAATGATAACTTTATCATAATTTCTTTTTTTTACCATTCAGTTCTAAATGGTCCAAAATCTGCCAGTATTTTCACAATAAAAAAACTGATAATAGTCCAACTGAGATTTTAATTTTATTGGCAATAATTACTGTGCTTTCTTCACTTTGTAAATTATATATAACAAAATATTAGAAAGATTCAAATTAATCAACATTTTCAGGCAAATCAATAGTAGTATCTTCAGAGTGCCATTATTCGACTTCCTATAAATACAGGTAGATGACAGAAAACTGACAACTTTGTCAGTCGTATATTTGAGACTATTTAAAATGCTGAAGTTTAAAATGGTAAACAAAATTAAAAAAATCATGGCGACATGTTTAACTTACAAAAGAGTAAACAATTTTCTTTCCTCGTTTGAGTCTAAAATATCAATTAAAGCCTAGTACGCAGATCGCGCTAAATTTTAGCTGCCACTTTTCTCTCCAAACATCAGCTAAAACCCTAGCTAAATTTTGACATAGGAGAGTTGTGGAGAATATGTGATTGAAATAAGTGGTCTGTTTGGTAACGTGAAATTTCTTGCGAATTCGCACAAATTTTCACAAAATTTCAGAATTTGCTGTCAAAACCAATAGAAAAAAAATCAGTTTTGGGATATTTGTTGAAACAAAAAGTTATCAAGCAGGCATAAGGGCATTGTGTAGAATATGTCAAAAACACCTGTTCTCCGAAAAAAAAATTTAAATTTAAGAAAGTTTGTTTGAAAAATTTCAAGTATTATCACATTTTAGAAACAAAATGGATATGGATACAAAGGAAATTGAAGATTTGGTGATTTGTGCAGCAGCACAAGTTGTGGCAATAGGAGCGATGGACCAGACACCATATAGAAGGGTGTTCCTTTACAAGAGTAGCCAGTTTTTTTTTGTCTTCCATGCTGAACGTAATTTTATTTTTACCACGCATTCTTTTTTTTCGGTTGTGGTAATTCTTGTAAAAATTCTTCCAAATCGGAATCCATTTTGCATGAAGGCAGCAACAATCTAGCTGTAAAAACAAAGCAAAGTTCACACAAAATTAAAAAATACCAGAACAAGTCAAAATTTAGCTCGAGAATAATGTCCCAGACAATTATTTCGTGCGCTAAATTTTGACAGATTAGTGATGTACAGTAAGAAACAAACATTTGATTTTTTAGCTGGAGCTGCGTACCTCTCAGCTAAAATGCTTTGCTTAATTTTAGCTTGGCTAAATTTTGGAGAGAATTTCGTATGGAAACTAAAATTTAGCGCGATCTGCGTACTAGGCTTAAAAGTAAAATACACATAAGGCACTTTTTGATCCTTCGTACTAGTAGGAATTTTATTTCTTTCATATACTAACACTGCACAAATTTCAATTATTTTAACAAAAAAAAAAACAAAAAAAAACAGCAAATCTTTAATCTTAACTTCGGAAACAAATGATAATGCAACACACATTCTCTGCCTGGAAATGCAATTTCGCATGTAGTCGAAGCACACTTTTCTTCCGGATTATATGTATCCCTACAGTTGGAATGGCTGCAGCAACGACGGCGTTGTATTCCTTATTCTACAGCCCACAGATTGTACAAAACAGTAAATGCATCCGGCAGCTTCACCAGCGGACAAACACCAACTATCAGTTGTCACCGTCGTTCTTCGAATTCATAAATGTATTTAAATAACAATTTAAATTTGAAAAGGCCACGAAAAAGGAATAATATAAATTTATTTTCACTAAAAAGTAAACAACGTCCCGAATTGAAAAATTTCACAATGACGTTTAGATAAATGTCACTTTACTATTGTGTGTGTGCAAGTGCGTGTTTTCTGTAGGTGTAAATCTCTCTTGAAATCGGGATCAAAAATTTTGATTCCAAATCATGAGGGATCGATTTTTTTTGGTTGAAAGGAATGCCAAAACTGGTCCGGGATCAAAATCTCTCACAGGGATCAATTTTTTTTGGCTGAAAGGAATTCGACATAAATCCACTATAAAGCCTAGTACGCTGCTGATGCGAAACGAAATTTTTCTGTGACCTCCAAACAGACAACGAAACGCTTGCGAAAACACAACGGAAAATATCCTCGGAGAGTTTCACTAATTCCAAAAACAAAATCAAACATTAAACGCAAAAAATCAGAGAAACCCATGATGTAAGAAAATGATAAAAAAAAAAAAAACACAAATAAAACACAAATGTCACTTTTCCGCACACAATAAATAGTCTGTACAATTAACTGGCTGAACACAATGCCCTGCTGCAACTAGAATCGGAGCTGCAGCTACAATTGCTTTAAAAAAATGTCGTACGTCGTTTTTTTTATCTGCCCACAATGAGCTGTACAGCTTTTTATATATTTTAAAGGAAAAAAAAAAACAACCACGAGTTTATTATTCACTTTTTTTATTTCCAATATTTTTCTTTTAAGCCGAGTATACAGTTCTTTTGAACAAAAAAAAATAAGTGGTAAGATTTTTTTTTTCGGAAGAAAAAAAATCTGAGTTGAAATAAAAAATTTGTATTCGTTGTCCTCTTTTTTTCCACAAAACAATGTCGCCAACATTGTTTTGCGCGAAAAAGTTTTTTCTCATTTTTAATTCATTGAAAATGAAACTAAAGCAGCACGAAGGATTTATTATTGAAAATTCCCATATGATCGACCCTAAAACTGTGAAAATGTTATAAAAAAATGTGAGAATGTCAGAAAAAATGTGAAATGTCTGAAAAAATGTGAAATGTCTGAAAAAATGTGTTAAAAATGTGATTCGATTTACATTTTTCAGCTTCTAGCAGCTTTTTTTTGACAGTTTAGAATTGAAAATTAAAACATATTTCAAAAAACATTATAAAACTAATTATTATTAATAGGCATGTTCAGGAAAATGAGATCTCGGAGATCTCAGCAATCTCAGTTACCTGAACAGGATTCCTCAGCAAAATTTCTCAGCTTTGCTGTCAAAACTCTGAGGAAAAAAAATTTTGGATTCGCTTTCTCACTTTTTGAGTGAGAAAATTCTCCGAGATCTGAACACACCAAATAAACATTTCGGACAAAATTCAATATGATATAGTTTCGTTTTGCCGTCAATATAAATTAATCAAATATTGCATCATTAGAAGAGAAAACAAGAAAAGGATTTTTAAAAAATGTTGACAATTTATATTATTTTTTCCCAGATATGTGCTTTTCCTTTCGTAAGAACAACATGTTTCCTTTTTACTCTTGGCTGACACTTTAGTATGATTTAATGAGCTAAAAATGAAGAAAAAAATGTAGTGTCATATGGACTTTAATTGTTCGAACTGGTATTATCATTTTTCTGTTTTTATTTGTGTGCATTTTGCCCATGAAATTTTGTGTATAGTTTTTTTTTTTCTATCGTTGTTTTGTCTTTTGGATATATGAGAAATGAGAATATGTATTCGGCATATGAACGAGCGAATAAGGTGGCAATATATTGCTATTGGTTGCGGTTTGGTGGCGGTTTGGTGGCGGTGGATTTTTTTATTTTTTGCATGAACATTATTATGTAGGTATAGACTGCAGAGTATAGGTATATTGAGATGTTAGTATACATGCAAAAAGGTATAGGTATATTATTTGTTCGTCATGATCTAATTGAAAAAGGAAAAAAATGTTCTTTATTAGTTATTACGTAAAATGTAAGTTTTGTTTTGAAATTTTTTCAAAGAACCGGTCACTGGGCGACTCATTCATACGGTTGTAATGTAGGTTGGGCTATAATTATGAAAAATGTTCATGACATTTTCGAAGTTTTTTCATTTATTTTTGAAGAAAATTATTTTTTTTTTATGAAATTTTTTTTTTTGAACGTTTTAATGTATGAAATGGATGATAGATATATATGTTTTATATATCAAAATAAGCGCTTACTTGTTTTTAAGAGAATAAAAGTCATTTGATTAAAATCCGTTATTCTAGTAAAAAGAAATGAGCATTTTAATGAAGCAAACTCTATGTCGCAAAAAGCATGTTATAAATAAATTAATTTCAAAATTTATTTATTATCTTAATTTTTGTTGGACTTAGAACTTTAATATGTTCAACAAATATTTAGACAACATATTAATAAATAATATGTAATAAATTTTTTTCTCTATTTTGATTTTATTATTTAAAATTTTTTAATCAATCAAAGTGGGTGTAAAAAAACATTAATTCAATTTGTTTTTACATTTTTTTCATAATTTTCATGGAAATTTAAAATTTTTTTTACATACGTTTAATGTGTGTCTTAATGGCAGTATTTTAAGAATTTTGAAATTCCGTTAAGTATTTTAGGAGTTATTAATTAATTAATGATGTCATGTCAGATGATTTTTTTGGATTAAAATCGATTTTTATGGTAAAAAAATCATTTAAATCCCCCTCCCGCCGCACTTGTTGAATTTACCACTATAATACCATTGACTTTTTTATAGATAAGGGTTGGGGCTACAATGTTGTAGAACATAATTTTTTGAAATTCGTAAAATTTTCATCAACTTTTCATTTTTAATACCATCCCTTTTCGTATAGAACGCTTCCCCCCTCCGCAATAATTTTATTATTTATACAGAATTATAGCTTAACATTTACTGATTATTTTAATAAATTAATCTTAAAGATCAGACAATTAGAACAGAAGTTATGAATTATTTAATCCATCAATATCATTTGGATTTTCTGATTTTGATAAAATAACGGGTAATCTGCCACTGGTCGGTGGTGGTTGGCAATGAACAAATGAGGTAATTTCGAATAAATTTAATCGATTTTTTGATTGAATTAAAATTAAAATTGTGATGGTTCTATAGTATGTAGATTAAGAAATGAGATATCAAATTAATTGTTATCATATTGCCATGCGGACTAAAGAAAAATGAAACTCATGCGCGCATGTACTGATGAGTAATAAGCTTATATGTAAAACTACTTTTATAATCCCGTTAGTGGTAAAAAAAAATGAAATAAAATTTTAATCAATAGATTCTATTAGCTGTGAAAATTTCAACCTTCTATGACAATTAATTAAAACGATAGTGTCAGATAACCGTAAAAAGGGCTTTTTTAATTTTTTAAAATATTTTATACTTGAATAACTTTTTTGAATGTTTTTTAAGAAATCCAATCTTCACCAAAATCATGTAAATCCATAATCTCTATAAGATCGTAAAATTTCATATTTCTATCTACCCGCATTAAAAAGATAAAAAAGAAAAAGTGTGAAAAAAAACGTAAAAAAAATTAGTGTTTTTGAAAAATTGCGTGCGTCAAAAATACGACTTGAATAAAAATTTTGTATTACACGCCTAATTTTTTTTTCATCTCTTTTTCAAAATAGTGAGTCTAATAAAAATCAGTGAACCTCCTGATTTAATATAATTTATTTGTGAAACATTGATTTTTGACATTTTGCGTTTTAAACGTTGGTAAGTGTTAAAATAATTTTTTGTAATTTTTTTAACTCCCATGACACACCTTATAATTAAAAAATCTATGAATTGCATAAAAAACTATAATTTTATCTCAACCCATTTAGAATATAGAAATCCGACTTTACCCTATTTAAACCTAAGTTTACCCTATTAAATTTAATAATAATGTACCACCGCGAAAGACTTATATACATTATACATACCTACTTGAAATTAAACCAAACACAACTTCTCCAACGACACATTCACATCATGTCTATCCAGCGGAAAAAAATTGTATGTTCCACGCTTTTTATATTTCTCCCTGAGATCTCAAAAAAAAAATGAAAAATGAAAACATGCACCTGACATAAGTCAACAAAAAAACAAAGAAATGTGACAGCGCATGTGCTATACACTTGACCATGATGAATGACCTCCCACCCTCGCTTTAAAATTTTTCTGAGCAACCCTGACACACGAACCTACAAAAAAATATTCATCCAAATCACAACTGCGAGATGAGAAAACAAAGGAGAAAATAAACTATATCAGCCAACACACAAACAGAACAGAAAAAAATATATGCGAGCGCATGTGCCATATAATTTTTTTCCACTTGGGCAACCCTCCACCTCCCATCATCTATCTAACAATATATCTATCCCCTTTGGATCCGCGCACGTAGTAAACAACGTATGGATGACTCCGTATACGGATCCAAACATGGATCCGCAAAACTGCGTTTGTCGGCTCAAATTAGTATGGAAATTAGAATCACCACGGACTCATTTTGTGCATGTATTGTGAGAGAGAGAGCTTCCCATTTCACCATACTCAGCGAGAACCGAAACAAAATGGAATCCAGAACGGATCCAAAAAAATGAACGAACGAGACAGGCGTTTTGTGGTTGAAGAATATTATGCAATTTATTTTCTTCTATCGTTTGTATATAAATGAAACATCACGATGTATTTTGTAATTAATAATTAAATAATTAACTTTTGATTTTAAATTGATTTTCTTTCTCGAGGGAATTTTTATTAAACTGTTGCGCTGGGCATGAACGTGAACACATTGAAAAAAGTTAATTGTTATTGTTGTCTTCTCCTTTGTTTTCAGTCCATACAAAAATACTCACCATTAGGGTATTGCATACATTCTCTCTTTCCCAGTTAAAAAAAAGTTCTCTCGATTTCGTTCTTTTTTTGCATGCATATACAAAAAATGTGCTAATGTGTGTATGACACTCCGTTTTGAAATGATCCGTTTTGAAATGAAGCGAGACCGAAAAAGTTGGGTCAGTGAATTTGCTTGAAGGGTCCTAACACCGAACTGTCAACTGAAGAAAAAACCAATGCATTTCCAACAGTTTTTTTTTTGATATGTATGTATAGATATCTTCTATTTATTTATTTATTTATTTATTTGTTTCTGCTGCAAAATGGGAAAAGAAGAAAAAACTACATAGTTATACCATATGGATATACATACCTAGTATATTATATGACAAAAAAACAAGAACAAAATAAAGAGAGTTGGCGCTGATAGTGCAGTGGATTTCTTGTGAACTGCAAACTTCTTTGTGTGCGTGTGGAAATAGTTTTTTTGTTAAAAAACGCAAAGAAGGCCTCTTTTAGAAAATTTATATAAAAAAAACTAATAAATGTTATGACTTTTTTTTAATTGAGTCTAGTAGAAAATATATCAAAAAAAATAATAAAAATAACTTAAACTTGTGAAGGTTCTGCTTCCTTCACAATAACATTGTTTAAATTAAATTATTTTTTTTTGTAAAGCCTTTTCATTATATAATTTAATAGAGTTATAAAATGGTAATATTGACATTTTTCTATTAAAACACCCTGTTAAACAAACTATAAATTAATCCAAACGGTATCACTGTATGCATGGAGTCATATTCTATTATCTTTCTTTTATTTCATTGAAAAAAAGTAAAAAATAAAAAAGTTATACTTAAAAATGTTCATTCAAAGTGATATAATTTCAACCATTTCACAAGAGTTTTTTTTCAAGTATTAATTTTTATTTTTTTTTTTAAAGGTCTTATGTTCTCATAAAACCAAATAAAATAAATAAAAAGTTAATCACTATAGCCGCCCCACATTTTTGAAAATTGAGTTCGAGTTTATTAAAAAATAAATCACTCCTTTTCCTCATAAAAGTATTGAATATAATATTTATATAATTTTAATGATACACTTATATGCGTATATTTATTACCTACATAAAAAACCAAATTTCAACAAATTACCTTCACAAATAACAAAATTATGTAACAATTAGTCAGCGCACTACCATTAAAATGCGAGGCAAACTCACCCTTAATGAGAATGTAATGACGGTAGGAGACTTTAATGCTCGCGTTGGTAAGTCACAGATTTCATCAACAAATTCAAATGAAAATTTCTTTTGGCGTAGGGATTGAGTGATGAAGTAGAGAACTCTAATGGGAGGCTCTTAATCGATCTCTTTCAAAGTTTTGATTTGTTTATTCTTAATGGGTGTTCACAAGGAGATTTTAAAGGAGAGTTTACGTTTTTAGGTGTTCAGGAAAAACTGTTATTGACTTATGTGCAATATCTAACCGATGGTTTAAATATGTCAAAGACTGTCAGGTATGTCCACAAATTTACTCTGACCACCTACCAATCGTAGTTTATTTATCACCTAATTGTCAATTAGAATCAAAAGAACTCCAATTGCTTCCTAAATTGAAATGGAGAAAAGGTTTTGAGAGTGCTTACCAGGATAAATTAGATAGTTATTTATCTTCTTTAAATATTGCTCAGGAGCTAAATCCCTCAAACATTGAACTTTTGTTGAAAGGTATTTATGTGTCAGCCCCACATTTTCGAAACTTCTCTTTTAAACGGAAGCAAAAATGGTTCGATAATGATTGTCGTCGATTAAGAAATGCATCTTTTAACTTGATTCAACTGTATGGAAATTCTTTGGATTTACAGATACAAAATTCGAGATAAGTGAATAGAAGGTTTAAATCACTTTGTGCGGAGAAAAAAGCCAGTTATGAGATAATGCAAGCACATAAATTAGCACAAACAAAAGATTCAAAATAATACTGGTCGCTGCTGAAACAAATAAAAGGTCAGAATTTTAGATGTTGTGTAAAAATTTCAGCAAACGAACTTGCAACATATTTTAAAATCCTTCTTAAAGCAAAAATTACTTATTGTAGCTTTAACTATGCGCAACCGTTTGTAAGTAACGAGGAATTAGACAGAGAGATTAGTATTGAAGAATTGCATGTAGTTTTGAAACAAGCTAAAGATAATAAAGCCCCTGGAAATGATCGCATAAGTTACGAATTTTTCAAAAATGCTAGTGCTAGTTTTCATACAATGTTATTAATCAGTTTCAATCAAATTTTATCGTCAGGTGAAATTCCTAGTTCGTTTAAACAGTCAATAATATTCCCACTCCACAAAAAAGGACCTGCTAACGTTGTTGAAACTTATCTTTCTTTTATGAATGTTGTTGCAAAAATTTTCTGTGGGATTTTGTTCAATCGTTTAGAGAACTGGGTTACTACTAACAATATAATTTCAGATTTTCAAGCTGGGTTTCATAAAAATTATTCCACAAATGATCAAATATTCTCACTAACAACCATTGCAAAATCGTTTCTCAGTAGGAAAAAGAAATTATATACGTTTTTCATCGATTTTAAGGCAGCTTTTGATTCTGTTAATAGAAATGCATTATTCTATAAATTATCTTGCTTAGGAATTTTTTATAAATTTCTTAAGATTTTGATTTCCTTGTATGAAAGCACAAAGTCAGCAGTGTGGGATGGACATCAACTTTCTGAGTGGTTTAATAAAAGTGCGGGTGTTAAACAAGGCTGCATTTTAAGTCCTCTTATATTTTCAATCTTTATAAACGACATTGTTGATAGCTTACCAGGAGGAGTTTGTATTGGATATATATCTGTTGAAGCACTCTTATATGCTGACGATATAGTGATTTTTGCTGAATCCCCAAAAACATTGCAACTAATGATAAATAGATTGTCTGATTTTTGCAAAAAATGGGATCTTTTGATTAATATCCAAAAATCGAAAATTATGAATTTTAGAAACGGTGGTGGTCGATATGGGTCGGATGAAAATTGGTCTTATGATGGAGAACAAGTTGTTAAGCAATTCAAATACTTGGGGGTCATCATAACACCAAACATGGATTTTAACAAGCATTTACAAGATAAATGCGCAGTTGTATTAAGACTTGTAAACGCTTCATGGAAAGATATCTTGTCAAGCAAAAACATTCTTTTATCGACAAAATTCCAAGTTTTCAATAGTGTTGTTAGATCCTCTCTTTGTTATGCTGCACAGGTTTGGGGTTGTTATTGTTATGAAAACATTTAATGTAACAAATGTATTATTTTTGTTTTTTGTCGTAATAAAGTTCCCCTGAAGAAGGCAGCAACCCCTGCCGAAACGTCGGGAAAGCAAATGTAAACTAATTGTTTCATTGCAAAAACTACAGTGACCAAAAAAGCCGACGGAAAGATTTATAAATCACTTCCACTCATCGTATCTTTTATTATTAATCATTTATTAATTTAAAGTATTAAGATATCTTATAAAATTAAAAAAAAATCAAATTCTTTTATTTATTTTATTTATTTATTTTACATAGACATTGAAATCCCAGAAATATATCTTCAACACTATCTGCAACCAAACTATCCCATAATAGAAACCAGACACGTAGAACTATCTATAGACGAAATGAAAAATGAGAAAAGTGGAGGAAGTGACGGAATAAAAGCTGAACTAATTAAATATGGTAAAAAGTCATTACTACCAATATTGACTAAACTTTTCAATGCTATTTCGACAATTCAAAAGATACCGACTCAGTCGAAAGAAAGCACAATAACACTTATTCATAAGAAAGGAAGCAAGGAAAACATTAACAAATACAGACCAATCAGTTTAATATCGACTCTTTATAAAGTGTTCTCAAAGACAATTTTTAAAATCATGAAAAAAGAACTTGACAATCAACAACCAAAAGAACAAGCAGGCTATTCAACTGCAGACCATCTTAACCAAACCAAATAATTGAAAAATCTAACGAGTACAAAAAACCAATCTACTTGATATTCATAGACTACAGTAAAGCTTTTGACTCTTTGGAATAAAGTAAAATTTGGACAAAACATAAATCCTGTGATTATTAAGACCATACGAAACATTTACCAAGACAACAAAGCAAGGATCAAAACTGAAAAACTGGGACGATTATTCAAAATAAAGAGGGGAGTTCGACAAGGAGATCCAATATCACCACAATTATTCGCAGCAGTCCTAGAGGACGTATTCAGAAGACTTCAGTGGAATAATAAATATGGAATCGATATTGTGCTTCTTTCAAATCATGCAAATCATATCCAAGAAATGATCAAAGAACTAACGACTTTATGTAAAGAATATGGACTTGAAATAAATCTTGAAAAAACCAAAGCTATGACAAATCATAAACAAGACGAAATATTATTGCAAGGAACAAAAATTACTTATGTCAATGAATACACATAATCTAGTACAAATAAAATCTTTTGAAAATCAAGAAGAGAAAGAAGTAACACGAAGAATAACAAATACTTGGAAACAATACTGGACGCTGAAAGAAATATTTTACTCAAAGCTCAGCAAGGACACAAGAAAATACGTTTTAGATTCGTCAATCTTACCAGTAATGACGTATGGCTTACAAACTCTCGGGCTAACAGCAAATCTTCTTGACAAACTAAGAGTATGCCAAACAAAGATTGAGAAAAAACTACTTAACATCAACCCTAAACGAAAAATAAGAATGAAGAAATTAGAAAACAAACAAATATAACCGACGCAGTAAAAAAGATCAAACAAATAAAATGGAGTTGGGCAGGACATATATCCAGACGATAGATGGACGAAAAATCTGACAAAATGGACACCAGCCGAATCAAGAAGAACAAGAGGAAGACCAAAGAAAAGATGGAAGGATGACTTAGAAAACTTTTGCCCTAATTGGTACAACAACGCAAAAAATAAATTAAGAAAACTGTTTTTTTTTTTTTTTTTATTTTGAAAATGTAATAAGGTATTATAAATTGTGAATGAAATCTGTATTGAAATTATGTATGTATATAAACTATGGTAAATTTTTAAGGTTAATAAAAGCTTATAATAATAATAATAATAATAATAATAATAATAATAATAATAATAATAATAATAATAATAATAATAAGTATTTTGTATCAATAGGGAAAAACAAGAGATAGGCTTTTTAAAGTAATTTGGCTATGGGAGTCTGAGGTTTCAGTTCATTTTGGAAAATGAGTCTCTTGCCCAAAATAGTTTGGGAATCCCTGATGAATAGGATTACGTAGTTATCAAGAACTTTATCAGTAGCTACACCGGGGGTATAAAAATGGTTGCACCAAAGTTAAATTTTGTATTTATTTATTTTTTTCCTTGGGTCACCAATCGTTATTTTTAGTTGACCACAAAAAGATTGGAAACAACTTCCCTAGATGATAATGTGTGGTCTGATTTTATTTGTAAAGGGTGGGTCAAAAACCACCCCACCGACGAGCAAAAGTGGCTATTAGCATACCAGCAAATACCCCATAGAGAAACACATGTGCGTTAGTTATGCTTAATTCTTCTTTATTTTTTATTTTGAAATAAATCTATTTTTAATTGTAATACTGAATAGCATGTGTATTTCAATATGTACTTCTAAAAGATTGAATCTTGATGTATTTTTCTTACTTTTATAATAAGTATTTAATACAAATTTAAAAAAAATGTTCTTTGATCTTCCTTTCAACCTACAGGCATTTTGTCAATTCAAAATAATGCTTTATTGTATTACAAACAAATGAAAGAAATAATTTCTTTCCTACTACATACCTACTATAAATTTATAGGAAGTAATATTCTAACAAAGAAGTCACAATACAAATATAGCTAGTTATTATTCTTTCTACAAGTTGGTATCAGTTTCATGTATGTACCTAGAATCTAGATATTATGAGAGCTTAATTTATATTTTTTTATGACACTATTAGTAGGTATAATAAAACGAATTATGGTTGACCTTAAGAAATGACGAGCTCTAGTTTACGTTTTACTTTTGACGAGATTAAAATAATACTTAATATCGCTTTGTGGTTTAATTGAGTTTTGATTAAAACGTACAACACCAACATAAATAATGTACTCATTGAATAAATACCTCAACGAGCTTAATACATACAAAATTATAATAATTAATAACTACGATACTCAACTTATTGTTCGAGCAACGGATATATAAATCAAGTTCTTTGAAATATTATTCCCGAGTTGAGAGTACTTCAGAAAAAAGAAATCAAAGGGTGTGCAACGCAAAAAATAATTATCGATGATCATCTTTTCCAAAAAAATAACATACCTTTTCTTAAAAACCCGGTTCGAACGATATACTTTATATCTTCAAATTCGATACTTAGACTTTCTTGCTTGTTTTTGTTTTCATAGATAGATTTCGTAGTTACCGTTGATTTGTTATACAAGGCATCTTTATTTTGGCAAAAATTTTTAACTAGAGGAACAAAAAATATTCCATTATTAGTTTTGTTATAAATTATAATTTTCAGCTTAATTTACCAATGGTCTGGTTTTCATGTTTTCTATTTACATATCCTGCAGTAAGCTCCATTTCAACTGTTCTTGATGATACCGCATTAAGTGTGATTTAATTTAAACTGAACTCAAAGGCAATTTTTTTCAATGTTAGCTTTCTAGGGATATTTAATATCTTATATCTAGCAATAATTTTTACATTGCATTCATGAAGTCGTTTATGATGTGTGTTTAATATATGAAAATCAAAAAATTCAACAAGTCAAATAGAGATGAACTTATCTACTTTACTTTTTGTGTTTTACCATTATCGTAATCATACTATCTTTAGCTTATAAGCATAATCTAATCATATAATCCCGTAGATGATAAGAAAGTGATGTCTGTCAAAATCATAATCGTTTTAAATTTACAAAAGTACAACAAACTTTCCAGGAAAAATTCCTATTGAAATTTTCTATCTATCTTTGTCTTTTCTCATTCTAATTTGAAGTGATAAAGATTAATTGATTAATTGAACAATCGATTAAAGTTCTTACGAATTTACATATTTTTTCTTCTGTCAAAAAAGAGGAGAACAATTCCAAACTCCGCCGAGGGCTGTGTGAACAATCGATTAAAGTTCTTACGAAATTACATATTTTTTCTGCTGTCAAAAAAGAGGAGAACAATTCCAAACTCCGCCGAGGGTTGTGTGAACTAATTTTTCCGGCAGTCTGTCAGGCATTTGGGGACACTGATCTCTATAATATACTGGATCACAGTACACATATTAAAGGTAATATCATTAGCGTTTTCATTTTTGTTCAGTTCTGCGCATCTGTCAAAATTGAGGTATTATGGTGGTAAAATGGTGGATCCAGTGTTCCTTTACTTGTCTAATTTCAATATTTTGTTGTTGTTTCTAATGATGCGTGCTGAGTTCCTGTTTAATTTTTTGACACTTCCAACTTTGACAACCTGCGCAATATAATACCTTTGATTTGTGTACTGTGTACTGGATAGTGTATCCATACAAAAAACTTGACCGCGGATGCGTGGATAGCCTATCTGATAGTTTACCGAACGCAAGGATTTACTTTTTTTAACTGTTCTAAAGTATAACAGTATAACAAAACATAAATGACAAATTTAACCTATAACCTCAAAATTTATTTGTATATTTATGATTTGTGTTGTAACTTATCAGCATATCCATGAAAATTTTCTAAATAATCATAAAATATATAATTTTTTTTAGTCAAAGTTAAGTGTATACATAACAAAACGAACACATTGCTCCGTCCTCGTCGTATCGGCTACCGCCCAGTGTTTATGTGCGTTAAGTTTACTCGTACGGGTGCTTAACTCCTTCCTTACTAGCTCCCTAGGATCCGGCAGACGCGCTACGACCCCGCGTGAATTCATTAACCTCACCTAGGCTTCAAGGAATTTTGATAAAAATAAATCCAACCAGACACACGATTGAGTGAATGCCAGGCGTTGGCACATTCAAGTTGTACATGGGGAATTTCGACGAGAATACTCAAGCTGGCGAGCTGCGTACGCTGTTCGAGAAATACGGTACCGTCGTGGAATGGAATCGGAGCAACAGGGTCACGACCACTGATCTCTATAATACACTGGATAGTGAATAGCCTATAGTGTATAAGAGTTTTTGTGAGGCAAGTTTTTTAAAGGGTACCGGCCACGACCTCATATCTCGCTCTATACAAACGAAGAAAGTGATTGAAGATATTTGCCGAAATTGAGCATTTATTTGATATCAGTTGGTGTCAACAAACATTGCGGCTGTAAATATTGAAAAAAATATAAGAAAATGCAGGTCCAGTAGCGTCCATTCCGCTGGCGCCGCTGTTATACAGTTATATGAGGGTACCGGCCACGACTATATTTTTGCCTCAAAAATTTTGTATGAATACACTATCCAGTGTATATAGAGATCAGTGGTCACGACGCAATACAGAATCTTAACAATTACATCTTACACAACAATCCGATCGAAGTGGAAGGGGCAAAGAGCCGTCGTGCCCCCAATACGCCGGCAACCAATGTCTTTGTTGGCAATGTGATGAACAAGACTCGAGCACCGGAGGTGCGAGAACGATTTGAGAAATATGGTACGGTCGTGGAGTGTATGGGTTTGTGCATTTGGACAGTGTGGGACACATCCAAGATGTAATTAAAGAATTGAATGGACGTGTCGTTTTCAAGAAATTTCTTAAAAGTAATAGAAATTTCTTGAAATTGTTGGTATATCGTTGTCGTTTCAAAACCACTAACTTTATAAGGATGGTTGAACTTCAATTCAAACTCAAAACCGTTCCAATAATCCAAATGAAGCAAGTAGTTTGGAAATGACATCGTTGTATATCTACAATTTTCAAGAAATTTATTGTACTTTTAAGAAATTTCTTGAAATTGCTACATATACAACGTTGTCGTTTCAAAACTACTAACTTTATAAGGATGGTTGGAATGGTTCTAAGTTTCATTTGAAGTCTTCTAAGTGATTATGAAAACCATTTTCAAATAGAACAAAGATTCCAAAAAATGTCCATATAAAAGTAATATAATTCCAAAAAGGTATCATTCATCTCTGTACGATTTACCGTTGGCCAGATACACTCCAAAACCTTTTTCAATATTCTTGATTTTTTCCATCATGAAAAAAATAAAAACGGTTTGGAGTGTATCTGACCAACGGTAAGTCGTACAGTGATGTTTGATACCTTTTTGAAATCAGCAATTGATGCTTTAGAAATTAGTATCAAAATTTGTTAAAAAAGAATCACCATTAAAAAAAAATTACTTTTGGGACTCGCATATTGGAACTTTTATGCGTATTTTAAGAGTGCTTTTCTCATTAAAACTCTTGTGTAAAATATTTTACCGTTGGCCAGATACACTCCAAAACTTTTTTCATGAAGAAAATGCAAACACATTTTGGAGTGTATCTGACCAACGGTAAGCCATACATCGATGGTTGATACCTTTTTGGAATGACACCCTTGGCCAGGAAACAAATATGATCTTCGTTAATTCTTTAATATAGCACCTTTCCCTGTAATTCATATTTAATTTATGGTGCGAAACAAAATCGACAATAAACTTTGTTTTTTTTTGTGACTGGTGAAATGTCACAAAAGAGCCACGTTTAGCAGTTTTAGTTTTTAAAGCAATTTGCTGTGCATTTTTTACAAATTCAGGAAAAAATTCAAATTGCCAAACACGCACCCAGTGGCAAGGTACACTAATTGTCATCTTCAAATGGAGTCAAAAAAAACTGTTATACATATAGGGAATACAATATCCAGTCACTGATCTCTATAATATACTGGATAGCGTACCCATACAAGAAGCTTGACTCCATTTGAAGAACTGTTATAGTGGAGCTGCCTACTTTTTTGTATAACACTTTAACTTTATAACATATAAAAAGTGACGAAGTCAAACGTCAAAGAAGTGGAAAATGTGAAACGTTTTTCTCAGTTTGTTGAAATTTCATTAAAAAAATAAATTCGGGGAGAAAAAAACATTATAATTGAAATTTTTTCTATTTTTAAATCTTAAACACATCTACGCAAAGGTATTATTTTCAATTAATGCCTCATTTGTTAGTTGTGAGTACGTCGCGTCGGCTAATTCATTCGTTTTTTCGTGTTGTGAGTTCAGGTGGTGGTGGCAGTAATAATTGCAATGGCCATAATAAAATGAAACATAATTTTTATTCTACGGATGTGCATCCGCAACTGCAGAAAACAATCAGTGATGTTTGTTCACAATCGCATTTCAACGCATCTTAACCAAACCCATCTACAGGGAAGTTACAAGTCCCAACATCGGTTACCACTGAGCTCGTTATTGAAGAACCATTAAAACCAAGTCCAAAATACAACGACATTATACTTTTTTTTGGATAGTTACATCACTAAACTAAGTTGTAAAAGAAAACTTCGTGAAAGAAAATCAACTCGGCATGAGGCGAACATTTTAGAAGCCACAAATAAAGTGATGCGCTGGAATTCATAAACACAGCCATCGATCATAAATAGAGTTGTTTGTCACCAAAGACGAATTTACAAACATGCGGGTAGTCCAGTGGAAACGCACATTTGGCTGGATGAACACACAAAGCTTCGACACTGCATATAGGTGAGTACAAAACAAGGTGGCGTTTGTATTTGGTTTTGATGATAAATGTGTTTTTAAGGTACATCAACTCCAAGTGCGCTTAAAACATGTGGAAATTTAATGCATGTGGTTCCAAACAGAATGTGCATTGGGTTATCAGCGTCTGAGAAATGGGGTGACTCTCTGAAGAAATATCACGAGGTCGAGTCTCCGCAGTTGCCGAATTGATCGCCGAAAAGCTCGAACGTGAAGACGATCCACTTGAAAAGGCAACCGATTTCCTTACACCTTTACAACTGTTAGCCAAACATCGCATTGAAACTCAATTCACTTGAGTCAAACAAGGATTTCCAAAAATTTCCATATAAAAGTAATTTCCTGCATTTTTCAGTTTTAAAGCAAATGCCGAAATTACTTTTATATGGAAATTTTTTGAAATCTTTTTTTCGATTTGAAAATGGTTTTCAGAAACACTTAGGGAACTTAAAACGAAATTTAGAACTATTCCAACCATCCTTATAAACTTAATAGTTTTGAAACGACAGCGTGGTTTATCTACGAATTTCAAGAAATTTCTTAAAAGTAATAGAAATTTCCTGAAATTGGTAGATAAACAAAGTTGTCATTTCCAAACTACTTGCTTCATTTAGATTATTGGAACGTTTTTGAGTTTGAATTGAAGTCCTCTAAATGTTTCTAAAACCCATTTTCAAATCGAACAGAGATTTAAAAAAAAATCCTAATAAAAGTAACTTCTGAAAAATTGCATTAATCTCCTATTTAACCACGATTTAAAAAAGACACTTTTTTAAGCTTAAATCATTTAAGAGCAACTTATATAAAATCTTTGTTTTTTAATGCCTATAATGCACTTTCTATATTTAGGAACTCAACAAATGCAACTAATGTGTCAACTTTGGATGTCCTAAGCTCTCTTGCTGAAAATGCTCGAAGTCAATTTTTATTTGTGTTCCAGGGATAGTGGATGATTCTTAAACACCAATCATTAAGATAGATGAAGGTTATTATCCGTGCGTAGCAACAGTCTCATATTCCAAATAGAATTGTATTTGGATAATACAATAATTATGTGGAAGTGCTGTTGGTATGAACATAATATAGGTGCACTGAATTCTACTAATTTTGGCTTACCTTAAGTTTTTTGCTATGTTAAAACTTCAAAGGAAATAAATTAAACAATTTTTTTTTATATTTTTGAAAAAGCGGTTTTTATTTAAGTTTTTTTTAATTTAATTTTTGTTAATGGTGATTCTCTTTCGTCTTTCATCTGACCAACGGTAAGTCGTACAGCGATGGTTGATACCTTTTTGAAATTAGCAATTGATGCTTTCAAAACGAGTATCAAAGTTTGTTAAAAAAGAATCACCATTAAACAAAATTCACTTTTGGGACTCGCATATTGGAACTTGTATGCGTATTTTAAGAGTGCTTTTTGTCATTAAAACTCTTGAGTAAAATATTTTAATGCTTATTTTAACAGCATTAAGTGCTGATTCCAAAAAGGTATCATTCATCTCTGTACGACTTACCGTTGGTCAGATGAAAGACGAAAGAGAATCACCATTAACAAAAATTAAATTAAAAAAAACTTAAATAAAAACCGCTTTTTCAAAAATATAAAAAAAAATTGTTTAATTTATTTCCTTTGAAGTTTTAACATAGCAAAAAACTTAAGGTAAGCCAAAATTAGTAGAATTCAGTGCACCTATATTATGTTCATACCAACAGCACTTCCACATAATTATTGTATTATCCAAATACAATTCTATTTGGAATATGAGACTTTTGCTACGCACGGATGATAACCTTCATCTATTTTAATGATTGGTGTTTAAGAATCATCCACTATCCCTGGAACACAAATAAAAATTGACTTCGAGCATTTTCAGCAAGAGAGCTTAGGACATCCAAAGTTGACACATTAGTTGCATTTGTTGAGTTCCTAAATATAGAAAGTGCATTATAGGCATTAAAAAACAATTTTCAAGAAATTTATTGTACTTTTAAGAAATTTCTTGAAATTGTTACATATACCACGTTGTCGTTTCAAAACTACTAACTTTATAAGGATGGTTGGAATGGTTCTAAGTTTCATTTGAAGTCTTCTAAGTGATTATGAAAACCATTTTCAAATAGAACAAAGATTCCAAAAAATGTCCATATAAAAGTAATATAATTCCAAAAAGGTATCATTCATCTCTGTTCGATTTACCGTTGGCCAGATACACTCCAAAACCTTTTTCAATATTCTTGATTTTTTCCATCATGAAAAAAATAAAAACGGTTTGGAGTGTATCTGACCAACGGTAAGTCGTACAGTGATGTTTGATACCTTTTTGAAATCAGCAATTGATGCTTTAGAAATTAGTATCAAAATTTGTTAAAAAAGAATCACCATTAAAAAAAAATTACTTTTGGGACTCGCATATTGGAACTTTTATGCGTATTTTAAGAGTGCTTTTCTCATTAAAACTCTTGTGTAAAATATTTTACCGTTGGCCAGATACACTCCAAAACTTTTTTCATGAAGAAAATGCAAACACATTTTGGAGTGTATCTGACCCCTTTTTGAAATCAGCAATTGATGCTTTCAAAACGAGTATCAAAGTTTGTTAAAAAAGAATCACCATTAAACAAAATTCACTTTTGGGACTCGCATATTGGAACTTGTATGCGTATTTTAAGAGTGCTTTTTGTCATTAAAACTCTTGAGTAAAATATTTTAATGCTTATTTTAACAGCATTAAGTGCTGATTCCAAAAAGGTATCATTCATCTCTGTACGACTTACCGTTGGTCAGATGAAAGACGAAAGAGAATCACCATTAACAAAAATTAAATTAAAAAAAACTTAAATAAAAACCGCTTTTTCAAAAATATAAAAAAAAATTGTTTAATTTATTTCCTTTGAAGTTTTAACATAGCAAAAAACTTAAGGTAAGCCAAAATTAGTAGAATTCAGTGCACCTATATTATGTTCATACCAACAGCACTTCCACATAATTATTGTATTATCCAAATACAATTCTATTTGGAATATGAGACTGTTGCTACGCACGGATGATAACCTTCATCTATCTTAATGATTGGTGTTTAAGAATCATCCACTATCCCTGGAACACAAATAAAAATTGACTTCGAGCATTTTCAGCAAGAGAGCTTAGGACATCCAAAGTTGACACATTAGTTGCATTTGTTGAGTTCCTAAATATAGAAAGTGCATTATAGGCATTAAAAAACAAAGATTTTATATAAGTTGCTCTTAAATGATTTAAGCTTAAAAAAGTGTCTTTTTTAAATCGTGGTTAAATAGGAG
Organism: Epistrophe grossulariae; assembly: GCA_929447395.1. Classification (NCBI taxonomy): domain Eukaryota; kingdom Metazoa; phylum Arthropoda; class Insecta; order Diptera; family Syrphidae; genus Epistrophe; species Epistrophe grossulariae. The sequence continues at coordinate 59,931,259 of OV839566.1, read as the reverse complement.
ATTAATGCAATTTTTCAGAAGTTACTTTTATTAGGAATTTTTTTTAAATCTCTGTTCGATTTGAAAATGGGTTTTAGAAACACTTAGAGGACTTCAATTCAAACTCAAAAACGTTCCAATAATCTAAGGGCCAGTTTCACAGTGCACACTTAACAAAATAAGTGGCACTTAATTTTCCCATTTTGGCACTTAAGCCGCAGTTTTACTACCTGAGTAAGTGGAACTTAAGTGGCCAACATCGGAGACGTGTCACTTATTCCGATAAGTTTACACTGTGAAATTGGGAATTAGTTTTCCATATTCGGCACTTAAGTGATACTTACTTCACTGTGAAACTGGCCCTAAATGAAGCAAGTAGTTTGGAAATGACAACTTTGTTTATCTACCAATTTCAGGAAATTTCTATTACTTTTAAGAAATTTCTTGAAATTCGTAGATAAACCACGCTGTCGTTTCAAAACTATTAAGTTTATAAGGATGGTTGGAATGGTTCTAAATTTCGTTTTAAGTTCCCTAAGTGTTTCTGAAAACCATTTTCAAATCGAAAAAAAGATTTCAAAAAATTTCCATATAAAAGTAATTTCGGCATTTGCTTTAAAACTGAAAAATGCAGGAAATTACTTTTATATGGAAATTTTTGGAAATCCTTGTTTGACTCAAGTGAATTGAGTTTCAATGCGATGTTTGGCTAACAGTTGTAAAGGTGTAAGGAAATCGGTTGCCTTTTCAAGTGGATCGTCTTCACGTTCGAGCTTTTCGGCGATCAATTCGGCAACTGCGGAGACTCGACCTCGTGATATTTCTTCAGAGAGTCACCCCATTTCTCAGACGCTGATAACCCAATGCACATTCTGTTTGGAACCACATGCATTAAATTTCCACATGTTTTAAGCGCACTTGGAGTTGATGTACCTTAAAAACACATTTATCATCAAAACCAAATACAAACGCCACCTTGTTTTGTACTCACCTATATGCAGTGTCGAAGCTTTGTGTGTTCATCCAGCCAAATGTGCGTTTCCACTGGACTACCCGCATGTTTGTAAATTCGTCTTTGGTGACAAACAACTCTATTTATGATCGATGGCTGTGTTTATGAATTCCAGCGCATCACTTTATTTGTGGCTTCTAAAATGTTCGCCTCATGCCGAGTTGATTTTCTTTCACGAAGTTTTCTTTTACAACTTAGTTTAGTGATGTAACTATCCAAAAAAAAGTATAATGTCGTTGTATTTTGGACTTGGTTTTAATGGTTCTTCAATAACGAGCTCAGTGGTAACCGATGTTGGGACTTGTAACTTCCCTGTAGATGGGTTTGGTTAAGATGCGTTGAAATGCGATTGTGAACAAACATCACTGATTGTTTTCTGCAGTTGCGGATGCACATCCGTAGAATAAAAATTATGTTTCATTTTATTATGGCCATTGCAATTATTACTGCCACCACCACCTGAACTCACAACACGAAAAAACGAATGAATTAGCCGACGCGACGTACTCACAACTAACAAATGAGGCATTAATTGAAAATAATACCTTTGCGTAGATGTGTTTAAGATTTAAAAATAGAAAAAATTTCAATTATAATGTTTTTTTTTAATGAAATTTCAACAAACTGAGAAAAACGTTTCACATTTTCCACTTCTTTGACGTTTGACTTCGTCACTTTTTATATGTTATAAAGTTAAAGTGTTATACAAAAAAGTAGGCAGCTCCACTATAACAGTTCTTCAAATGGAGTCAAGCTTCTTGTATGGGTACGCTATCCAGTATATTATAGAGATCAGTGACTGGATAGTGTATTCCCTATATGTATAACAGTTTTTTTTGACTCCATTTGAAGATGACAATTAGTGTACCTTGCCACTGGGTGCGTTTTTGCCAATTTGAATTTTTTCCTGAATTTGTAAAAAATGCACAGCAAATTGCTTTAAAAACTAAAACTGCTAAACGTGGCTCTTTTGTGACATTTCACCAGTCACAAAAAAAAACAAAGTTTATTGTCGATTTTGTTTCGCACCATAAATTAAATATGAATTACAGGGAAAGGTGCTATATTAAAGAATTAACGAAGACCATATTTGTTTCCTGGCCAAGGGTGTCATTCCAAAAAGGTATCAACCATCGATGTATGGCTTACCGTTGGTCAGATACACTCCAAAATGTGTTTGCATTTTCTTCATGAAAAAAGTTTTGGAGTGTATCTGGCCAACGGTAAAATATTTTACACAAGAGTTTTAATGAGAAAAGCACTCTTAAAATACGCATAAAAGTTCCAATATGCGAGTCCCAAAAGTAATTTTTTTTTAATGGTGATTCTTTTTTAACAAATTTTGATACTAATTTCTAAAGCATCAATTGCTGATTTCAAAAAGGTATCAAACATCACTGTACGACTTACCGTTGGTCAGATACACTCCAAACCGTTTTTATTTTTTTCATGATGGAAAAAATCAAGAATATTGAAAAAGGTTTTGGAGTGTATCTGGCCAACGGTAAATCGAACAGAGATGAATGATACCTTTTTGGAATTATATTACTTTTATATGGACATTTTTTGGAATCTTTGTTCTATTTGAAAATGGTTTTCATAATCACTTAGAAGACTTCAAATGAAACTTAGAACCATTCCAACCATCCTTATAAAGTTAGTAGTTTTGAAACGACAACGTGGTATATGTAACAATTTCAAGAAATTTCTTAAAAGTACAATAAATTTCTTGAAAATTGTTTTTTAATGCCTATAATGCACTTTCTATATTTAGGAACTCAACAAATGCAACTAATGTGTCAACTTTGGATGTCCTAAGCTCTCTTGCTGAAAATGCTCGAAGTCAATTTTTATTTGTGTTCCAGGGATAGTGGATGATTCTTAAACACCAATCATTAAAATAGATGAAGGTTATCATCCGTGCGTAGCAACAGTCTCATATTCCAAATAGAATTGTATTTGGATAATACAATAATTATGTGGAAGTGCTGTTGGTATGAACATAATATAGGTGCACTGAATTCTACTAATTTTGGCTTACCTTAAGTTTTTTGCTATGTTAAAACTTCAAAGGAAATAAATTAAACAATTTTTTTTTATATTTTTGAAAAAGCGGTTTTTATTTAAGTTTTTTTTAATTTAATTTTTGTTAATGGTGATTCTCTTTCGTCTTTCATCTGACCAACGGTAAGTCGTACAGCGATGGTTGATACCTTTTTGAAATCAGCAATTGATGCTTTCAAAACGAGTATCAAAGTTTGTTAAAAAAGAATCACCATTAAACAAAATTCACTTTTGGGACTCGCATATTGGAACTTGTATGCGTATTTTAAGAGTGCTTTTTGTCATTAAAACTCTTGAGTAAAATATTTTAATGCTTATTTTAACAGCATTAAGTGCTGATTCCAAAAAGGTATCATTCATCTCTGTACGATTTACCGTTGGCCAGATGCACTCCAAAACCTTTTTCAATATTCTTGATTTTTTCCATCATGAAAAAAAATAAAAACGGTTTGGAGTGTATCTGACCAACCAACGGTAAGTCGTACAGCGATGGTTGATACCTTTTTGAAATCAGCAATTGATGCTTTCAAAACGAGTATCAAAATTTGTTAAAAAAGAATCACCACTAAAAAAAATTTACTTTTGAGAGTCGCATATTGGAACTTGTATGCGTATTTTATGAGTGCTTTTTCTCATTAAAACTCTTGAGTAAAAGATTTCAAAGTTTCTTTTAACAACATTAAATGCTGATTCCAAAAAGGTATCATTCATCTCTGTACGATTTACCATTGGCTAGATACACTCCAAAAGCTTTTTCAATTTTCTTAATTTTTGGCATCATGAAGAAAAACCAAAAACCTTTTGGAATGTATCTGACCAACTGTAAGCCGTACAGTGATGGTTGATACTTTTTTGGAATCAGCAATAACTGATTCTCTTAAAACGAGTATCAAAATTTGTTGAAAAAGAATCACCCTTAAAAAAGTTTATAGGTAAATGTAAAAGTATTTTCGTGAAATTTTTTTTAGAGAAATCCAAGAAAATGCAATATTGGGAAATTATCGGATATCAAAAATGTGGACAGGAGTACCGGCACTGGACACCAACGTTGTCAGATTTAGCTCCAGCGGTAGTCAAGCTTCAAGAAGCAGTGCACATAATACATATTTCGAATATGCCCCTGTGAAAGCGACTCACAAAAAGCACTTCTTACACCATGCTACTGTTCAGGTAGCCTTAAATACGTCTATCAAACCTGCCATCAGCAAATGGCTGACCGCTTCTGAAATATTACAAACTCCTGTGAATTATGCAAATTCATGTTCATAATGCACACAAAAATAAAGCAACTAGTAGTGTGTCTAGCATACCAGGTGCAATAGCTATCGGGCCACTGCAATCCACTGACATCTTCGAGAGTGCCATCAAAAAAGAAACAAAGACATGCACTTTATCATCCTGGTAGTGATATTACAAATCCCAGAAGCAAGCTCCTTTTCTCTAGGCACCATCGAAGATGGCTGCGGTCCGATAAGTGTGAAGCGAGAAAGAGATTAGAACAGCAACAGCACCCACAACAGAAACAGCGGCTACCATGAATTAAGAACCAACGTATTTCAATTTGTGTGTTTTTTATTTACTTAAAAATAAGAAAAAAAGAAATATACTAATATTATTTATATAAACAGGAGTTAATGTCATCAATACACTTTTTACATTTCTTAAAAATATAATAAAACTTTCTATTTTAAATGGCTTAATTTATTCTAATAAGTAGCTTGAAAATCTCAGCTATCAGTTTTATTTTGTTTTCGCAGATAAAATTCTTTCGTCAAAATAATTTTTTTTGTGCTCGGAAGATGTCAAAAAGTGGAGCTGCCTTCCCAAATGTCATCTTCAATTGGAGTCAAAAAAACTGTTATACTTTGTAGGGAATACACTATCCAGTCACTGATCTCTATAATACACTGGATAGTGAATAGCCTATAGTGTATAACAGTTTTTGTGAGGCAAGTTTTTTAAAGGGTACCGGCCACGACCTCATATCTCGCTCTATACAAACGAAGAAAGTGATTGAAGATATTTGCCGAAATTGAGCATTTATTTGATATCAGTTGATGTCAACAAGCATTGCGGCTGTAAATATTGAAAAAAATATAAGAAAATGCAGGTCCAGTAGCGTCCATTCCGCTGGCGCCGCTGTTATACTGTTATATGAGGGTACCGGCCACGACTATATTTTTGCCTCAAAAATTTTGTATGAATACACTATCCAGTGTATATAGAGATCAGTGTATCCAGTGTATTATAGAGATCAGTGTATCCAGTATATTATAGAGATCAGCGGTTGGGGAACAAAGAGCCAATCACCTAACCAAACCACCTCTTCCTTCATCGCCTTGAGTTGGAAAGTTCCTTTGTTTTGGTGTGGTCTCTGCAGTTTGTTGTCCCGACAACAAAGAAGGGCATTTCGTTTGCGAGACCGAAAAGAAAGAAACTTCATTCGTTGTTTAATAACTTGTTACTTTATTGTCCTTTTGTGGTTGTCACCGTTCACAGTACACATATTAGAAATGAGAGGTTTCATTTCATTTTTAACATTAGAAATGTTTAAGCGGAGGCATATCTACTAACAATGTGAAAAAATCAACAGAATTTCAAAAAAGTGTAACGCCGAGTAGAGAAAGAGGGCGAAACGTCAGGGGAATAGGCAAAATTATTGCGTTCATGCTATGTTCTTACTGGTCTGAGGAAACAGAATACGAAGAAGATGATACAACGGACACCAAAAAAGGAGAAGTGTTCGTAGGCAGGGATGGCCACTACATTTTTCACATTTGCGACGTAGTTTATGTAGTTAAACGTAGTTAAATGTAGTTAATGAAACAAATTGTAGCAAACTTAGTTTCAAATATCAAATGATCTTTCAGTTGGAACTTTGAAGCTTGAATTTTGAGTTAAAATGTTCAAATTTGTATTGAAATTTTATTATTTCTCTAAATTTACTTTGTATGTACCTATATGAAAACGTAACAATTTGTAGAAAATAAGACGTGTACGTAGTTAATGATGTAGAAAATGTAGTGTAGTTAATTCGGCCAACCCTGTTCGTAGGCTTTCCAGATTTGTATGTGAAGAAGAGCAAATTTAAAAAAGAATTTATTCAAAGTTTTAAAATACATAAATACTTTTTTCATTTCTAATGTACCTCAACTATGCTGGAATGGCAAATCGGGTAAATTTTTTTATTTCATTTTATTTATTTACAAAAGCCTTGAGATAATATCTCATTTATAGCTTTAAAATATATACATTTATAATTAAAAGTTACATGCATCAAAAAAATTTAACTTAAATTAAGAAAATTAAAAAGAAAAAATATTTAGATATTTTATAAAAGATTATAATATTTGAATTAATGTTAATAATAAAAAAAAAAATTTATTAAAGAATATTTATGGAAACTAGAGAATAAAAGGTTATTATTGAACAAAGAGAGAGTGAAAATGCAATGCTACGTCTGGGTTCCGTAAGTGATCCTTTATTGAGCCGATAAAATTATTGAAATTGTTTAAAGTTTTAAATCGAGTAGGTAAGCTATTCCAGATTCTGGCACCAATAACGAAGAAAGATCTGCGAGTCTGCAATGTTGAACTTCTTGGTATGTTGATGTTATTGGTACGCGAAGAAGTTGAAAATTCAAGTTTTTCGTACAAATAGATTGGGATTTGGAATCGTACTAATTTAAAGATATATTTACAAATTTCAATAGTAAACTGTGCAATCAATGAAATACCGAAAACGCAATGGGACAAATGAGAGACGTGGCCAAATCTTCTTAGCGAATGAATGAAACGAATACAAGAATTGAAAGCTACATTTAATTTTTGTTTGCTTATTGAGTCCATACCACAATATATAACAGAACCATAGGTTATAATTGGAGCAATCAAAGTTTTAACCAGCACCAATCTTGTAGCCAATGGAACGTAAAATGAAACTCTCCACAACCGCCTAAGTCCTCCATAAATGTTTCCCATTACATTTTTCACATGATCGTTCCAAGTGAGTGTTTTTTTTTAAATGAAACCTAAATTTTTTACAGTAGAGCTGTAAGGAATCACATGTCCATTTAAAATTAGCATTAATTTGGGTGAAATATCATCCAGGGCAATTGCATTAGACTTAATTGAATTAATAGAAGCAAAGCATTCATCAAGTGAAACACAATTGAATGAAAAAGATCCTTCAAAAATGTTTGATGGAGAAACCAGATTCACTTGAGGGTTAGTGTTACTAACACCCAAAGCAAAAAAGTTGTTCAAACTGTTCGCGAAAACAACATCTTCACTGCATTCTAAATTAGGTTTTCCAATCGCACCTAGATTTTTTAAATTATTCCATGGAATTTTTGTAGAGTTTCTTGTTGTATCTAATTTGTTAAAATAAAATGTTTTTTTGGCGTCCCTTATAACTTTAACTACTCTGTTCCTACAGCTGGTTATATATCGTTCCCAATCACTGGCAGACCTTGAGTTTTTGAAAACGCTATACAAGACATTACGTTCACAAATTAAATTTTCAATGGCCGTTGTAAACCAAGGACAAGATTTTTCTTTTTATTGGAACGTACTTGTCGTTCCCAATCACTGGCAGACCTTGAGTTTTTGAAAACACTATACAAGAAATTACGTTCACAAATTAAATTTTCAATGGGCGTTGTAAACCAAGGACAATTATTAGACAAGTTTTTTCTTTTTATTGGAACGTACTTGTCGTAGTATTTCAATAAATTTTCTAAGAAATCAATCTTAAAATCAATTGAAGTAGATAAAATGAAAGGATGCCAATCTATAATGGAGACTTCTAGAGAGAGTTCTTCCATATTAATGTTTTTTAAATCCCGATAGAAAATTAAATTATTCTGATCAGGACTTTCAACCTCAACATCATAAATTAAGTAAGTTAAGTCATGATCAGCAACTCCATGTGTTTGATTGAAAAACGAAACATTGGATTTGTTTGTAGCTTACAATTTCTAATCCATGCGAATCAAAAATGTTATGCAGAAGATTCGAAGGAGATGTAGATAAGCTTACGTCAACGTTTAAATCCCCACATAAAATAATGTTTTCATAACATGCACTATGCCTAGATAAAAATGTTTCGAATTCTTCAAATGGAAACCGACCTGGATGTCTATAAATGCAATTAACTAAAACTTTTTCATGAGGTAAGGTAATTTCAATAAGCAAACATTGGATGTCGTTGTGTTTTAAGAAATCTATACAAACAGCCCGAATTCCCTCGCGTACATAAATTAAGACTCCTGAACAGCAAACATCACTGTCACAGCGAAACAGACGATAGCCTTTAACTCCCAATCTTCAACTTTTTTCAAAGAATTATTCGTTAGCCACGTTTCAGACAAACAAACTACATCCGTTGTTACGGATTGGAACATTTGTCTCAATTGATCAATTTTGGATAAAACACTTTGAACGATTACATGACAAATTTTTAATCCAGGTGAGCGTAAAGAGAATATATTCAACATTGCATTACTCATATCAACAACGTCTGCGCCAGCTGAAACAAAACTATTACTACTGCTCATTGAATAGAAAAATGATAGTTTTTGACAATAACAAGCTCAATAAAAAAAAAAGAAAAAAAAAAAAAAAACATCACAAAACAGAAGCATTTTCAATGAATTTAAAGTTAATTTAATATTTATAAGCATTTCAATTATATTTATAAGCATTTCAATTATTTTTATAATCGGATTTTGCTTTGTTGTTCTTCTGTATTTTTGACATTGGAAGCACTTTCACCAGCAGCAGCATCATCGAGCACCCGATCTAAATCATCCACGTTGTTAATTTTGACATACTGGTCTGTTGGATTAACTTTGACAGCAACAACACCATTAAATTAGCCAGTTCACGTTTCTGAGATCTCACTGAGCAAACATCTGTCAGCTCCACTGAGGAGAAGAAGAAACCTAAACAAAATTTTTCGTTTAGAAGTCAAAAGCACTCTCCATCTCGTTTTTATAAATTGATCAACTGCGACAAAAAATAATTGAGCAAACGAATCCAAAAAATTTCAGTCTCAGCTTTTTGACAGCAAAAGTGAGGAATCTCACTGAGGAATTACGTTCAGATTTCTGAGATTGCTGAGATCTCTGAGATCTCAGATATCTCAAGAAACCTGAACTGGCTAAATGATTGAACAGAATGAATTTTTTTTCCTCTTTCAACTTCATAGCAGTTTTACGAATAAAAAGAGCACCCCCTGATAGACCTTCAAAAGCTCCGACAGCACGATTGGAAGTAAACCCAATCTTTTTAAGGGTGACTGGAGCGACAACAAAAAAACATTTAAGAAAATTAATTCGCTCCCTTTGTGAGTGCAACTTCACTATAACAGGTGCATTGATCTTATCAATTGGAAGACTTCTACCCCCGCGATTCTCTTTCGATTTATGATTTTTTTTCAGACGAAAAACATCAAAAGAAAGCACAGAATTTGAAATGACTTCACAAATTTTTAGAAGAATGTCTTTAGGGTTTTCATTTAGATTTTCAGGTATTCCAGTTAAGATAACGTCACCTTTGCGCACTTCACTTTCAAGTTTGTTTATTTTGACATTCATGATAGTCGAATCAATTTGGTACTCCTTGTTGGAGACTTTCTCGTTAACCTTACATTTTAGGGTAATCAATTCACTATTAAAATTATTTGTGAAATTATCAACTTTTTTATTTAGAACTGCAAGATTGTTATTGAAAACTGTTTTAAAATCACGCATTTCTTGTTTTAGTCCAATCAGTTAACTGTCCATTTATAATTGCAATTTATCGAGCATTTTAGCTAAGTCATCATTTGAGACTGACATTTTTATTAATGTTATAGATTGATTTAGCGATTTTATTCACAATTTATGTCAACACTCAATAAGACCAAAATTTCCGATGATTAGAATCAAAATGCAAACAAATTTTACTATTAATTTAAATTAAAAAGTATATAATTAGGCCGCAGTAGAAAACACGTGCACTACTCAGAGTTTGACATTTATATTGAGGTCGCTAGAGTATGTGTGTATTTTTTCACATTTGTACTTTTTTGCAAAAAGTTTTGAATGTATTTAAGCCTTTATTCTGACAAACCTCACTGATACATCACAAGTCACAACAACCTCACAAGGAGAGGTGAACTCGATTTTAGCCGTGTTTTTTTGTAAGCCCGGGGGGAATTGGATGAAAAAAACTACGTCGGTGCTAAACAATTAACATGTTAAATGCAACAAGAACTAATCCCAGAGAATTCGTACAGAGTGAAATTTTTTTTAGAGAAATCCAAGAAAATGCGATATTGGGAAACCATCCACTGATCTCTATAATACACTGGATAGTGAGTAGACAGTTTTTGTGAGGCAAATTTTAAAGGGTACCGGCCACGACCTCATATCTCGCTCTATACAAACGAAGAAAGAGATTGAAGATATTTGCCGAAATTGAGCATTTATTTGATATCAGTTGATGTCAACAAGCATTGCGGCTGTAAATATTGAAAAAAATAAAAGAAAATGCAGGTCCAGTAGCGTCCATATATGAGGGTACCGGCCACGACTATCGTTTTGCCTCAAAAATTTTGTATGAATACACTATCCAGTGTATATAGAGATCAGTGGAAACCATCGGATATAAAAAATGTGGACTGGAGTACCGGCACCGGACACCAAAGTTGTCAGATTCGGTTCCAACAGTAGTCAATCTTCAAGAAACGATTGCTGTTGCTGGTGTGGGACCACGAAGAAAATGCTTTGATTAGATGTCAAATGGATATAAAAAGTGGGTGCTGTTGCTGGTGGCATGTGTTTCATAAAATAATAAAAAAATCACCCATGAAGTGTTCTGCCTTGACTTGAGGCTTCACGCCCACCTTCTTTTTGCAATATTTGCATCGTAACACCATAATTAATTTTGTTTGCTTTTTATTTGCTAAAAAATAAGAAAAAAAGAAATATACTTTTAATATTTATTTGAACAAGAGCTAATGTCATCAATAAACTTTTTACATTTCTTAAAAATATAATAAAACTTTCTATTTTAAATGGCTTAATTTATTCTAATAAGTAGCTTGAAAATCTCACCTATCAGTTTTATTTTGTTTTCACAGTTAAAATTCTTACGTAAAAATGTTTTTTTTTGAGCTCGGAAGATAGAGCTGCCTTCCCAAATGTCATCTTCAATTAGAGTCAAAAAAACTGTTATACTTTGTAGGGAATACACTATCCAGTCACTGATCTCTATAATACACTGGATACACTGATCTCTATATATAGAGATCAGTGACTGGATAGTGTATTCCCTACAAAGTATAACAGTTTTTTGACTCTAATTGAAGATGACATTTGGGAATGCAGCTCTATCTTCCCTACAAAGTATAACAGTTTTCGTGACGGCCTATTGAAGATAACATAAGTGGTACGTGCCAGTGTTGCCGCTATGCGACTTTAGTCGCACTTTGACCCCTTTTTTGCCCCATGCGACCATGGTACGACCTTTTAAAAAAGTGGCTATTTTGACCATTTTTAAAAATCTTGCGACTTTTCTAACCCCATCTCTAGAAAAATGCCTGAAAAAGATTAGTTCTATGATGTAGTATATGTTAAATAAGCTTGTTGATCAGCAAGATTTCTATGCGATTAAAACTAATCCATTTTTTAAATATTCCCGACGTTTCGTTGGGTACTTTCGAACATTTTCAAGGATTTTCTTTATTGGACTATGTAGATACATTTTTTTTTGTAAAAGTCAGTAAACAATTGGAAATTTACATATATATTCCACTATTTTATAATTCAATACAAAAAAAAAATAAATAGATATAAAGCACAGATCAGTCTTTTTTGTTGAAATTATCTTTCCAATCTTCCATTTTATTTTTTCGTTCCACGGTGTTTTTTACTTTTAATTTTATTTTAATAATTTGGCCGACGCGTTTCGTCATGTTAGGACATCCTCAGGACACTATTATACATTTAAAATTAGAGTTGTACAAAACTCAAGTACACAACATGAAAACAGAAGTAAAAAGAAAATAATAAAAAAATGATTTTCAACATTTATCGTTTAAAATGTTTTTTAAAGTTTTTTTTTTGACGAAAACAAATCTCGTACGTGTCAAATACGCGTCAGTAAGGTAAAAAGTGTAGGAGTTCTACTTCTACATCATCGATAGAACAAAGATGTCCATACTCCATAGTATGAGATGTTGTGAGAGGCCTGAAGATGGGTCCGTAGCATTGAATGTTCGATAAAACGTGTCTTTAAGGTCCTACCTGTTTTACCAATATATATTAATATATGCCCTCGAATTCTTTGCTTTTAATTTTGTATACGCCAGTTTTTTTAATGTTGTCCGTGCGTCCTTTGATTTTATTGTTACATAGGAATTTCCGTAGTAGGGTATGATCACTAAAGAAGGCTGGTTTGATTTTTGTGAACTGAATGTTTTCATCAACTTTGTTTAAAACTTCATTTTGGAAGTTAATCAGATTCCGGAAACTCAGCTCCAAATGGTGAAAACGACGCGACGATCCCATTGATAAGCCTGACGTTTGAGTTTAAAATGTCCCATTAATTAGAACATTGTTTTAATTGAACTTATGTATGTATTTAAAAAATATTTTTGATACTAAGGGCGATATTCACCAAGCGCTCATAAACGGCTCTTAAGTTTATGAGGCTCATAACTCAAATAATATTTGTGCTATTCACCAAACACTCATAAGTATTTTTCGTAGTTCGAAAATGAGAGCGACTCTCTCTTAACCAGGCATACCCAATATAACTAAATTGATAGGAGAAAAGATTTTCTAACAACGAAAGAAAATAAATTTAATGAATATCAAAAAAAAAATTTTAATAAAAATACAAAATTGTGATAGGTTGACAACTTGAAAAAAAAAAACAAATTATTTTAAAAATTTTCGAACAAGTTTTCGGAGAGAGTGCTCATAACTTATGAGTGGTCGGGACTCGGGAGCACTCATAAGTTTTATGAGCGCTCATAAATATTCACTATTTTTGTTTGGTGAATAGATTTATGAAACTTTTAAGTTATGAGCTTGTTACGTGGGCACATTAGTACCCGTCCAACGTACCTTGACCTAGTCCAATGTACCTTGTTGCATTGGTTGTTTTATCGAAGTTTTTTTTTTAGTTTTCTGTATTTTATTTTGTTTTATTAAATAAATCCATTCATTTTATAGATTCTGAAAAGGAAATATGGAATTAATAACTGAAATACAGGAATTATGATAATAAATAAATATTGAAAGTATGAAATTGTTTTGCCAAAATTCGAATGTTTTCACACTCGAATCTGCAACACAAATTCCATACTATTTACATAAGATACTTACCTTCATTATATGTTAAAATGTTCAGCAACATCTGAAGCTGAAATTGAAATAATAAAAACATTATTATTATCACTATTTATTAGAAACTTTTATAAAAAAATACTTACCAATATCAATATTCCACTTCGGCGGCAGTCCATGTTTGTTTTGATTTTGACATTTCTCAAAATTTTTTTATAGTCAAAGTTGAATCGGGTCGTTTTCCTCTGCGCAGGTAATAATGGCTTTGTCTCTTTCCCCCCAAAGGTAAAGGGGGCAGAAAAATGGCCACTAGCACATGCGCAGAAAGAATTTCGTGCAGTTTTGTTCATGCATAGAATGAATTCTAATGAACTTTTAGTGTTAAAGTAGGTAGGGAAATTTTTAATAGTAAGGATATTTTAGTATGAAAGATAGTTTATTTTATTGAATCGATAGATAATTTGATAGGATTAATTAATTAAGATACATATATTAGAATCATGGTAGAATTAGCTTAGATAGTATTATTAAGAGAGAATAAAGACTGAGACAGATAGATTGAAGTATAGGACTAGTGAATGTGTGTGTTTGCTATTTCTTGGACATGGATGAGGGGGGGAATTATAGTTGGAAATAGTTATCTCACTCAGATGTAGTGGTAACTATTTACTTAGTTAATAGGGGGAGGACTTGGAACTAGCCTAAGGGATTTCATGGTAGTTATTTCGTTTGAAAACTCAAATCAAAGAAGTGTTCGATACCTTTTAACGGCCATTTTTTTTTGATTTTTTATTCAAGTTAAATTTCAAAGTAAAATTTAAAAAAAAAAGTTTAACGATTTGAACTTACTTAAGTAAGAAGTTCTTTTTATAATAAAAAGAAGTGAATTTTAAGACAAAATAAATAAGGTAAAATTAAATTAACACTGAGAAATTGTGAAAGTAAATTTCTCATATATATTTATATATATATATATATATATTTTCAAGGGAATTCCTCAGAGAAGGAAAAATCCAAAGAAGTTTGGTGAAAAAGGTGATACGAATTTAGCAGAGGTACGTGACCAATGTGTGAAATTTAAAAAAACTCTATCTTACGTGTGAATCCTTCTTTTTACTAGGTTTAGGCCAGATTTTTCGTAAGATCTAGAAAGATCATAAGCAGAAGCCTAAGCCTCTGCCATTTTCTTTCTTGTCTTGTCTTTCATCTTGACCTTCAGCGAGGACATCTTTTGAAGTTCGAAGAATTCCTTTGTCTAGGATAAAGGAACATTCTTCGTAGGACACGAATACCAAGGGCAAAGAGGGTATTTTACATATAGTATACAAATATATATATATATATCCCACTTAAGACCCATATAATAAGGGATTTGTGGAAGCAAGAAGAGGGTGCTTCGTGAAGCAGAAAAAAAAAAAGGACAAGGTGAAGGTTAGAGAAAAAGGTGAAATCAGCACTGGTGAAAGGAAGGAAGTTCTGGAAAAGAAAAAGTGAAAGAATAAATTGAAAGAAGAGAAGAATATCTAAAGAACAAAAGAACATTTTTTTTTTTACATTTAACATATATTTTTTTTAATGATAACTTAGAATTTGTGTTTACATAGAGAACCAAATATTGTAAAATTTAGTTCTCCAAGTGGTTTTTTTTTTTTGTGAATTTTTTTTTTTAGTTCATTTTTATATATTTTTTTTTTGAATCAAACGAAAAGTGAGAAGTGATTTTAATTAGACGTAAAAGAAAAACAAAAAAATCGCAAATCAAAGATACTCCAAATTGAGTATTCTATGAAACCTGTTTCTCCAACGTGCTGCCGGCAGGACTACGAGGGACACGGAAAAACGTGAGTATCTACATACTTTTTATATTGTTTGAGAGATAAAAGAATCTTAAAAAAAGGAGATTAAGATCAAATCTGCTTTTCAGATTCAAAAATTATTTTTTTTAGTTGTAAGATTTTTATTTTTTTTTATTTTTGAATTCGAAATTGAATCATAAATAAGAAAAGGAACGAGTTGGAGAACTCGAATTTTTTTTTTTAATTTTTTTTTAGTTTAAATGAATAAAATTGTATCCTGAAGAGATAAAAAGTAAACAAAAATGGTGTGCTAATTTTCATAGCTGATGGTGTGTGAAGGCTTGGTAAGGCCGTCCTGATGTAATTTAGGTTCTAGGACGTGACAGACGAACTTTTCTCTACGGACTAACCCGTGACTGGTCGGTTCATCTAAGGGGCTATTTCCACAAACAACGGCCATGGAAATAGCGAAGGAAGTATCTCCAAGATACTTGGGTGGGTGGCCAGACCTTCGTCACTAACAACAGGTGAGCGTTTTGGAATTCGGTGTGGCGGTATCTAGGGGAGATAAAGAGGAGGCACTTTAGATAAAAGTTTAATGGTTTTAGGATTTTTTTTTTAATAGGTTAGGGTTCATTTTTTTTTCATACTTATTTTTTTTAATTATTTTTTTTTATATTTTTTTTATACTTATAATTTTTTTTTAGGTGAAGGTTTTTTTTTATATAATTATTTTTTTTAGGTGAAGGGTTATTTTTCTTATTAGTTTCTTAGGATAGTTTTTTTTTATTTTTTTTATGAATACTTTTTTTTAAGACTTTATTTCGAAGTGCCAAATCTACATTTCTCTTGGATATCGTCAGAGTCCTCGGATCTGTGTCATTTTATAAATAGTCGTATTTTACCCTAGGCACGATATAAATTAATGTTTAGTCGAGCAGGAGGTGTATTGGGAGGTGGCAAGAACCACTCCACGCGACGAGCTGAGCCGTGCAACCACAAGCTTGCCGCAGCCTCTTTCAGTACACCGAAGCAATCCCCCGTGGAAACCTGGCTCCTAACAATGGCGCCCAACGAGACCTAACGGTTTTTATTCTTTTATTATAAACGCCAAAGAATTTTAATAAAAAAAAAAAAAAGAAAAATTATTACACAGATCTGAGGACTGGTAACTTTTGGTCTTGTCGCAGATTGAAAACAGCTGTCCAAATCTACAGGCCCATGAGCCAGAGATTTTAGTGAGGTAGTTGGAAATCTGTGATCACATCGGGAGTCGAACGGGGTCGTACGATTTCGGATCTCAGCTGTCCATAGAATCAGGCACAGCCAGGTTCTTTGTGAGGTAGAGATTCGGAATCAGAAAACCTTGTTCGTGTGGAAGTTCATCTTGGACCCACAGCTAGCCAGTTACTAGACTATACGTCAGGTAATATGTTGTGGTTGTGGGGCAGAGATGAACTGAAACAACCACTGAATTTCAAACGCACCAGTCACAAGACAAGTACGATATAACGCAACAAACGACAACCAGTTTACAGATGGAGAGGAAACTTTGCCAATCTTCACACACCTAAGCGTTTACTATAAAAAATAAACAAAAACATTTCATTTACAATTTACATTTTTTTATTGATTTCTTTTTAATTTTTCAATTTCAATTTTTTTTTTAACATTTTTTTTTTATTTAGGTTTTCTTATAATTTTTTTTTTATTAGTTTACATTTTGTTTAACACAAAAGTAACAATATTTGTATACATTTATTATTATTATTATTCTTCTTTTTATCATTTACTTCTTTACTTTCAATTATAATCATTTTTTTTATAATTCCTTAAAAAAAAAAAACTATTTCATTATTTATATTTTTTTATTGGATTTGGGTTTAGCAAAGTTTTTTTTTGAATAGGTAAATTTTTTTTTATTGAATTGTTTAAAATACAAAAGATAGATAGATCTGAAGATATGTCAGAGGGAAAGAAAAAGGCAACGGGAACGGTTCCTAAAGGAACGCAGAAAAGAAGGTTCACACGTCAGACGGGGACAGTAGAAGAGGAAATGGAAGGAGTTGAAAAGACTGTACTTCCTACTGTACCGCCGACATTGACAGACAACGACAACTTAGATAGAACCTTCAACGAAATTACGCAAATAATTCGGAGTATGGAACTTCTTGGAACGAACGAGAAAGACAACAACTTACAAAGAACTAACGTACAAACACAAGATGAGGCTGTAGGTGGTCTCGAAGTAAATGAAGACTTCAATGAAAACGAACAAGAACGATTAACACAACGAAATTTAGAACAAGAACGTTTACGAAAAGAACAAGAACGACTAACTCAACGAAATTTAGAATTTGAACAAGAACGTATACGAATAGAACAAGAACAAGAACGCTTACGTATGGAACAGATAAGACAGGACCGAGAAAGAACTCGTACGAATATAACTGCAAACGGACCAACTCCTAAAGTACTGACCGAACTCGACTTATACGAACAGATACAAAAAGTTGCATCTGTAACTGTCAAGGAAAGCCAAACTAAAACTTTAAGTATTCTTGCGGATGGCTTGTCAGAGATGTTCAAGATGTTTGACAAGAATATGAAAGAAGTCAATTCAAGGTTGAATAGTATGGAGCAGACCTTGACAGTTCAGAGAGACACGACAAATAAACAAGACACTACACAAAACACAAGTACAACTAATACCAACCGACGGACAACCCACTCGACAAATAGTCAGTCGACATTGCATCCGTCAGATGGACACTCTTCATTTAGGGATATCAATCGCAGGATTGACGTTCATAAATGGGGAGTTAAATTTGACGGATCGTCAAAAGGCATGTCTGTTGAAAGTTTTATTTTTCGAGTGGAGACATTACAGAAGAAAAGTGGACTGACTGACAATCAACTCTTTGCTAATTTCCATCATCTGGTTACGGGCCCTGCTGAACGTTGGTATTGGGATATCTGTGAGGAAAATCAAGGTGATGAACTCTTTAATTACTTTGATTTAAAAACAGAACTACTTCGGCAGTTCAAGCATAACAAGCGTGACCATGAAATCTTAAGGGCGATCATGGATCGAAAACAGCAATCCCTAGAGACATTCGACGAATTTTATGCTGATATTAGAGGTCTGACTTTGCAAATGCAAGTCAGGCCTACAGAAAGTGACTTAGTTTCGATGGTAAGGAAAAATTTGAAAGAAAGAATTAGCACGTTAGTTTTTGGTTGTGCCATCAGCAATATTCGGCAATTGAGGGAAGAATGTAAGAGAGCTGAAGAACATTTAGCTTTAAGAGATTTGAAGACAAAACGATTTACACACGAAATAGATGCTAATGATTATACGAGGAATAGAAATAGAGTAAGTGTGTCAGAAGAAGAAGGAGAATTTGAAGTAGCGGCATTTCAATCTAAAAGACCTGAAAGGAAAGGTGTTGGAGAGCAGGAAAAGTCAAATAGGTATAAAGGACAGGAGAAGAAAAGAGAAGAATCGAAGGACAAACAAAATTCTTCGGGCGATTGCCCATCTTCGTTTCATACCTTGACGTGTTTTTGTTGTGGGCAGGGTAGTGTGTCCTTCCGATGTGCTGCTTGTCAGGGAAACCCGAAAGTCGGCAGTACATCCGGGAGTCAACCGCCGACTTCAAAATCAGTCCCGGAGAGTCAGAAGAACAACCTAAAACAATAACTATATTAAAGAGAGAAACAGAAAACAAAGAAAATACTCACCAGAATAAAGAACGAAATCCTCATAAAAGTCTTCACCAGAGGATGATAGAATATGAAGATGCTAGAAAGAGAATTTTTGGTGAAGAGGTTGATTTTATAAAAGTGAAGAGTAGGAATTATTTAAAGATTTTGAGGCTAAGGGAGAAAACTGCAATACAAAAACAGACTAGAAATAGAATTGAAGCTACAATACTGACAATAACAAACGATAATAGGCCATATGCTAAAGTGCAATTAGGAGGAGAGGATTTTGAAGGATTGTTAGATAGTGGAGCGTCCGTTACGTGTTTAGGGAAAGGTGCAATAGATTTTATAAATAGGAAAAACATAAAAATTACAAATATGAACAATGACATAAGAACAGCTGATGGAAATCATCAGAAAATAGAAGGCTGTTTCAAAGCGAATGTTTCTTGGGGTGGTAAAACACATGAATTGGAGATCCTGGTTGTTCCTGGTCTTTCACAACCGCTATATCTGGGTGTTGATTTTTGGAGTACTTTTAAAGTAGCTCCAAACATTATAAGTGAGCTAAACGCTCCGGAAATGAAGAAAGAGCAGCCAAGCTACAGAGATCTCTCACCAGATCAAGCCAGGCAGCTGGAGGGCGTCAAGTTACGGTTTCCCTCCTTTGCCGTGCTCGGGTTGGGTAAAACCAACCTTGAGGAACACGTAATCGAAGTGGATGACGAACAAATTCCCATTAAACAAAGGCACTACCCCATTTCACCAGTAGTCCAAAAGCTCTTGTACGCTGAGCTGGACAGAATGCTGGAAATGGGGGTGATAGAGGAGAGTAACAGTGCTTGGAGTTCTCCAGTTGTTTTGGTAAGAAAAAGTGGGAAAAATAGGCTCTGTCTTGATTCAAGAAAAGTGAATGCGCGGACTAAAAAGTTTGCTTACCCGCTACCACATATTGAGGGTATAATTAGTAGACTGCAGGACACTAAATTCATATCTAGTATCGATCTGAAAGATGCCTTTTGGCAAATTCCGCTGGAGAGCAGATCAAGAGAAAAAACGGCTTTTACGGTTCCTGGGCGGCCGTTACATCAGTTTACGGTTATGCCATTTGGATTGTGTAACGCCGCTCAGAGAATGTCTAAGTTGATGGACAGGGTCATTCCTGGCCGTTTACGCCAGAATGTCTTTGTCTATCTCGATGATCTCTTGGTTTGTTCTCCAGACTTTGTGACGCATATGAAGGTACTGGATGAAGTAGCGAGTGCGTTACGTATGGCGGGTCTAACTATAAATGTAGAAAAGAGTAAATTTTGCTTTAAAGAAATAAAGTATGTAGGATATGTGGTTGGGGACGGTTGTATACGAACGGACAAGGACAAAGTATCGGCGGTCGAGGACTTTCCGGTACCGAAGACCCCTAAACAGCTCCGCAGGTTCCTGGGCATGACAGGCTGGTATAGGCGTTTCATACCAAACTATGCTTCTATAGCAGCCCCAATGACTGACTGCCTGAAGAAAGGACAGACTTTTACAATGACTGACGAAGCAACGACTGCCTTTCAACAACTCAAAATGAGTTTAGTTACAGCACCCATACTGACAAATCCAGACTTTTCAAGACATTTCTTCATACAGTGCGACGCTTCGACTACGGGTGTAGGGAGTGTGATCTTCCAGGTGGATGAAGAGAAAAATGAACGGCCGATAGCATTCATGTCCCAGAAGTTGAATTCAGCTCAAGGGAACTACAGCATAACGGAACTTGAGTGCTATGCGGCCGTGTTATCAGTGAAGAAGTTCAGGGCCTACGTGGAAGGTTTACCCTTTACTATCATTACTGATCACGCAAGTCTGAAATGGCTTATGACGCAAAAGGATCTAGCTGGACGTTTGGCTAGATGGAGCCTAAAGCTCCAGGGTTTCGACTTCGTGATCGAACATAGGAAGGGTGTCCAAAACGTAGTCCCTGATACTCTCTCACGAGTCCACATGGAGGAGATCACGACCGAACACTTAACGCCTGAGGTTGACTTTAGTTCACCATATTTTTCTTCGGAAGAATATGTTGAGCTAAAGAAAATAGTAGAACAAGACCAAGACAAACTACCAGATATTTGTATATCTGATGGATTTGTATACAAACGAACGGACATACGAACCGGTGACGCAATACAGGAAGACCGGGCATGGAAGCTTTGGGTACCTGCGGGGTTGCGTGGTGGACTTTTAAAAGCGGCACATGACTCTCCAGCGTCAGGACACGGAGGTATAAATAAAACTTTGTCAAAATTGAGACAAAAATATTTTTGGCCTGGGATGACCAGCGATGTTCAGCGCTGGGTGAGTTCATGTGACACTTGTAAGTGTAGTAAGTCGATAAACACTACGTCTCGACCACCGATGGGTCAACAAAGACTGACTGAACGACCTTTCCAACGACTGTTCATAGATTTTCTTGGACCCTATCCACGCACAAGAGATGGTAAAACGCACATATTTATTGTTCTAGATCATTTTTAGTAAATATGTGTTTCTTAAGGCAATTAGAAAAGCAACATCATCTGAGGTAGTAAAGTTTTTAGAGGAAAATGTTTTTCATGTATTTGGTGTTCCCGAATACATTCATTCCGATAACGGAAAACAATTTGTATCGGAAATGTTTACAAGTTTTTTGACTCACTATGGAGTAAAACAAATAAAAACGGCGATTTACTCACCGCAACCGAATGCTTCAGAGAGGGTAAATCAATCAGTACTAGCAAAGATTCGATCTTATCTAGGAAGCGACCAAAAAAATTGGGACCGACACGTAAGCAATGTAGCATTTTCATTGCGTAGTGTTGTGCACGATGCAATTGCAATAGAACCGTATTACGCGATTTTTGGAACTCCGATGATTCAAAACGGCAAATCTTATGAGTAACTTCGAAAACTAGGCGTGGTTAAAGAATCGAAAATCGAAATTTTAAATAAAGATGATAAACTAGAATTGATACGTGCAGAAATTTTTGAAAATTTGAAACTTGCACACCAAAAAGCTGAAAAAGTGTATAATACAAGAAGTAAAGACGTTAAGTACAAAACAGGGCAAATAGTTTATCGCCGAAACTTTAAACAAAGCAATAAAATTGACAATTATAACGCGAAACTTGGTGCTAAATTCATAAAATCGGTTATTTTAAGAACAGTAGGAAATTCACTTTACGAAGTAGGAAATTTGAAAGGCGAGAAAGTTGGAGTTTACCACGCGAAAGATCTTCATGTTTAAAACAATAACAAAATGACGCACTCAGATGATGTTGCTTACTGTGATATTAGATTTAGGTAAAGGTACTTCAGTTTTGTTTGTAGTTAATCTCTCGTAATAGTTATTTATTATATTATTGATTTTTGTTATATAGTTTATTTAGTTATATAGTTTACTTTATAGTTTTTATATTTACATCAATGATCTGTGATATTTTTTTTTGTATTTTTTTTATAATATATTTAGTTATCTTAGTTTTTTTTTGATCGGTGATATTTTTTTTTTTAGTTTTATATTCAAAGTACCTGATTTTCTTTAAAAGTTAATTTAATTTAACATAAATGAGCTGTGATATTTTCTTTTATTAGTTTTATAGTCAAAGTACCTGCTTCTTGCTTAAAAGTTAATTTAATTTAACGTTAATATAGTTATAGTTTTTATATAGTTTATTTATTTATCTTAGTTTTTTTTTTGATCTGTGATATTTAGTTATTAAGCTGAAGTACCTGATTGTTTTAGATGTTAAGATAAAGTACCTGATTTTAAACTGTGATATTGGTCTAGGTTAGTTAGTTAGTAATAGTACCTGATTTATTAGTTTTTAGTAATTTTATGTAAAATTCAAAGCATCTGTGATAACTACAAGTTTTAGTAACTATATAAATTGTCATAGACAATAAAAGAACCAAAGATTACTGACTAAGAAGAAAAAGCGTTGTCAGTAAAAAAGGAAATGTACACTGCTCGACAAATATACAAAGTTAATATAGCATGAGATCTCAGGTAATGGGCTCTACCACACTACGAGACCATTTAATGATAAAAAGGTTAATAACGTAATATGACCACTTTTTTTACGATGTAAGTGACCTCACGACCACTCAGTCACTTCCATCGAGCCTGTTACGTGGGCACATTAGTACCCGTCCAACGTACCTTGACCTAGTCCAATGTACCTTGACCTAGTCCAACGATGAAGAATTGTTGTTGTTGCATTGGTTGTTTTATCGAAGTTTTTTTTTAGTTTTCTGTATTTTATTTTGTTTTATTAAATAAATCCATTCATTTTATAGATTCTGAAAAAGGAAATATGGAATTAATAACTGAAATACAGGAATTATGATAATAAATAAATATTGAAAGTATGAAATTGTTTTGCCAAAATTCGAATGTTTTCACACTCGAATCTGCAACACAAATTCCATACTATTTACATAAGATACTTACCTTCATTATATGTTAAAATGTTCAGCCACATCTGAAGCTGAAATTGAAATAATAAAAACATTGGCGCAAAATTTTAAACAGTTCTCGTTTAAGCAATAAACCCGACTCTAGTCAAAACAGTCCTTTATTTAAAAAATCTTGTTTAAATTTTTCCTAATTCTAAACACTTTAAACAACTCTTCTAACTAAAGAACGTGTTTAACAAAACGTCAGCAAACTTTTGTGAGACACGCCTAATTTTGACAGCTGAATAAATCAAACAGAACGAAAAATTAAAAAAAAAACAAAAAGAACACAATCTGTAATTTTGCCGAGCTATAGGAAAGTGTTTCGAGATTTAAATTTCGAGTTAAAATAGTGAAAATACTTAATAAAAAAGTGAAATAAAAGTTAACATAGTGAATAATTGCAATATTTTATAAAAAAAAAAACAAAACAACATGAGGTGCTGCGTTAAATCGTGTAAAAACACCTTATATAATATGGAGTTTTCAAATTTTTCTTCTCACGGGCTGATTGTGTCTCATATTCCACATAAAGTAATGTGAAGTGATGTTTTTTAGGCTAATACATTATCTGAGAATACTTTTCAATTGATATTTCTTAGCATTTTGCTTTAAAAAAGCAAATTACTTGAAAATAAAAATACACTTCAATCACGGGAATTAGCTGAACCCCATCTGTGAAAATTGAAATTCTCGTCCAGTGTAGCATTAGTTTTTGTTGGTGATGGCAAGGCGCTCAAATCCATTGAGCGCCCGTAGTGCAGAGTAATTTTACTTACTTTATGTGGAATATGAGATACAGCTTACCTGTGAAATGAACAAAAATTACACTGCTTGTTATAGGTGTTTTTAAATATAGGTGCAGTATTTAACGCAGCACCGCGTGTAGTTTTATATTTTTGTACATTTTTGTATTGCATGTAATCACTTTAATTACTTTTATATTACTTGTTTCTTTAATTTACTAAGCTTTTTTACTATTTTAACGATTTAAAATTTCAAAACAATCCTAAAACAAAACAGATCAAAATGCCTTTGGGTGCATTTAGCTGTCTAACTGCACGCCTTCCCTGTGTGGATGCATTTGTGTTTGTGTAACTCACACTCAAAGTGATAATTTCCCACAGATAAAGCATACTTTAAAAAGATAGAGAAGCGTTTTGCTGGTTTTAAAGTTAGAAGACCTCTTTAACGCTAAAGTATACTTTATGTCGTTTAAAATTTACAAAGAGCCGCCTCTCATTCTAAAGTTATTATTAAGAGCCGACTCCCATTTTAAAGTCGATTTAGAGCCGCGTTAAAATGTTTAAAATTTTGCGCCATTATTATTATCACTATTTATTAGAAACTTTTATAAAAAAATACTTACCAATATCAATATTCCACTTTGGCGGCAGTCCATGTTTGTTTTGATTTTGACATTTCTCAAAATTTTTTTATAGTCAAAGTTGAATCGGGTCGTTTTCTTCTGCGCAGGTAATAATGGCTTTGTCTCTTTCCCCCCAAAGGTAAAGGGGGCAGAAAAATGGCCACTAGCACATGCGCAGAAAGAATTTCGTGCAGTTTTGTTCATGCATAGAATGAATTCTAATGAACTTTTAGTGTTAAAGTAGGTAGGGAAATTTTTAATAGTAAGGATATTTTAGTATGAAAGATAGTTTATTTTATTGAATCGATAGATAATTTGATAGGATTAATTAATTAAGATACATATATTAGAATCATGGTAGAATTAGCTTAGATAGTATTATTAAGAGAGAATAAAGACTGAGACAGATAGATTGAAGTATAGGACTAGTGAATGTGTGTGTTTGCTATTTCTTGGACATGGATGAGGGGGGGAATTATAGTTGGAAATAGTTATCTCACTCAGATGTAGTGGTAACTATTTACTTAGTTAATAGGGGGAGGACTTGGAACTAGCCTAAGGGATTTCATGGTAGTTATTTCGTTTGAAAATTCAAGGCAAAGAAGTGTTCGATACCTTTTAACGGCCATTTTTTTTTGATTTTTTATTCAAGTTAAATTTCAAAGTAAAATTTAAAAAAAAAAGTTTAACGATTTGAACTTACTTAAGTAAGAAGTTCTTTTTATAATAAAAAGAAGTGAATTTTAAGACAAAATAAATAAGGTAAAATTAAATTAACACTGAGAAAGTGAAAGTAAATTTCTCATATATATTTATATATATATATATATAGATTCAAGCGAATTCCTCAGAGAAGGAAAAATCCAAAGAAGTTTGGTGAAAAAGGTGATACGAATTTAGCAGAGGTACGTGACCAATGTGTGAAATTTAAAAAAACTCTATCTTACGTGTGAATCCTTCTTTTTACTAGGTTTAGGCCAGATTTTTTGTAAGATCTAGAAAGATCATAAGCAGAAGCCTAAGCCTCTGCCATTTTCTTTCTTGTCTTGTCTTTCATCTTGACCTTCAGCGAGGACATCTTTTGAAGTTCGAAGAATTCCTTTGTCTAGGATAAAGGAACATTCTTCGTAGGACACGAATACCAAGGGCAAAGAGGGTATTTTACATATAGTATACAAATATATATATATATATCCCACTTAAGACCCCATATAATAAGGGATTTGTGGAAGCAAGAAGAGGGTGCTTCGTGAAGCAGAAAAAAAAAAGGACAAGGTGAAGGTTAGAGAAAAAGGTGAAATCAGCACTGGTGAAAGGAAGGAAGTTCTGGAAAAGAAAAAGTGAAAGAATAAATTGAAAGAAGAGAAGAATATCTAAAGAACAAAAGAACATTTTTTTTTTTACATTTAACATATATTTTTTTTAATGATAACTTAGAATTTGTGTTTACATAGAGAACCAAATATTGTAAAATTTAGTTCTCCAAGTGGTTTTTTTTTTTGTGAATTTTTTTTTTTAGTTTATTTTTATATATTTTTTTTTTGAATCAAACGAAAAGTGAGAAGTGATTTTAATTAGACGTAAAAGAAAAACAAAAAAATCGCAAATCAAAGATACTCCAAATTGAGTATTCTATGAAACCTGTTTCTCCAACGTGCTGCCGGCAGGACTACGAGGGACACGGAAAAACGTGAGTACATACTTTTTATATTGTTTGAGAGATAAAAGAATCTTAAAAAAAGGAGATTAAGATCAAATCTGTTTTTCAGATTCAAAAATTATTTTTTTTAGTTGTAAGATTTTTATTTTTTTTTATTTTTGAATTCGAAATTGAATCATAAATAAGAAAAGGAACGAGTTGGAGAACTCGAATTTTTTTTTTTTATTTTTTTTTAGTTTAAATGAATAAAATTGTATCCTGAAGAGATAAAAAGTAAACAAAAATGGTGTGCTAATTTTCATAGCTGATGGTGTGTGAAGGCTTGGTAAGGCCGTCCTGATGTAATTTAGGTTCTAGGACGTGACAGACGAACTTTTCTCTACGGACTAACCCGTGACTGGTCGGTTCATCTAAGGGGCTATTTCCACAAACAACGGCCATGGAAATAGCGAAGGAAGTATCTCCAAGATACTTGGGTGGGTGGCCAGACCTTCGTCACTAACAACAGGCGAGCGTTTTGGAATTCGGTGTGGCGGTATCTAGGGGAGATAAAGAGGAGGCACTTTAGATAAAAGTTTAATGGTTTTAGGATTTTTTTTTTAATAGGTTAGGGTTCATTTTTTTTTCATACTTATTTTTTTTTATTATTTTTTTTTATATTTTTTTTATACTTATAATTTTTTTTTAGGTGAAGGTTTTTTTTTATATAATTATTTTTTTTAGGTGAAGGGTTATTTTTCTTATTAGTTTCTTAGGATAGTTTTTTTTTATTTTTTTTTATGAATACTTTTTTTTAAGACTTTATTTCGAAGTGCCAAATCTACATTTCTCTTGGATATCGTCAGAGTCCTCGGATCTGTGTCATTTTATAAATAGTCGTATTTTACCCTAGGCACGATATAAATTAATGTTTAGTCGAGCAGGAGGTGTATTGGGAGGTGGCAAGAACCACTCCACGCGACGAGCTGAGCCGTGCAACCACAAGCGTGCCGCAGCCTCTTTCAGTACACCGAAGCAATCCCCCGTGGAAACCTGGCTCCTAACAAGCTTTCAGTGTATACCGCCCTAAAAGCAAAAAATCATACTAAGGGCGGTATTCACCAAGCGCTCATAAACGGCTCTTAAGTTTATGAGGCTCATAACTCAAATAATATTTGTGCTATTCACCAAACACTCATAAGTATTTTTCGTAGTTCGAAAATGAGTGCGGCTCTCTCTTAACCAGGCATAACCAAACTGTAAAATCAAACTTTTTTCGCACAAATTTTTTTTTAGAGAAAT
Organism: Epistrophe grossulariae; assembly: GCA_929447395.1. Taxonomy (NCBI): domain Eukaryota; kingdom Metazoa; phylum Arthropoda; class Insecta; order Diptera; family Syrphidae; genus Epistrophe; species Epistrophe grossulariae. The sequence continues at coordinate 59,903,572 of OV839566.1, read as the reverse complement.
CCAAGAAAATGCGATATTGGGAAACCATCCACTGATCTCTATAATACACTGGATAGTGAGTAGACAGTTTTTGTGAGGCAAATTTTAAAGGGTACCGGCCACGACCTCATATCTCGCTCTATACAAACGAAGAAAGAGATTGAAGATATTTGCCGAAATTGAGCATTTATTTGATATCAGTTGATGTCAACAAGCATTGCGGCTGTAAATATTGAAAAAAATTAAAGAAAATGCAGGTCCAGTAGCGTCCATATATGAGGGTACCGGCCACGACTATCGTTTTGCCTCAAAAATTTTGTATGAATACACTATCCAGTGTATATAGAGATCAGTGGAAACCATCGGATATAAAAAATGTGGACTGGAGTACCGGCACCGGACACCAAAGTTGTCAGATTCGGTTCCAACAGTAGTCAATCTTCAAGAAACAATTGCTGTTGCTGGTGTGGGACCACGAAGAAAATGCTTTGATTAGATGTCAAATGGATATAAAAAGTGGGTGCTGTTGCTGGTGGCATGTGTTTCATAAAATAATAAAAAAATCACCCATGAAGTGTTCTGCCTTGACTTGAGGCTTCACGCCCACCTTCTTTTTGCAATATTTGCATCGTAACACCATAATTAATTTTGTTTGCTTTTTATTTGCTAAAAAATAAGAAAAAAAGAAATATACTTTTAATATTTATTTGAACAAGACCTAATGTCATCAATAAACTTTTTACATTTCTTAAAAATATAATAAAACTTTCTATTTTAAATGGCTTAATTTATTCTAATAAGTAGCTTGAAAATCTCACCTATTAGTTTTATTTTGTTTTCACAGTTAAAATTCTTACGTAAAAATGTTTTTTTTTGAGCTCGGAAGATAGAGCTGCCTTCCCAAATGTCATCTTCAATTAGAGTCAAAAAAACTGTTATACTTTGTAGGGAATACACTATCCAGTCACTGATCTCTATAATACACTGGATACACTGATCTCTATATATAGAGATCAGTGACTGGATAGTGTATTCCCTACAAAGTATAACAGTTTTTTGACTCTAATTGAAGATGACATTTGGGAATGCAGCTCTATCTTCCCTACAAAGTATAACAGTTTTCGTGACGGCCTATTTAAGATAACATAAGTGGTACGTGCCAGTGTTGCCGCTATGCGACTTTAGTCGCACTTTGACCCCTTTTTTGCCCCATGCGACCATGGTACGACCTTTTAAAAAGGGGCTATTTTGACCATTTTTAAAAATCTTGCGACTTTTCTGACCCCATCTCTAGAAAAATGCCTGAAAAAGATTAGTTCTATGATGTAGTATATGTTAAATAAGCTTGTTGATCAGCAAGATTTCTATGCGATTAAAACTAATCCATTTTTTAAATATTCCCGACGTTTCGTTGGGTACTTTCGAACATTTTCAAGGATTTTCTTTATTGGACTATGTAGATACATTTTTTTTTGTAAAAGTCAGTAAACAATTGGAAATTTACATATATATTCCACTATTTTATAATTCAATACAAAAAAAAAATAAATAGATATAAAGCACAGATCAGTCTTTTTTGTTGAAATTATCTTTCCAATCTTCCATTTTATTTTTTCGTTCCACGGTGTTTTTTACTTTTAATTTTATTTTAATAATTTGGCCGACGCGTTTCGTCATGTTAGGACATCCTCAGGACACTATTATACATTTAAAATTAGAGTTGTACAAAACTCAAGTACACAACATAAAAACAGAAGTAAAAAGAAAATAATAAAAAAATGATTTTCAACATTTATCGTTTAAAATGTTTTTTAAAGTTTTTTTTTTGACGAAAACAAATCTCGTACGTGTCAAATACGCGTCAGTAAGGTAAAAAGTGTAGGAGTTCTACTTCTACATCATCGATAGAACAAAGATGTCCATACTCCATAGTATGAGATGTTGTGAGAGGCCTGAAGATGGGTCCGTAGCATTGAATGTTCGATAAAACGTGTCTTTAAGGTCCTACCTGTTTTACCAATATATATTAATATATGCCCTCGAATTCTTTGCTTTTAATTTTGTATACGCCAGTTTTTTTAATGTTGTCCGTGCGTCCTTTGATTTTATTGTTACATAGGAATTTCCGTAGTAGGGTATGATCACTAAAGAAGGCTGGTTTGATTTTTGTGAACTGAATGTTTTCATCAACTTTGTTTAAAACTTCATTTTGGAAGTTAATCAGATTCCGGAAACTCAGCTCCAAATGGTGAAAACGACGCGACGATCCCATTGATAAGCTTGACGTTTGAGTTTAAAATGTCCCATTAATTAGAACATTGTTTTAATTGAACTTATGTATGTATTTAAAAAATATTTTTGATACTAAGGGCGATATTCACCAAGCGCTCATAAACGGCTCTTAAGTTTATGAGGCTCATAACTCAAATAATATTTGTGCTATTCACCAAACACTCATAAGTATTTTTCGTAGTTCGAAAATGAGAGCGACTCTCTCTTAACCAGGCATACCCAATATAACTAAATTGATAGGAGAAAAGATTTTCTAACAACGAAAGAAAATAAATTTAATGAATATCAAAAAAAAAATTTTAATAAAAATACAAAATTGTGATAGGTTGACAACTTGAAAAAAAAAAACAAATTATTTTAAAAATTTTCGAACAAGTTTTCGGAGAGAGTGCTCATAACTTATGAGTGGTCGGGACTCGGGAGCACTCATAAGTTTTATGAGCGCTCATAAATATTCACTATTTTTGTTTGGTGAATAGATTTATGAAACTTTTAAGTTATGAGCTTGTTACGTGGGCACATTAGTACCCGTCCAACGTACCTTGACCTAGTCCAATGTACCTTGTTGCATTGGTTGTTTTATCGAAGTTTTTTTTTTAGTTTTCTGTATTTTATTTTGTTTTATTAAATAAATCCATTCATTTTATAGATTCTGAAAAGGAAATATGGAATTAATAACTGAAATACAGGAATTATGATAATAAATAAATATTGAAAGTATGAAATTGTTTTGCCAAAATTCGAATGTTTTCACACTCGAATCTGCAACACAAATTCCATACTATTTACATAAGATACTTACCTTCATTATATGTTAAAATGTTCAGCCACATCTGAAGCTGAAATTGAAACAATAAAAACATTATTATTATCACTATTTATTAGAAACTTTTATAAAAAAATACTTACCAATATCAATATTCCACTTCGGCGGCAGTCCATGTTTGTTTTGATTTTGACATTTCTCAAAATTTTTTTATAGTCAAAGTTGAATCGGGTCGTTTTCTTCTGCGCAGGTAATAATGGCTTTGTCTCTTTCCCCCCAAAGGTAAAGGGGGCAGAAAAATGGCCACTAGCACATGCGCAGAAAGAATTTCGTGCAGTTTTGTTCATGCATAGAATGAATTCTAATGAACTTTTAGTGTTAAAGTAGGTAGGGAAATTTTTAATAGTAAGGATATTTTAGTATGAAAGATAGTTTATTTTAGTGAATCGATAGATAATTTGATAGGATTAATTAATTAAGATACATATATTAGAATCATGGTAGAATTAGCTTAGATAGTATTATTAAGAGAGAATAAAGACTGAGACAGATAGATTGAAGTATAGGACTAGTGAATGTGTGTGTTTGCTATTTCTTGGACATGGATGAGGGGGGGAATTATAGTTGGAAATAGTTATCTCACTCAGATGTAGTGGTAACTATTTACTTAGTTAATAGGGGGAGGACTTGGAACTAGCCTAAGGGATTTCATGGTAGTTATTTCGTTTGAAAATTCAAGGCAAAGAAGTGTTCGATACCTTTTAACGGCCATTTTTTTTTATTTTTTATTCAAGTTAAATTTCAAAGTAAAATTTTAAAAAAAAAGTTTAACGATTTGAACTTACTTAAGTAAGAAGTTCTTTTTATAATAAAAAGAAGTGAATTTTAAGACAAAATAAATAAGGTAAAATTAAATTAACACTGAGAAAGTGAAAGTAAATTTCTCATATATATTTATATATATATATATATAGATTCAAGCGAATTCCTCAGAGAAGGAAAAATCCAAAGAAGTTTGGTGAAAAAGGTGATACGAATTTAGCAGAGGTACGTGACCAATGTGTGAAATTTAAAAAAACTCTATCTTACGTGTGAATCCTTCTTTTTACTAGGTTTAGGCCAGATTTTTTGTAAGATCTAGAAAGATCATAAGCAGAAGCCTAAGCCTCTGCCATTTTCTTTCTTGTCTTGTCTTTCATCTTGACCTTCAGCGAGGACATCTTTTGAAGTTCGAAGAATTCCTTTGTCTAGGATAAAGGAACATTCTTCGTAGGACACGAATACCAAGGGCAAAGAGGGTATTTTACATATAGTATACAAATATATATATATATATCCCACTTAAGACCCCATATAATAAGGGATTTGTGGAAGCAAGAAGAGGGTGCTTCGTGAAGCAGAAAAAAAAAAGGACAAGGTGAAGGTTAGAGAAAAAGGTGAAATCAGCACTGGTGAAAGGAAGGAAGTTCTGGAAAAGAAAAAGTGAAAGAATAAATTGAAAGAAGAGAAGAATATCTAAAGAACAAAAGAACATTTTTTTTTTTACATTTAACATATATTTTTTTTAATGATAACTTAGAATTTGTGTTTACATAGAGAACCAAATATTGTAAAATTTAGTTCTCCAAGTGGTTTTTTTTTTTGTGAATTTTTTTTTTTAGTTTATTTTTATATATTTTTTTTTTGAATCAAACGAAAAGTGAGAAGTGATTTTAATTAGACGTAAAAGAAAAACAAAAAAATCGCAAATCAAAGATACTCCAAATTGAGTATTCTATGAAACCTGTTTCTCCAACGTGCTGCCGGCAGGACTACGAGGGACACGGAAAAACGTGAGTACATACTTTTTATATTGTTTGAGAGATAAAAGAATCTTAAAAAAAGGAGATTAAGATCAAATCTGCTTTTCAGATTCAAAAATTATTTTTTTTAGTTGTAAGATTTTTATTTTTTTTTATTTTTGAATTCGAAATTGAATCATAAATAAGAAAAGGAACGAGTTGGAGAACTCGAATTTTTTTTTTAATTTTTTTTTAGTTTAAATGAATAAAATTGTATCCTGAAGAGATAAAAAGTAAACAAAAATGGTGTGCTAATTTTCATAGCTGATGGTGTGTGAAGGCTTGGTAAGGCCGTCCTGATGTAATTTAGGTTCTAGGACGTGACAGACGAACTTTTCTCTACGGACTAACCCGTGACTGGTCGGTTCATCTAAGGGGCTATTTCCACAAACAACGGCCATGGAAATAGCGAAGGAAGTATCTCCAAGATACTTGGGTGGGTGGCCAGACCTTCGTCACTAACAACAGGCGAGCGTTTTGGAATTCGGTGTGGCGGTATCTAGGGGAGATAAAGAGGAGGCACTTTAGATAAAAGTTTAATGGTTTTAGGATTTTTTTTTTAATAGGTTAGGGTTCATTTTTTTTTCATACTTATTTTTTTTTATTATTTTTTTTTATATTTTTTTTATACTTATAATTTTTTTTTAGGTGAAGGTTTTTTTTTATATAATTATTTTTTTTAGGTGAAGGGTTATTTTTCTTATTAGTTTCTTAGGATAGTTTTTTTTTATTTTTTTTATGAATACTTTTTTTTAAGACTTTATTTCGAAGTGCCAAATCTACATTTCTCTTGGATATCGTCAGAGTCCTCGGATCTGTGTCATTTTATAAATAGTCGTATTTTACCCTAGGCACGATATAAATTAATGTTTAGTCGAGCAGGAGGTGTATTGGGAGGTGGCAAGAACCACTCCACGCGACGAGCTGAGCCGTGCAACCACAAGCGTGCCGCAGCCTCTTTCAGTACACCGAAGCAATCCCCCGTGGAAACCTGGCTCCTAACAAGCTTTCAGTGTATACCGCCCTAAAAGCAAAAAATCATACTAAGGGCGGTATTCACCAAGCGCTCATAAACGGCTCTTAAGTTTATGAGGCTCATAACTCAAATAATATTTGTGCTATTCACCAAACACTCATAAGTATTTTTCGTAGTTCGAAAATGAGTGCGGCTCTCTCTTAACCAGGCATAACCAAACTGTAAAATCAAACTTTTTTCGCACAAATTTTTTTTTAGAGAAATCCAAGAAAATGCGATATTGGGAAACCATCCACTGATCTCTATAATACACTGGATAGTGAGTAGACAGTTTTTGTGAGGCAAATTTTAAAGGGTACCGGCCACGACCTCATATCTCGCTCTATACAAACGAAGAAAGAGATTGAAGATATTTGCCGAAATTGAGCATTTATTTGATATCAGTTGATGTCAACAAGCATTGCGGCTGTAAATATTGAAAAAAATAAAAGAAAATGCAGGTCCAGTAGCGTCCATATATGAGGGTACCGGCCACGACTATCGTTTTGCCTCAAAAATTTTGTATGAATACACTATCCAGTGTATATAGAGATCAGTGGAAACCATCGGATATAAAAAATGTGGACTGGAGTACCGGCACCGGACACCAAAGTTGTCAGATTCGGTTCCAACAGTAGTCAATCTTCAAGAAACAATTGCTGTTGCTGGTGTGGGACCACGAAGAAAATGCTTTGATTAGATGTCAAATGGATATAAAAAGTGGGTGCTGTTGCTGGTGGCATGTGTTTCATAAAATAATAAAAAAATCACCCATGAAGTGTTCTGCCTTGACTTGAGGCTTCACGCCCACCTTCTTTTTGCAATATTTGCATCGTAACACCATAATTAATTTTGTTTGCTTTTTATTTGCTAAAAAATAAGAAAAAAAGAAATATACTTTTAATATTTATTTGAACAAGACCTAATGTCATCAATAAACTTTTTACATTTCTTAAAAATATAATAAAACTTTCTATTTTAAATGGCTTAATTTATTCTAATAAGTAGCTTGAAAATCTCACCTATCAGTTTTATTTTGTTTTCACAGTTAAAATTCTTACGTAAAAATGTTTTTTTTTGAGCTCGGAAGATAGAGCTGCCTTCCCAAATGTCATCTTCAATTAGAGTCAAAAAAACTGTTATACTTTGTAGGGAATACACTATCCAGTCACTGATCTCTATAATACACTGGATACACTGATCTCTATATATAGAGATCAGTGACTGGATAGTGTATTCCCTACAAAGTATAACAGTTTTTTGACTCTAATTGAAGATGACATTTGGGAATGCAGCTCTATCTTCCCTACAAAGTATAAGAGTTTTCGTGACGGCCTATTGAAGATAACATAAGTGGTACGTGCCAGTGTTGCCGCTATGCGACTTTAGTCGCACTTTGACCCCTTTTTTGCCCCATGTGACCATGGTACGACCTTTTAAAAAAGTGGCTATTTTGACCATTTTTAAAAATCTTGCGACTTTTCTGACCCCATCTCTAGAAAAATGCCTGAAAAAGATTAGTTCTATGATGTAGTATATGTTAAATAAGCTTGTTGATCAGCAAGATTTCTATGCGATTAAAACTAATCCATTTTTTAAATATTCCCGACGTTTCGTTGGGTACTTTCGAACATTTTCAAGGATTTTCTTTATTGGACTATGTAGATACATTTTTTTTGTAAAAGTCAGTACAAAATTGGAAATTTACATATATATTCCACTATTTTATAATTCAATACAAAAAAAAAATAAATAGATATAAAGCACAGATCAGTCTTTTTTGTTGAAATTATCTTTCCAATCTTCCATTTTATTTTTTCGTTCCACGGTGTTTTTTACTTTTAATTTTATTTTAATAATTTGGCCGACGCGTTTCGTCATGTTAGGACATCCTCAGGACACTATTATACATTTAAAATTAGAGTTGTACAAAACTCAAGTACACAACATGAAAACAGAAGTAAAAAGAAAATAATAAAAAAATGATTTTTAACATTTATCGTTTAAAATGTTTTTTTAAGTTTTTTTTTTGACGAAAACAAATCTCGTACGTGTCAAATACGCGTCAGTAAGGTAAAAAGTGTAGGAGTTCTACTTCTACATCATCGATAGAACAAAGATGTCCATACTCCATAGTATGAGATGTTGTGAGAGGCCTGAAGATGGGTCCGTAGCATTGAATGTTCGATAAAACGTGTCTTTAAGGTCCTACCTGTTTTACCAATATATATTAATATATGCCCTCGAATTCTTTGCTTTTAATTTTGTATACGCCAGTTTTTTTAATGTTGTCCGTGCGTCCTTTGATTTTATTGTTACATAGGAATTTCCGTAGTAGGGTATGATCACTATAGAAGGCTGGTTTGATTTTTGTGAACTGAATGTTTTCATCAACTTTGTTTAAAACTTCATTTTGGAAGTTAATCAGATTCCGGAAACTCAGCTCCAAATGGTGAAAACGACGCGACGATCCCATTGATAAGCCTGACGTTTGAGTTTAAAATGTCCCATTAATTAGAACATTGTTTTAATTGAACTTATGTATGTATTTAAAAAATATTTTTGATACTAAGGGCGATATTCACCAAGCGCTCATAAACGGCTCTTAAGTTTATGAGGCTCATAACTCAAATAATATTTGTGCTATTCACCAAACACTCATAAGTATTTTTCGTAGTTCGAAAATGAGAGCGACTCTCTTAACCAGGCATACCCAATATAACTAAATTGATAGGAGAAAAGATTTTCTAACAACGAAAGAAAATAAATTTAATGAATATCAAAAAAAAATTTTTAATAAAAATACAAAATTGTGATAGGTTGACAACTTGAAAAAAAAAAAACAAATTATTTTAAAAATTTTCGAACAAGTTTTCGGAGAGAGTGCTCATAACTTATGAGTGGTCGGGACTCGGGAGCACTCATAAGTTTTATGAGCGCTCATAAATATTCACTATTTTTGTTTGGTGAATAGATTTATGAAACTTTTAAGTTATGAGCTTTCAGTGTATACCGCCCTAAAAGCAAAAAATCATACTAAGGGCGGTATTCACCAAGTGCTCATAAACGGCTCTTAAGTTTATGAGGCTCATAACTCAAATAATATTTGTGCTATTCACCAAACACTCATAAGTATTTTTCGTAGTTCGAAAATGAGTGCGGCTCTCTCTTAACCAGGCATAACCAAACTGTAAAATCAAACTTTTTTCGCACAAATGCATCACAAATAATAACTTTAGCACCAACAACAAGACGAATTAATATTTTTTCAAATTAATTGATAGGAGAGAAGATTTTCTAACAACGAAAAAAAAAAAATAAATTTAATGAATATCAAAAAAAAATTAAATAAAAATACAAAATTGTGACATGTTGACAATTTGAAAAAAAAAAAAAATAAATTATTTTAAAAATTTTCGAACAAGTTTTCGGAGAGAGTGCTCATAACTTATGAGTGGTCGGGAGCACTCATAAGTTTTATGAGCGCTCATAAATATTCACTATTATTGCTTGGTGAATAGATTTATGAAGCTTTTAAGTTATGAGCGTTCGGTGAATACCGCCCTAAGTATTCAAATAATAATTCAATAATTATCTAAATAAAAATGTAATTTACTCTAAGTATCAACTGAAAATTGATTTCTTTAGCTTGGTTAATTTTATTAATATAATATAAAATTACTCCAAAACATGTTTTATTTACACGGATTTCGTTTGATTTTGATATCTATTAAAAAAAATTCAAAATGCGACCTTTTTTATCTCGTGACCCCTTTTTATGCGACCTTTTCAAATTTCCCAGCGGCAACACTGGTACGTGCGCACATTTTGACGTCTGATTTTCACAAAAAAAAAAATGGCAAGAAAAACAGTAGTTTTTATGTGGATGAAATAAAATTGAAAGAAAGTAAGATTTTTGTGGGATTTAGAAATTTAATTAAACAATTCTTCTAATTATTATAAAGTTAAGAGTTTTGATTATTTTTGATAATATTTAGGTACAAGGAATAGTGTTTTCAAAAATCTGCTGTTTGTCCATAAACTTGAAGAAAATTCACGAAAAAAATGTTATTTTCTCGGGGAGTACTTCTCGGACGAGCATTCTGTTTTTTAATTACACGACAGCCAATTAACTAGCATCCAAAGCATTCGCCGAAGTCATGCAGCCAACTACCTTGAAGGTCCCCCTCCTGCATCGGCTAAGACACGATTTGGTGCTAAAGCCGTAGCTGGCCTAATGTGGTGGTGGATTTTGTATCACATCTTCACAGAACACGAACACATTAGCTGTGTTTTATTTTCCCCGAGATCCGAACCAGATTGGATTTGCTTACGAAAATACATGTATTACAAAAACAACACAAGATCCAACTTTGTTTTGGATTTGGATTTCCCAATCCGTTTTGAACACACACCCTTAATTTGTAAATGTCGTCAGTAGTGTAAAGAAAAAAGACAACGGGTGTTTTCAAATAAAAAAAACAAAAGGAAAAAAGAGTTGGGTATATAACAAGTTGTCACTGAGAACCTGGGTTGTTTTATTTTCATGATCTGATCTGGATTGGATCTGGGGGAAAATAAAACACAGCTATTACTGGTGAATTCGATTATCCCGAACCATCGTCATGGACTAATGCTGAACTTGACATTCCACATAAAGAACAAAAACAAGATGGCCTCTTTTTAGCATCCGGCCTTCTTTCTTTTCTAGCATTGCTAGATTACAATTATACATATTTATGAAAACGCCACTAGATGGCGTATGGAAACCAAAAGGAGAATGATTTATATTTTAACATAAACGACAGAAATCGTAAGAAATAAACTATTACAACTCGGCCAATCTGACAATCTTGATTGACCTCAATCAAAACAATTAATTTAATCAAACAGCTCTTCTGAGCTTTCGTCTACTTCGGGTGGCATGTGGTTAGTGATTTCAGGATCTGACAATAAGGACCACGATATTTTTGTATACATTTCTTATCTGTACCTGTAGAGTTATCAATATGCTTAACAACAACAAAATCACCAATGGAATACTGCTTTGCCGGTCGACTGTGTCTTAAGAAATACTGTAAATTATAATCTTTTGATTTTCCAATAGCGTCCGAAGCTTCTTGTCTAGATCCTTCTAGGTCAAGATCTTTCTCGTTGCTGAACTTATCTTCCAAATATTCGGTTTACTCATCAATGATTACATTCCTTTGGTTCAGCCCAAATAATAATTTAGTAGGTGATTGCTTTGTGGTACTACGAATGGTATTGTTAATAGCATATTCAACTTGGGAAATTTTTAATGACCAATCAGCATGTAGGACTGATTCGGACAGCTTACTAAGCATCGCTTTTAGTATTCAGTTGACGCACTCAACCTGGCCGTTTGCCTGTGGTGAAGCCACAGCCACCTTTACATGATCGACATTAGGTACATTTATCAAGGAACACTTGAAACTCACGAGATGTGAAACAAGTACCACGATCTGAAATTATTCGCTTGGACGACTGTAATAGTTAAAGTATTTATCTAATGCACAACAAACTTCCTTTGTGCTAGTTGATTTAACTGGATAAAGTCGGACATCATTGACTACTAAAACATGTTTTCGATTAGATGCTATTGAAGGCAGAAGTGCTGAATATTATAATTCTAGTTTTCCAATTCAAGGGCCCATCAAGCAATGCGTGGATTCACACTTTTCTTATTTAAAGTCATCGTAAGTGATTACAATCGGTAACAATTTTGAATGGAATCCCCTCCAAATACACACGAAACCGCCTAAGTGAATAAATTATTGCTAGGGTCTCCAACTCAAAGCTGTGGTACTTTGATTCGGCGTCAGTAGTGGATTTTGAAAAGTATGCAATTGGTTGGAATTTTCCATCACTTTGACGTTGCACCAACACTAAACCGAAGCCATGAGTACTGGCATCGCAATGAAGTTCTTTACCGCGCGTTGGATTGTAAACAGCTAATACTGGTGCAGCAACAAGCTTACCACGTAACTCACAGAAAGCATTAATGCAATCCTGATAAAAATCAAGAGAACTATCTTTGCGTAAGAGATTTAACAATGGCCTGACAATTTTTGAAAATGATGGTACAAACTTACGGAAATAGGTAAATAAACCAATACATGAATGTACATACTTCCTGCTTGGTACTTGGTATAGGGTAGTCATAGCACTAATATGAGCATTAGTGGGTCGAATACCAGATGAATTCACTACATAGCCAAGGTATTCGATTTCATTTTATAAGCTAATAAAATATTTTTTTTTTTGAAGTGAACAATAGAAGTGATTAGACGTGTTTTTAGACAGCTCTTGATTGAATTAATTTTAAAGTCTATTATAGTGTTGAAAGTTCGACTATGAGTTTAAAAATTTGTAAAGATTGCATCAAAGGAATCAGAAATGATAAATTTGTTGTGTGCAATGGAATTTGCGGCGGTTTATTTGTTTTAAAGTGCGCGGACTTGTCCGAATACGATATCGAAATGATTGTTAAGAAGAAAGGAATTCTTTTTATGTGTGCAGACTGTCAAAATTTTATCGGTTTGATGTCAAAGCAATTTTCGGATATTAACAATAAATTGAAAGCTAACAAGCAGATCATCGAAAAGCAAGAAGAAAATATTGAAAAAATTTTAATGCGTGTTGACAAATTAAATGAAAAACCAAAAAATAGTGAAACAAACAAATCGGCAATGAAAGAAAAAAAATTGTACGCCGAAATAGTAAACAAAGAACCACCGGTAATAATTAGACCACGGGATGAGCAAAAAAGTGAAATAACTAAAGAAGTGATAAAAAAAATATAGATCCATCATTGCTTTCGATAAAGGTAAATAGTGTCTCAAATCGCCAAAACGGTGCTATCACAGTTAGTTGTGTTGATGAAGAATCCAGAAAAAACAGTTGAAAGGGAAGCTAAAGAAAAACTTGGTGATAAATATGTAATAACAGTGCCAAAAATGATAAATCCAAATATTCTTGTAAATAACATTAACCCTGGGGCTCCACTAGAAATGAACCATTGCAAAATATGTGTTATGTAGGCAAAATTTCTTGTGGAGGCCACTTATGTCAAGAAGATTTTTATTTTCAGACATAAATATCTTCATTTATAGCTTGTCTTTGGAGAAGAAATAAATGTGGACATAAATTAACTTTTAGTGCGGTACTAGGGCGAATAATGCGGTGCTTGCTCGGCGGGGACATGATTGCAATTAAAATTTTATGAAATAATTTGCCCACTCAAGGAAGAATTAAATACTTCTGAAATTATTTCTGAAATAAAATTAGAAATAAAAATAGCTTGTGAAGCCAGGGGGTAAAGAAGAATAGGACAGCGATAGATTTGCAAAAGCAATAAAAAAACAAAACAGTGTAAATTGTTAAAGCTACGCGCAAACCGACACGATGGCGGTGGCGATCGCGATAACTTTTATCGCGCGATAACCTTTATCGCGCGATAAAGATGCGTTCAGAAACCTGCTCACATCAACGCGATATATTGTGTAGTGGGCTAAGTTGTCAAACGTTTAATTTTTGAAGTTTAAGTCGAGTATACAGTTCTTTTGAACAAAAAGAAAACATAAGTGGTAAGAATTTTTTTTTTTCGGAAGAAAAAAAATCTGAGTTGAAATAAAAAATTTGTATTCGTTGTCCTCTTTTTTCCACAAAACAATGTCACCAACATTGTGAAAAAGTTTCCGTGGTGAATATAAATTTTTTTCAACAGGTTTGGTTCACAGTTCGATAATAAAATTCTAAACGTCAAAAATTTTTTTTGCGATAAAATCACTCCCATAAGAAGTACATGTATTTTTTTTTCGAGGAGGAACTGTATACTAGGCTTTAATAAAAAAAATTTAATCTTTTAAAAGAAAATAGAAGAGGCTCTGCTTTTAGCTTTGCTCATAGATGAGGAAGAAGTAGCGGAAAGGTGAAATCATAATAAACAAAGAGAAATTGCATATTTTAATTCCATCACCTATTTCAGCAGCAGAATATGGGCCCATGAAATAAACCTGGCCCGTGAAACAAACGGCGAGTTTCACACAATGTTTGCGGAACTCCGGGCGGACAGGCATCATTCTTACACCTATTTTAGAATGTCGTCTTTTTCCCCCAGGAATTCGGCGATGGCATCCCATATCTTATCCTTTTTTATATTTTTATAGCCTTTGTTTGAAAGATCATATAAAATTGAATTTTCCCGAATTTTTTCAATTAATCTTTCTGTATTTGAAGTCATTTTCAAATTTTATTTGTTAAGCTGTCATTTTTCTTCAGGCGATATAGCGATAAAATGGTGCTTGCTGCGTTCAAGAAAAGTCGCGTAAAGCTACGCGCAAACCGACGCGATGGCGATGGCGATAACAATGTGGATGCCGCACACGTAAATCAATGGAGGGGCACACATCGACGCGATATGTGGATTGCGTTCACATTTAACTGCTGCGGTCAGTTACGCGACTTTTCTTGAACGCAGCACGCATCATTTGATCGCTATATCGCCTGAAGAAAAATTACAGTCTAAAAAAGAAAATTTGAAAAACTGAAAAATTAATAGAAAAAATTAGGGGAAATTCCATTTTATATGTTTTTTTTTATTAAACTTCAAAAATTAAACGTTTGTATTGTCGCTGACAACTTAGCCCGCTACGCAATATATCGCGTTGATGAGAGCAGGTTTTTGAACGCATCTTTATCGCACGATAAAAGTTATCGCAATCGCCACCGCCATCGTGTCGGTTTGCGCATAGCTTAACTGAACGCAGCAGTGAAACGTGAACGCAATCCACATATCGCGTCGATGTGTGCTCCTCCATTGATTTACGTGTGCGTCATCCACATTGTTATCGCCATCGCCATCGCCACCGCCATCGCGTCGGTTTGCGCGTAGCTTAAATGTGTCAAATTTTATAGGGTGCCACAAAAAAATAATTTGTTTAGGACCCTGTTTAGATTGTGACATGCTCACTACGTATTGAATAGTCATGTCGTGTCTACACTCAAAATTTTTCAGTCATGTTTATCGCTGAATTCTGATGGAATATCTGTTAATTGAGACATTTGATTCTGAGCGCTATGAACCCTGAATTAAATATTATATAAATTAGTACATAGTTGAAAAATATGGTAGAAATTGCAATTTTAGTAATTAAATCTACTTTAGCATATTTGTTGTTATAAATCCACCAATTCAATATGCATTTTTTGCGCCTACCCCTGACCAATTACACATTTCTTATTTTTGTTCTCATCTACCTCACCCTTCAACGAACTAGAAAAAAATTAAAAAATGGTATTAAATGGAACATTTCGGATATGAAACATGACTGCTCACTACAATCTTTATGTTTTCTTCCTGACTGTCGCCTCCCTTTCCACCTCACCGATTTCACCAACAAAATGCCGTCACTACGTGCGTAGTGGGCAGTCACAATCTAAACAGGGTCTAGAGCAATAATTGAAATTGATGGTAAAGCATTTCAGAAAATTATGGAAATTGGTAAAGTCAATGTTGGATGGAAGAGGTATCCAGTGTACGAATATATTTTTGTTAAGCAATGTTACAACTGTTGGGGTTTTAATCATATTGCCGGCAAATGCAACAGAAACATAATATGTGTGAAGTGCGGTGAAAATCACGATACACGTGGTTGTGAAAAAGTTAATTTTAAATGCAACAATTGTGATGATGCGAATAAAAGACTTGGTTTTAACTTAGATATAAATCACGACTGCAGGGACAAAAATTGTGAGGTGTTCAAAAATAAATACAAGTTGGAGAAAAATAAAATTGAATTTTGGCAACCAAAGTTAATTCGAGTAGTTTATTTGAATATTCAAAGTATTTTTAGCAACTTTAATGAACTAGAGACAATGATAATAAATAACCAATTCGAATTTATTCTGCTATCTGAAACTTGTGTTACTGAGGAAATAGAAGATACTGAACTCTATTTAAATAATTATAATATATACAGGTGTAATAGTGAGTCAAGGCATACTGGTGGTGTTATATTACATTTGAAAGAAATGTGGCAAGCTGAGACAATACAAATGCTTGTTATCGATAAAGATATTTGGTGGCTTTCACTTAAAGTTTTTTGTGATACTTTTACTTTTATACTAGTTGCCGTATACAGATCCCCACAATGTTCTAAAAGAATTTTTGTGATAAGTTTATTGAGTGGATCGATGAATTAAACGAGTTTTCATATGAAATTTTGGTTATTGGAGATTTTAATATTGACTGGTTGCAGTCGAATGAATTATATAAAAAGAATATTGAAAGATATATAAATAGTAATGGTTTTAAACAGATTATTACTAAACCCACTAGAATAACTCAAAATTCGAAAACATTAATCGATTTTGCAATAACAAATTCGAAAAGAATCAAGGCTGAACCTGTCCCTAATTTAAAAATTTGTGATCATGAAACTATTTTATTCGATATACCTACATGTAAAAGTAAAAAAAGTAATAACAAAGAAAACAATCCGAATTTTAAAATATCAAAGAAGTGAATTTGGCAATTATTTAACTATGAGAAATATAAGTAATATATGTTATTTAAGTGATACAAACCAAATGGCTTCAATCTTCCAAAATATTCTTAAAGAAACAGTAAATTCATTCCTCAAAACAAAATCAGTGCGTGAAGATGGACATGATTGGTTTAACAATCGTCTCAGGGTGTTAAAATATCAAAAAATAGTTGCATATAATACAGCTAGATTTTCAAATATTACAAGTGACTGGGATTACTATAAACTCTTAAGAAACCAATTCAAAAAAGAAATTAATAAAGCTAAAAGTGATTTTATAAAAAATAAAATAGAAAATTCGGTTGATCAGAAATCAATGTGGAGAACTATTAAACAATTTGTACTGAAGCAAAAACAATCGGAAATTAGCAAAGTTATTTTCGAAAATATAACATACAGTGACAATCTCACCTTGGCAAACAAATTCAACAAGTATTTTGTAGACAGCATAACTGAAATAAGTGTTTCGATCCATTCTATCCCCTTTATTAATCAGATCGCAAGAAATCATGGTTCTTTTAATTTTCGCGAGGGTGTTTTCCCTAACTCATGGAAAGTGTCCCAAATTTCTCCGATCCCAAAAGTTAAAAACTCAATTAAATGTGAAGATTTTAGGCCCATTTATGCCCTCCCTCTCATAACTTAACTTATGAAAGTCGAAAAATGATTCCAGTTGGATGTGAACAACTTTTTCAAGTACCTTCTTATACTTGAAAAAGTTGTTCACATCCAACTGGAATCATTTTTCGACTTTCATAAGTTAATAATTGAAAACCAGTCAGGATTTAGAAAACAGCATTCTTGTGAAGGTGCACTTAATATGGTCATTGCAAATTGCAAGCAACAGCTCGATTCGAAAACTAAAATAATATGTGTTTTTCTTGATTTGAAACAGGCATTTGAAAAACTGGAAAGTTATGGAGTTCGTGAAAAATCACTATCGTGGATTATTTCATATCTAACAGGTCGAAAACAAAAGACAAAAGTGAACAACGTCTTATCAGACGAAATATTAATTGACATTGGTGTACAGCAGGGGTCCATCCTAGACACGTTTCTTTTTAACGTCTATATTAATGACATCGGCAGTGCAATAACAAATAGTGAATATGCATTGTTTGCAGATGATGGTTTGTTGTATGTTACTTTTAATAACTTAGAGGATGGTATCTCAAAAATGCAATTCGATTTAAATAATCTCAGGGCCAGTTGTACAATAGTGGTTCATCCTCGGTTCAAGATTTTAATTCACCGATTTCGGCGAATTAACTAACGTTCAATGCTGGTTCAAGTATGTAATTGGTTATTTTAACACACTTGAACAGTAAACCACTGTTGAAATTCAATTAATCCGCCAAAATCAATAGATAAAAATTGCTGAACCACGGTTTAAATATTTGTACAACTGGCCCTTAGTGTTTGGCTTAAAGCAAAAAACTCAAACTTAATGTGTCAAAAACAAAAATGATGATTATTGGTAACAATGTGATAAACGATAGTGTGATAAATATTAAAGTAGATAATGAAGATCTGGAAATAATTTCGGAAGTTAAATACCTTGGTGTTGTCATAGACAATAAATTAACATTTAATAAACATATTGACTACATAGTGAAGAAAATATCAAAAAAGACAAATCTATTAAGAAGAATTCGCAAAAATATTTCAATTGTTAGTGCAATAAACATTTTTAATACTATAATAAAACCACATTTTGAATACTGTCCATCAATTTTGTTTCTGTGCAATCAAGAAATGATCAATAGACTTCAAATTCTTCAAAATAAAGCAATGCGAACAATTTTAAAGTGCAAAATTTATACTCCTATAAGTTATATGTTAGATATGTTAATGTGGCTGAGCGTTAAACAAAGAATTTTAATTAATGTTTTACTCTTTGTCTTTAAAATAAAAAATAATCTTGTTCCCGAGTATCTTTCTCGTTTAGTTAACTATGTAGGTGATTGTTCAACCATTTACTTTAAGAAACAATCAGAACTTTCGCCTTCCACTGGCACGTACCATTGCTGGCCAAAATTATCTATTCTACAAGGGACTTCGGATTTTCAACACCTTGCCAAACGATTTAAAGACTGAAAACAACTTAAGAAGATTCAAACGTCAAATTGTAGATTTTTTTAAACTCCAAAATTAATTGTATGAATTTATTTGTTATTTATTTTGTTATTTATTTATTTGTAAAATAATTGTATTTTCTTTTATATTAACATGATGTTCTTTTAAACGCACAAACAAAGAAACTTGTACATTATTATTATTAACTTTTGTAATTAAATAGTTGGAAATACTAAATAAACATACATACATATAAAATTAACATTTTGCTAATTTAATTTGTAATCCCCTTTCATATATTCTATGTAAAACCTCTTTCACTATATCTACATGAGATTCTATGTCAATTGAAGCGATTAAAATGTCATCTATATAAATAATTATTTTGCCTGAATCAATTAAATCACGAAAATATTGTAAACAAATCTCTGAAAATTTGCTGGGGCGTTCTTT
Source organism: Epistrophe grossulariae (assembly GCA_929447395.1). Lineage (NCBI taxonomy): Eukaryota > Metazoa > Arthropoda > Insecta > Diptera > Syrphidae > Epistrophe > Epistrophe grossulariae. The sequence goes on along the minus strand of OV839566.1, from coordinate 59,884,582 downwards.
ATTCCGAATGGCATTTTTAAATATTCAAATTGCCCATGAGGTGTTACAAAAGAAGTGAACATTATTGAATCTTCGTGCATTTTGACTTGATTAAATCCATCTTTCAAATCAAGTTAAGTGTACCAACACTTACCTGCTGTATATTCAATACAGTCCTCAATTAATGGTAGTGAAAAGTTATCACAATAGTTTTCTTAATAAGACCCCTATAATCAATACACATACATACATCACCATTTTTCTTTTTCACTAAGACTATCGCTGAAGCATAAGGGAATTGACTTGGCCGAATAATTTTTCTTGACAAAAGATCATTAGTATTTTCTTTGTACCTCAGATGGATCATGAAAAGATAAACGGCGTGGTGCACAATGGAAAGGAGTATCATCAGTTAATCGAATTCTCATTTGGTAATCAGTGGTTCCCTGTGAAATACCTACCGGCCTCAGATAAGATTCGATAATCATTGAACTCATAATAGGCGTGTTTTTTTGTAGGCCCGGGAGTGATTGGTTGAAAAAAACGACAACGGGGATTAGCGACGCCATCACAGATAAAACACGGAGTTTTCATACAAACTATCGATAACATGTATAATTCATGCCCCAAGAATTCTCTAAGGGCCAGTTGTACAAATATTTAAACCGTGGTTCAGCAATTTTTATCCACCGATTCCGGCGGATTAATTGAGTTTCAACAGTGGTTTACTGTTCAAGTGTGTGATAATAACCAATTACATACTTGCACCAGCGTTCAACCTTAGTTAATCCGCCGAAATCGGTGAGTTAAAATCTTGAACCGAGGCTGAACCACTATTGTGGATCCACGGGGGGGTTTTCGGGTCCGGACCCCCCCCATGAGCATTGAAACCAAAAATTTTTGTATTAATTTATTTATTTATTAAATATTAAATATTTACTTCTCTTCGACCTAAATTTTGTGTTAATTACAGAAAGCCCATCTTTTTATAAAATTTCGACTTAAAATTTCTTCAAGTGTAATGAATACCTACCTCAAAAACTTCAAATGCATCTTAGTGGAAAAAGGAGTATACCTACTAACATTAGATTGCGTAGCAGTTTTATACGGTTTTCGCACCGAACCAAAATCTCGGATTTCGGCACAAGATTTCCAAATCTCGTTGAATCGTTCACACCACACATAATCTAGATTTTGTTTGAAATTTCAATCAAATTTCAGTGTTGATAGAAACTAAAATAAAGAAGATTTCGCAGTAATCTACTAGATTAAGAAATCTGAAAATGTATGGGAAATCTTGTTGATTTTGATGAGATTTGGTGATTTTTTATCGAAATCTCGATTTTGATTCGATGTGTAAAGGCTATAAAGCCTATATGATGGAAACTTAGTTCAAGGGCTTACGGTATGTTAAATTTAGAAGACTTAGGCAATTTATCATATCTACCTCTCCAAAGCAACATATTAAAATACTATTCAGTATTATAAGGGCAAAAAGAAGTTAGCACTACCATTTTCGATTTTGAAAAAGAAACTGTGCTGCATTGTGCTCAACTTGTGCTGCGATGTGCCGTAAATATTTTTGAAAATTTTGAGGATGAAATTTTTCCAAAATAAAATTTTTCTAAAAACTTAAAGTTGTGCTCAAAAAATGATATAGGTTATAGCCGAAAAGATACAAAAATCGCATATTTCCGACTTTCGCGACCGAACGCAAATGATGCGAAGAAACTTAGCGTGAAATTAGCACCGTCATTTTCGATTTTCAAAAAAAAAAGTTTTGCTGTATTGTGCTCAATTTGTGCTACGATGTGCCGTAATGTATTTTTTAAATTCGCAAATTTGCAAATTTTAGGGATAAATTTTAAATTCGCCAATTTGCAATTTTTTTCTCAAAATCACGATGTAAAAAAAAATTATACTTGTGCTGTTTTAAGCTGCTGCTGTCTTTGCTTGTTTGTATTTTTTTTTTTTTTGAAAATCGAAAATGGTGGTGGTAACTACACGCACATAAATAATGTAGCACATAGCCCACGCAAGTTTTATTATTCTTTAAGTTTTCTATTTATAATTGGACCCCCCCCATGACCAAATCCTGGATCCGCCACTGGTTGAAACTCAATTAATCCGCCGGAATCGGTGGATAAAAATTGCTGAACCACGGTTTAAATATTTGTACAACTGGCCCCAAGCCAGCAGGGGATTACAGGGCTATTCTGGCCTTGTGAGGGCTCACAAGTCACAAGCCCTTTCGAGGTTGATTTCTTGTGAGGTTGCTGTGATTCGATAACATTTTCCGTATTCTGCGATAACCCTCACAAGAAACCTAACAAAAAAACTTACCACACCAAGGTGAATTTTTTATTGTGATTGAAGACTGCTTTTAGACGATTGCGATTTTTAAGCGGCGTTTCTCTTTTGATCTTCTTTCGATTGCAAGGATGCTTTTAAACACTGCGATTTTTAATGGTTGCAATTTTTGTTAAATGAAAAGGAAACATATCTGCACACTCTTCACTCTACTTACGTCTCAAAAAACACGAAAAGGCACAAAGAAGAAAGGGCAATAACTCTGCAATTTTTTCAACCTCAGCAATTTTGTCTACCCCGGCCACCACATACTTCCACCGCCTAGTTTCTTAAAAATCGCAAGGGGTGATTGCATCGTTTAAAAGACTGCTTTTAGACGATTGCGATTTTTAAGCGGCGTTTCTCTTTTGGTCTTCTTTCGGTTGCAAGGATGATTTTTAATGGTTGCAATTTTTGTTAAATGAAAAGGAAACATATCTGCACACTCTTCACTCTGCTTATGTCTCAAAAAACACGAAAAGGCACAAAGAGGAAAGGGTGATAACTCTGCAATTTTTTCAACCTCAGGAATTTTGTCTACCCCGGCCACCACATACGTCCCCCGCCTAGTTTCTTATAAATCGCAAGGGGTGATTGCATCGTTTAAAAGCAGTCAAGGTCTGAATTTTTGTTGAACGCACCCACTGAACTCATCGACAAGGAAGATGGTTGTGCCCTCTGATCTCTATATACACGGGATAATGTATTCATAAAAAATTTTTGAGGCAAAAATATAGTCGTGGCCGGTACCCTCATATAACAGTATAACAGCGGCGCCAGCGGAATGGACGCTACTGGACCTGCATTTTCTTTTATTTTTTTCAATATTTACAGCCGCAATGCTTGCTGACATCAACTGATATTAAATAAATGCTCAATTTCGGCAAATATGTTCAATCTCTTTCTTCGTTTGTATAGAGTGAGGTCGTGGCCGGTACCCTTTAAAAAACTTAACTCACAAAAACTGTTATACGCTCAGTGGGAAATTTCTAAAAATTCAATGGTGAATATCTTGCTTCTTCCTTGAGGAAAGGGAGCAGCACCCGCTTCCTTTGTGCGGAATACATCGAGGATTTTAACATGGGCGGGGTGCACATGCAACCATCTCGATGAAAATTCCACAACTAAATCACTACTTCCTTGGAAGTTGCTTATTCACCAGTTGGACTGAGGACTCTGGTGAAAAATATGATGAATATTCAGCGAAGAAATACTTAAACAAAAGTAACTTGCTTATTCATCAGATCATTAATTTTTGATGAAAAATATGATGAAAATTCATTTATGAAATCGCTAAATAATTTGGACTTGTTTTTTCACTACCTCAATATTTGCCAATGAAAAATATGATGAATATTCAACAAAAAAGTCACTAATTGCGTGTTACTTAGTTATTAGTCAGCTTAATATTTATTAATTTCGATGAAAATTATGATGAAAATTTAGTAGTGAAATCAATAGGGAATTGGGATTTGCTTAATCGCTGAATATGTAATTCATAAATTCGAAAAATACCTCTCCTAAGTTGGAACGATTGAATATAATTCAATTAAAAGGTAAGTGACCTAAACTCCAAAATGCGTCTCTAAGACGCAAATTATGGTCAATTTTTACCGACCCTTATAAAAACCATAGCATGAACATACTGTGAATTTTATTTTTCTAAGTGAACTTTTTAAATTAGATATACACAATGCTCAGTTCATGATAAATGTCTGATGAAAGGATACATCACTTTTCTTCACAAAAATCCTCATATTGATCGCGTCAGGTTTTTATTCTTTTCTTGCTCAGGGAAAAAGCAAGAAAAAAAAGAGAGCGTCGTGGTAGAATTATTTTTTCTTCTCTCTCAAAGTATACTTTACAAAGCAGACGAGTGGATCAAGACAACGAACTGCTGAACTTATGCATTACTTGTCAACGATTGAATCATCGCATAATTCTACCTATTTAAATAGAATCTTTTAATTCCGCATTAAACTCACTTGATTTTTGTGTGCCAGGTAAAAGAAGGGAGTGTTTCGAGATTTTGCCTATTTGCAAAGCAGAAAATGTGCATAAAACCATGAACTGGTGAAACTATGCATTACTTTACAGTAACTAAATCAGTGCTTACTGTTTCTTCGAAGAAGTGGCATTTGAATTCAATGTTGAATTCAGCTAAATTTTTCAGTGAGGATGAAATTTCCTACTGGGCATGAACTTTGGCAAAACACCACCACAGTCAAGATTTTCAAGCCCGATGATGGTTCATGAAACCGAAACGCGTCGCTTCGAATAAATTAAAAACATATAATATTGTGAAATTAAATTATAAATAAATTAAAATATTTTTTTATAAAAATTAAACTTTTTTAATAAAAAATTTTTATTTTTCATTTTTCAAATTAAACACACAACATGGGGACTACAACACAAAACTATAACATTCTACTGTTCTGGAGCGACATATTTTCCGTTTTCACCCCAATGAAACAACCGCAATCGGACTAGAGCGATACCGAATTGAACAAGAAAAGAAAAATTTTAAAAGCTCTCCTTCGACTTCAGATGGAAGTACAAGGATGGAAGTAACAGTATTTCAACAGGTGGTAAGTATGCGAAGATAAACCTTTCGCTTAATAGTTTTGAAAACATTTTTGTTCTATACATGTGTTCTCATATGGCAAGTTTGTCATGTTTATGTATATGAGATTAAAATACTAAAGCCTATTATTGATATTATGTAAATATTATGGCATTGTCTTCTTCATTAACTAAACTATTTATTTTTATTGTTTTAAATTGTTTCTTTGGGAAATAGCTTCTTCAACCAGGGGACCACTTTCGAAAAGAAAAGGTGGATACATAACCATACAAATGAATGAAGAAACTTTAAAGAGAGCTTGCACTCAACTGGTCACTGTCGATGGTCACCCATTATCAGTATTAAACGATTCAGGCCTACGCCTCCTTATTGACCCCATTATTGATGCATTGAATGAAGGTAATCCCCATAGTGAAAAAATTTCTGTCAATAGATTTAACACTCGAACACAAGTTCAAAAAGAAGCGACTGAGATTCGGGATCAAATTAAAAAAGGAATTAAAGGTCGCCTAGTCTGCCTAAAAATGGACACTGCAACTAGGTTAGATAGGCATATTCTGGGGATTAATATCCAATTTATTGAACAACATAAAATAAATATAAGTGTTCTATCAGTTAGGGAGATTTTTGTCAGTCAAACTGCTGAAAATATTAGAAAGGAAGTGCCCCCTCACGGTTTTCGCCTTGACGGTGGCGAGGGGGCTTACGTGGGATCCTCCAGCAACCCAGCTGCAGGGTCTCACCACTAAGCAAAACCAACAAAAACAGAGATGTACATCGATGACAAATATGGACAATATACAAACGAACGAACAAATCAGAGTGGGGATATACACTCAAGTGTCGACAGAGGTCACGGCTGTCGGCGAGGGCTTGGACTCGCGAGAGGCTAAGTCGCCAGTGACAAACATCAACGCAAACGACGAACAAAAACTGACAAACACTAACGCAAACGAACAAAAACGACATAACTTAACAAGACAAACAAAAGCGCTAGACCTCACAGCTGCTCTTCTCCCTGCTCTAGATAGCATGGCTATCGACGGTATGGAGACCTCGGACGGACCTCCCTCTATAGGAAGTCAAACCGAGGACGAGCTGCTAGAAGACTCGAATCCCGAAGAGACTACGCTGAAGCCTACTGCACCCCTCAAAGATCTCAAAGCTTCGAGGAAACGCAGTAACTACAGATCCTCTAAAAGATTCGTGAGTGCTATGAACGGAAAAGACCCGACCACCCTCAGTTCAAGAGACAAGGCTCTCTTGAAAAAACATAAGAAGTTGGTGAGGAACTTTGAGCGTCAGTCGGCAGCAGCTGCCCCTGAACCCATTGTCTCTTCACAACAATCGATCCCCAAAAAGCTGGACAGCGACAGAGCAAATGCATCCACATCTGGTTCTATCCCTAAAAAGATAAACCAAGAACAGGCTGCAATCAACTCTGCTGCTCGTCCCGGCTCGAAACCGACACAGGCGACGCCTAATAAGAGGCAGCAGACAAAAACTAAATCGAACCCGAAAGGGAACGAGGCAGTGCAAGTCGGCAACTCTTATGGGGCGAAGCCAAGTACGTCTAAAAGAGCTAGATCGGAGGAGGCAGCCAAGACTGAAGGTGCTAAAAAACGCAAGACCAACAGTTTTGACAGCACCCCGATTGATCTGCAGATAGCAATCATTAGTCGAGACAACCCGGATGGGAAAATCACGGCAAATAACTGGCTACTTGTTGAGAACGAAATCCTCAAAGCCATGATGGCTACATCTGAAAACGATAGTTTTGATGACTATACTTTCGATGGAGCTGGATGGCGAAAAGGTGTGAAAGTGGTTTGCTGTGGGGACCAGAAATCTCTGGAGTTCCTCACTCACATCATCACCAATATTGGTGAACTGTGGGAGGGCGCTTCTCTAGAGATTCTTCCCGTCACGGAACTACCCCTTCGCCAGCAAATTAATATATGGATTCCTCCTCCTGCTACGCATGAGGACACATCTATAATTAAACTGCTGGCAAACCAGAACAAAGAGCTCTCCGTGCTAGACTGGAAGCTCCAGTCTTCTAGGAAGAGTCCTAGTGGGGAAGGAAAGGACCTCTTGTTCATTATTGACAAGAAATCTGACCTTCTTCTAAAAAGCAAAAAAGACGTGTTGAGGTACGGTCTTGGAACCGTAAGGGTTAGGAGGCATGGAGGCAAAGGGGAGTCAAAAGCTGCTGGTGGTGCAAATTAATTTGCATCACGCCAAAGCAGCAACGCACGACCTAATGCTCTACATGTCTCAAGAAAACGTGGATGTGGCCTTAGTCCAAGAACCATGGCTCCGAAAGAGTCAGGTCCGGGGATTGAGGTCAAAGAACTACAACCTTTTCTGCTCCACGTCAGATGGTAATATAAGAAGTTGTATTCTAGTGAAAAAGTCAATTAATGCTTTCTTTTTATCTAGGTACAGCAACGAGGATAATGTGGCAATCAGCGTTGAATCCAAGGAAGGAAACTTCGTCTTGGCATCAACGTACATGCCGTACGATGAAGAAAACCCTCCAGCAAAGATAGTCCGCGACCTTGTGGATTACACCACGACACGACGGACACCTTTTGTGATGGGATGTGACGCCAACGCCCATCACACTCAATGGGGGAGTAAGGAAATCAATGAAAGGGGTGAGTTACTTTTTGAATACATTCTCTGTTCTAACCTTATTTAATGTAATGAGGGCGATCATCCAACATTTCGTAATAAGAATAGGGAAGAAATTCTAGATCTCACTCTTACGAGTAATACTGATAAAATCTCTGTAGGAAATTGGAGAGTCTCACCTCAGGAATCCTTTTCGGATCACTTTAGGATACTCTTTACTTTAGACAGAAACACAAATGATGAGAAAATTTTTAGAAACCCAACTAGAACAAAGTGGACAGAATATACAAAATGGTTGAACGAACGTATCGATCCACCAAAGGAGGACTCGATCTCGACAACTTCAACCATTGACACAGCTGTCCACATCCTTACTAGTAAAATGAAAACGGCCTTTGAAAAACACTGCCCTATATCTCGTAACATTAAACCCGCTAACCCACCATGGTGGAGCAGTGAGCTTAAGAAACGAAGAACAGGGGTCAGAAAACTCTTCAATAAAGCCAGACTGAGCAAATTAGAAATAGACTGGAATCTATATAGAGCCGAACTCAATTCATATACCAAAGAATTAAGAAAGGCCAAGAAAGATTCATGGGCTAAGCACTGTGAATCCATTGAGAACACAAGTGAAGCGGCTAGACTTCGAAAGATCCTTGCATCTAACCCCACGACTCCGGGATACATTAAACATCCCGATGGATCGTGGTCGAACTCGAGCCAAGAAACACTTGAACTCTTCATGGAAACACATTTCCCTGGATGTATGAGCCCTAATGACTCAGGGCATACACAACCAGACTCTCTATACGCTGATCAACCAGTACCAGACTTGGAACAGGTTATCACAGATCAGAAGATTATGTGGGCAATAAACTCGTTCAAACCCTTTAAATCAGCTGGACCAGACGAGATTATTCCGGCATTTCTTCAACATGCTCTACAGATAATCACCCCATGGCTTAGGGTTATCTTCAAAAGTTGTATTAAACTAAGATACGTCCCTATCAGCTGGAGAAAAGTCAGAGTAGTCTTTATTCCGAAAGCCGGCAAACCGACACACTCGACTGCAAAACACTACAGACCGATCAGTCTCTCTTCGTTCCTCCTCAAGACACTGGAGAGGATCATTGATCTGCATGTAAGGGACCTCCTCAATCCAAACAACTTGTGCAACTCCCAACACGCTTACCTTAAAGGTAAGTCAGTGGAGACCGCGTTGCACGAGGTCGTTTCACAAATTGAGAAAAGTCTCGAGCACAAAGAATACACCCTGGCAGCATTTTTGGACATCGAAGGGGCGTTTAATAACGTTAAAACGGAGTCCATTAAATCTGCTCTGGAAGAGGTTGGAGTTGAATCTGCCATCGTGGACTGGATTTATTCCATGCTCAATGGTAGAATCTTAAACTCGCAACTTGGGAACACTATTGTCGAGAAAACAGTTGCAAGAGGCACACCACAGGGAGGAGTAATCTCACCTTTGCTCTGGGTCCTCGTTGTTAACAAAATTCTTACAAAATTTAGGAATAAGGGCATTAAAACTGTGGCATATGCAGACGACATAGTAATCTTGATATCAGGTAAATATCTTACCACCATCAAAGATATTATGGAATCTGCGCTTAAGGAACTATCCTTGTGGGCAGCACAACACGGTCTCGGGGTTAACCCTGCAAAGACCGAGCTAGTTCTGTTCACGAAGAAAAGTAAATTAGAGGACTTCACTCCTCCCAAGCTAAACGGAATTCCTCTGAAACTTTCCAAAGAAGCTAAATATCTTGGCGTAATCCTTGATTCGAAGCTAACCTGGAAACGGAATACAGAGGAAAGAATGAAGAAGGCAATGTGTGCTTTCTATACATGCAAAAAAACATTCGGTACACGGTGGGGAATGCGACCGCAAGTCATCCATTGGATGTACACGGCGATCGTTCGACCCATCCTCACCTATGGTTCGATTGTATGGTGGAAGGCCGTAGAAAAGATTAGCTATCTCAAAAACCTAAACAAGGTACAGAGATTAGCCTGTATAGGAATAACAGGGGCACGGAAGTCTACACCACAAGCAGGACTGGAGATCATTCTCAATCTTCCAGTCCTGGATGAATACATTAAGGGGACAGCAGCCAAAAGTGCATTTCGACTTAAAGAAATGGACTCTTGGAAGCACAGCACTTATGGTCATGGGTCTATCTTGAAAAGATATGACGATCTTGATGTGACTACTGACTACGTACCACCCGTTATAGATTTTAGGAAAAGCTTCTCTACTTTAATACCCGAAAGGCATGGTTGGGAACCCAACTCACTACTCGGTGAACAGGGTATACCTCTCTACACTGATGGGTCAAAAATGGAAGAAGGAACAGGAGCTGGAGTGTTTAGTGAAGCTCTTAATATTAGAGAATCATATAAACTACCAGATGAATGTAGTGTCTTTCAGGCTGAGATTTATGCTATTGAAAAGGCAGCCGAAATAGTTCACAGGAAGAAACTGAGCTCTTCAGAGATCACATTCTTCGTGGACAGCCAAGCTGCTATCAAAGCGATAGCCAGTGAGACTATAAGATCCAAGGCAGTTGCAAAATGTCGAAATACACTGAACAATATTTGTTACTCCAACCAAGTCAAACTCTGCTGGGTCCCTGGACATAGCAATATAGAAGGGAACGACAAAGCAGATGCACTGGCAAGGGAAGGGTCAATGTCAAATAGAGACAGTCGTAGCCAATCGGACACGAGACCGGACGTTCCGATTGGCGTGATCAAAAGGAAGATAGACCTAATAACGAAAGAGAAAATCAACAACTCCTGGATATCCAGGAACGATTGTGACATCTCTAGAAGTTTATGGCCTCTAATCAACGAAAAAGAAACTCAGTATATTCTATCGCTGAGTAAAAAGAATATTAGAACCCTGATAGGTGTACTAACGGGACACTGTGCCATTGGCACAATGGCCACTAGATTTGGTGTATACGCACCCGATTTCTGTAGGAGCTGTCAGGATGTTGAGGAAATAGAAACCATTAAGCACCTGCTCTGCGACTGCCCCAACCTCCAAACAAATCGCCTCCGTTACCTTGGGAGCAGATTTGTTGGAGAACTGGACGATCTAGCGCAGGTCTCAATGGCAAACATGAGGAAATATATTGATAGTACGGGCTGGTTCGTAAATGACCCAGTCTATGTGAACCATTAGTTTAGTTGTTATCTCTGTTATAGGGGATCACAATGGACCAACAGGCCCCCGTGTACGCACAGCCTCAGGGCTGGGCACGCCCCTCCTAACCTAACCTAACCTAACCTAAGTGTTTGAAGTTTTGGCAGAATACGAAATTACACCAGCAAATATTTTGAGCGTTACTTCTGACAATGCTGCCAACATGTTGAAAACCACCCGCCTTCTTTTGGAAGATTCATTTATAGGCGCAACAATGGATGAAGATGACAGCAGTGACAGCGAGTTTGAAAACGATGTGGATACTTTTAACTCAGAAGGACTAGTAAGTAGAGACAATTTAGCATTTTATTTCGGATGATTTTTCAGTTTCAAACGAAGAATAAATGAAAAAAGGGTTCAAAACCTTTTTAGGCCTAAATTCTTGATAAAATCTAGACAAAATAGTACACTAGTCAAAAAAATTTAGGTATCGATTAAATTAATTTCGGGTCGACCCGAAAAAACGTGTGAGTGTAAGAAATCAGTATTAAAATTGCCGAATTGGGAACCTTTGGGCTTTGATTCGCCTTAAATGCCAAAAAAAAATTTTAAGTTTGATCTCCCTCTATTGTGGACTGTGGTTATTGAAAGTTCATTGATTTGAACGTCATTCGTTAGTTCGCTAATGCAAACATCTCACTTCGAACGTTCGATTCGCCAACAGTAATAGGGATGTGACCCGGAATAGTATTAAATATTTAATACCGGGTCGACCCGAAATTAAATTATTCATAATATTATTTTGTTTTCGGGTCGACCCGAAATTAAATTCATATTTAATTTCGGGTCGACCCGAAACTAAATTCTCATAAATAATTTAATTTCGGGTCGACCCGAAACTAAATTCATATAAATAATTTAATTTCGGGTCGACCCGAAACCAACCAATTTAATTTCGGGTCGAACCGGTATTAAATATTTAATACCATTCCGGGTCACATCCCTACTTAAATGTGAAAAAGATTAATCTACCATACAATTTTAAAAGACTTTATTGAACAGTTATAAATATCCAACAACATCTTCATAAGGACTCTTTTGACTTTTGATGTGTTCTAAAAAATTTTAAATTTGAGGTAATTATCAAATACAAAACCTTTAAAAATATTAAATATTATTCAACTAAATCGACTATGAACTAATAGACTCAAGGCTCGTATCCAACAAAAGAAGTGAATACATTTTGATGGTCAAATGTCAACGTTGGCTACAATCTTGTTCGTCGAAAATAAGAGCTCGTCTGTTTAAAGAAAAAAAAGAAGTATTTTGAAATGATGTGCTTTATCACACCTGGATTATCCAGGGGTGGAATCGTGTAAGGTGATTTGCGATAAGTGAGAGTCACATTCAAACAATACAGTCTGTGTGAGATCAGAGATGATATCACATTTGATAGCTAAAGAGCTATCACCATCAAAAATGTGATTGTCATTTTCCAACAAATTTGACGTATCTGCCGCAGTACGACTAGAGCTACCACCGGTCTACAAAAATTGAACAACTTTTTGAGAGTTCTTTTTTGTACCATTCATACAAACAAAAATAAACATTCTTGTGATCAAAAAAGTTTACTATACATTCCGGAAGATGAAGAAAAAATAATAATTATATCGCAAGGACGTCATTTTCGATAGCTCATTACAAAAATTTGAAAAATTCACTATGGCAACCACGTTTTTGACAAATTCCATTGGAAGTATTCAATTGAATTGAATTGAGTTGAATCACCTTACCCAGATGGAAAACTAAATGACAATCACATGTGACTATGGTTGATGTGACAATCATTTATCACCTTAGCCGATTCCACCACAGAGTCTGCAGGAACACCTGATTAAGAACTTCCCTGCTATGCACTTACAGACGATAGCAATAAGTGCTCCCAGCACATAAGCAAAGAGGTAGTCGAAACCACCGCACGCTAAACCAGTCACCATAGAAGAAAGACCCATATAGTATGATCGTGAATGCTTATGATAAAGGTGACAAAAGATGCACATGCAAAAATGCTGCAGGACAAAATAAGGACAGCGAGACTAGAATATTGAGCTAGGAGAAGTAAGAAGAAGATCTCGCGTGAGAAGAGTAAGTATGCTGCCTCCTAGTTCACGACCAAAACAATATTTGGAAGTTTGAACACATACAAATCACTGATCTCTATATACACTGGATAGTGTATTCATACAAAATTTTTGAGGCAAAAATATAGTCGTGGCCGGTACCCTCATATAACAGTATAAGAGCGGCGCCAGCGGAATGGACGCTACTGGACCTGCATTTTCTTTTATTTTTTTTAATATTTACAGCCACAATGCTTGTTGGCATCAACTGATATCAAATAAATGCTCAATTTCGGCAAATATCTTCAATCTCTTTCTTAGTTTGTATAGAGCGAGATATGAGGTCGTGGCCGGTACCCTTTAAAAAACTTGCTTCACAAACATTGTTATACACTATAGGCTATTCACTATCCAGTGTATATAGAGATCAGTGATACAAATAAGCATTTTGCCGCTGGTCTTAAGACTGGAACGCAGGTTCACCAAAGCAGCGAAAGTTACTTAGAATATTAATTCCAGCTACTCTAGGCTACTATAGGGCTCGAATAGAGCAAGTAATAGGATAATAATGACCAACGAAGACCCAGTTTCACCATTCAGTATAGATGAGCTAAACTTAGATAAAAAAAACCGCCGGTTTTGATGGCTTACTTACGAATGTGCATGCATAAAATTATCAGCGAAGTATATCGGTAGAAGAAAGCATACCCGAAGACTGGACTCTTTAAATCTTCTATTCAATACTTTACCCAATCTGCTTGCAAACATGCAAGGTGATGTGATATCATGTCATTTCTTCAATTTCGTTCTGTGGCAGATAGTATTCAGGGCAGGCTTTAACAATGAATGAATGAATAGTATATTGGGGTATAATGCACTGCGACCTAAAGATCTATTGTGCCCCCATCTAGAGCTGGAGGATGTTGCTCCTCTTAAAGCTCCTCCTCCAAATTTATTCCTTTAAGAAATCCGAGTATTTGGAGTATCTTAAGAGAGGGTAGTTCGCTCTCTTCGACTTGGTATTTTCCCAGGTGTTTTATTCTTTGATGCATAAGTGCATCGCATTGTCCAAGTACGTGGTTCGGTGTCTCTTCTTGAGTGTTGCAGAACCTGCACAGGGGGTTGTTTTCCAGGCCTAGAAGGTTTAGGTGCCTTCTTAGTTTGCAGTGGCCAGTGAGTAGACCAGTGATTAGTCTAAGGTTGTTTCTGTTTAAATTGATGCAGTTTTTGAAACGGTCTTGGTTGTAGTTTCCAAGCAATAGTTTTGCCTGCCTCAATTTGGGGAGTTCTTTCCAGTATTTGGATCTTTTGGCCTCCTGCTCTTTTTTGATTTTGCTTTTAATCACATTTTCTCCTATTCCGCAATACGGTTCAGGCCCTTCTAGGGGGGTCATTGCCCCTATTTTTGCTAAGGAGTCTGCCTCCTCATTACCCTGAATGCCTACATGGCCAGGTACCCAGTGGAGTGAGACATTATTGTTCTTGCCAAGTTCGTTTAGCCTTTTCGCACATTCCCACACTAGTTTCGAGCTGAAGGTGTATGAACTCAGCGCTTTGAGTGCGGCTTGGCTATCTGACATGATGACAATGTTTTGGTTGCGATATTTTCGTTCGAGATTTCGATCTGCACATTTTTCTATGGCGTGGACTTCCGCCTGAAAAATGCTAGTGGACTGTCCCATCGGTACGGACATTTTGGTTCTTGGCCCAAAAATACCAGCACCAGTCCCTTCTATCGTTCTCGATCCATCAGTGTACCATTTTATGGCATTTGCTTTAAGTGTGTAGTTCACTGTTTCACCTACCCACTTTTTCTTGCTACTTAGCTCCGTTTTATAGTTTTTAACGAAGTTGTATCTTTTTATCATGCCATCCCTTGGGATGTCAATAAGGTTTGTTACTGTTGTCTTCAAGATGCTTTCCTTTTCTCTAAGACCTATACATTTGCCAGTCCCAGTTCCTTCTTTGGCGAATCTCATGATGGCTCCCTCAGCAACACTATTTATGACGTAGTTTAAAGGAGACAGGTGGAGGATAACCTCCAGTGCTGCTGTAGGGCAGGTTCTCATTGCTCCTGTTATACATAAACAAGCGAGCCTTTGGACTTTATCTAGTGCTTTCCTAGTTGTTAGTAGTTCGGTTCTTTTATGCCACACAACCGCACCATAGGTAATGATGGGTCTTACCATCATGGTGTACATCCACCTAAGGATGTTTGGTTTGCACCCCCATAATTTCCCTGCAAGTCTCTTGCATATCATAAGGGCCTTCGTGGCTTTCCCGACAGTAATTTCTACATGTTTATTCCAGAGGAGTTTGCTATCTAGTGTTATTCCTAGGTATTTGACCTCTCTCTTTGTTTCAATTACCTCCCCATCCAACCGAATAGGTTTCATGCGGGGTAAAAGTCTTTTCTTAGTAAATGGTATAATCGTCGTTTTTGTAGGGTTTATTGATAATCCTACAGAAAGACACCATGTCTTAGTAATTGTTAGTCCTCTTTGTATTATATCACAAAGAGTTTCTTCGAACTTCCCAAAGGCTGTAATTACAATATCGTCAGCGAAACCGATACATCGTATGCCTTGAGTAGTGAGATTTTCTAGCAGTTCATCCACTACAAGACTCCACAGCAAGGGTGATAGTACCCCTCCCTGTGGACAACCTCTTGTTGTGATAACTTTTTGTAAATTCGGTCCTGCTTGTGCCTCTGCCGTTCTTGTACCTAGCATTTCACCAATCCACCTTATTATGGTGATTGGTACATTCTTCCTTACAAGAGCTTTGTTTACTGCTCCATGAGAGGTGTTGTCAAAGGCTTCTTCTATGTCTAGAAAAGCAGACAATGCCGTTTCCTTTGCACCTAACGCTTTTTGTAAGGTGTTACTGAGTTCGAACAGAGCCGTTTCTGTAGATCTGCCTGCTCTGTAAGCGTGTTGGCGTACATTGAGAGGCCTGTTTACTAGCACTTCTGATCTTATGAAGTTGTCAACTATTTTTTTTAAAAGTTTTCAGTACAAAGGATGTTAAGCTTATTGGCCTGAAAGATTTTGGATGTGTTGTATCTTTTTTTCCGGTTTTAGGAATAAATATTACCTTAGCTCTTCTCCATAGACTTGGTATATACCCAAGAGCGATGCTACTACGGAATATGGTAATGAGATAAGGCATAAGATTCTCTTTACCCTTTTGTAGAAGGGCTGGGAAAATACCATCTACACCCGGTGATTTGAAAGGTTGAAAGGTACTCAACGCCCAATCTATCCTACCTGAGCAGATGATGGTCGAGGCTATCTTCCAATTTTCTCTATTTGGTTTGAGAGGTATTCTCCCTACCAAGTTCCCTACGAAAGGTAGACTACCTGGAAAATGTGTGTTAAGCAATAGGGTGGACCTCTGCTCTTCATTTTCTGTGAAGCTGCCATCACTATACCGAAGTGCTAATGATGTCATAGTTTTCTCTTTTGCAAGAACCTTATGTAGTCTTGCCGCAGCAGGGGTTGATGAGATACTTCCACAGAACGATCTAAAGCTATTTCTTTTGGCTTTCCTTAGCTCCTTGTTGTACTTTGTCAGTTCTGTGGAGTAATTTCGCCATTCCCTTGTTCTTTTTGCCTCATTGAAGAGTCTTCTTACCTTGCTTCTTAATTTTGACAGATTTTTATTCCACCATGGGGCGTCTCTCTGCCTAGTTAATGTTTTAAGAGGGCAACTGAGTTCATATGCCTCTTGTATAGCCCCATTAAACTCATTAACTGTAAATTCTAGTTCACGGTGACTACTAGTCGTACTTGTTGGGCCTAAATGTTCTAGGTTTGATTTTAGAATAGTGTTGTATAGGTCCCAGTTTGTTTTCTTAGGATTCCTCCCAGAGGTATTCTCTGTGGTAAGGCCTACTAAAAAAAATACTATTATCCTGTGATCAGACATTGAGGGTTCATTGGATACTCTCCAATCCCTCATTAGACTACCTACGTTTGGAGTTCCAAAAGTTAAGTCTAACACTTCTTCTCTTGTTCTAGTAACAAAGGTGGGGGTATTCCCAACATTAAATATTTCTAGATTTTTTACCAACATAAAGTCTAAAAGGTACTCACCCCTTTGGTTTGTGTCGGTGCTACCCCATGTAGTATGGTGAGCATTTGCATCACAGCCTATCAACAGTGGTAGTTTCCTCTGGCTGCAGTAGTCTACAAGCCTTTCTACTTCAGTTGGTGGAATGTTGGCCTCATCACCTGGAAAGTAGGCTGCTGCAAGTACCATTGTCCGTGTACTGCCCTCGATGACAATTTGGGCTTGTATCGGGACCAGATCCCTCGTCATAAATTCTGAAAGACATATAAAATTTATGTTATTTCTTATTTTTATGCAAGTTCTGGGCGAGTCTTGTCTCGTGTCCCATATGATTTTAGAGTCACTGCTTGTCAGCCCTCTTACCTGACCCCTGTATATCCAGGGTTCTTGGATCAGTGCTAACCCTAATTCGTCCGCTGCAAACATCCTCGCTAGGACAGCTGATGCCGCCTTTGCATGGTGGATGTTCACTTGGGCTAGCTTGGTGCTGATCCCGCGTCTTGTCATTTTTTTTTGTGTGTACTTTTAGCAGATAGGGGCGAATGCCCCATCATCTGCCAAAAGTTGCTCTTCCTCCTCCATGGTCGGAAGTTTTTCGCTGTCGATTCTGCTTGGAGAGAGGTCTATGCCCTCCATATCTTCGCTTCCTCGACCTATCACAACATTAGCCAGTGATACCTGGCCAACGGAGGGGATGATTATGATAAGAGGGGGAGTGGTTGGTACAGCCTGGGGGGCTGGTGGATAAGTGGGGGCTGGAGTTGGGGCAGGGGGTTGGATAGGGTTCAGTTGTGTGGTTGTTGGAGGGATGGGTGCGGGGGAGTTGGATTGGTTGGATATCTGTCCGGAGATTCCCGGTTTCACTACATTTCCGTCTTCAGGTTCGTAGAAGGAACTTGGTTTCAAGTTTTTCTTTAGGCCTATGACGGTTATTTTGCCGAATTTGTAGTGCAGCTGGTTATTCATTTTTATTATGGCCTCTGCTGACTGGAAATCGATGCTAATCACCAGCAGTTGTCCTTTGCCTTCAACTTTGCTGTTTAGCACCTTCCATGCTTGGATATTTAGCCCTTCATTTTGGGCCTGGATAAGTGACAGGGATTTCCTGTCATCTTGCCCCATGCTCCTTGGTAGGAACATCGTTATGGTTTGCATCTTGGGGATTTCATCACCCATTCACGATGTTAATTCGATGCCCTTCCGAGTGGTTAGCTTAGATGCTTTTTCTTTAAGCCAATTTGCTGTTTCATGCCCAGCACAATCAACTAAAAGTAGACCCGTTCTGAAGTATATGCCATTGAATTTCAGTTTGTGCTTCCACCCAAGAGATACTTCCTCGATCAGCGACTCTTCAAGTCTCGACAATTCATCGGTACTGAGAGAAGCCTGCGGGTAGTCCTTTGGCAAGACAGCAATCCTGAGACTCATGACTGCACTTGCATATGAGGGTCTTGCTACGTCGGTTTTTGTCAAAGCGGTATGTGGACCCGCTGATTCGGTTGCCGTCGTCCTGGGTCTTTTCGATATTTGCTTTTGGGGAGGAGTTATTTGTTCGCTTTTCCTCTTACCCTCTACCAGGCTTCTCGGATGTTCATTGTTTTGAACTGTCTTTCTCTCGTCTACCTTCTTCCTGGCTTCCTGCGGGGACATCCCCTTCGCTAGGAACCGGAGATACCATTTCGTACCCGCGCCACTGAGTCCTTTCCTTAGTGGGTCGTCCAGGCCACCTGGTTTTCCCAATTCCGGAAGTAGACCAGTATTGCGGTTCCGTTTTATTGGTATTTTCTTTGGCTTTAAAGAGTTATCGGCTGAGGTATTTGGTAGTGGTAACTTCCCATCACCTTTCCCTTCCGCCGCTGTCTTGACATCTTTTACGATCGGCATGGGAGGTGTTCTCCCCTTACCAATGCCTGATGTGCTTGGAGTGTCGTCTTCCATTTGTCTGGGAGGTATTCTCCCATGGCTAACGGTCGATGCATCTCCCTGAACTGCCCGGTTTTGTAAGTCCCTGTGAGGCATCCTCTTCAGGTATTTACTGCAGGCCGTTCTCGGATCTTCCCCACGGAGATTTCTCTCCACGTGATCCGCATATTCACTCGCGGTTACATCCCGCGGAGTGTTGAATTTTTTAAAATTTTTATTGTTTTTTTGTTTTTGTTGTTTTGGCATAATAGTTCCCACGAGTAGCTAGAGATTTAATGGGGTCCGCCATACCAGAGCTCCGCATGATATGGTAAGGTCTAAGTTACTCTTTGATTCGACCTGGTTTCAAAGAGGTACCGTTAGAATACAGTCGGAAAGCCCCCTGACTGCAAACCATCCAATAGGCACGGTTCACGTAACACCCTGGATTAGGGGGGGCAGTTCTTAGTTCGTAACTCCTCAAAATCGCCACCGATTCAGGTTGCCCCAAGACGGTAGTTCAGGTGAATCTTTGAAACTTAAGCCTACGCACCACTTCAAGGTGACTGCCACGCGTAGGCAGGCTTTAACAATAAAGACACTTTCAACAAACAAACATCTGTCCACCGGACAAAAAGTCACTATTGATAGCAGCAACTTGGAAATAGTTAAGGAGCTCATCTACCATGTAACCCGCATCAGTTAATTTCAGGGAAAGTTAAAGGAAACCGTTGTTCTAAGTTCTGATGAGAGAGAGGGTTCAAGAAGCCAACACTGCCATCAAAATCGCCTAATAGACCATCGACTTCAAATATTAATGTATCATCAAAGTCTTCAACCACTTCCACAACTTCATCGTCAACTTCTTCGTCTATAATACCTTCAAGTTCTATTTCTTCAACATCTTCCACACATGTCTCATCATCATCGTCTACATCATTGGTCTTCTATATCCTCATCATCAGTATCAACATCACTATCAACTGCAATTCCTTCGTTACCTACGATATCTTCACCATTCACGGCCTCTACTTCTTCACTTCATTCTCCGATTTTCTGTGTATCTGAGTCATCTTCATCTTTACCTACTTCTATTTCGACACTCACCTCGCCACCATTGCAACCAAATAATACTCATGATGCAAATTTAAATAAGGATACTTTTCCAGAAATACAACTGAAGGCAGCTCAGCGTTTTAAATGTATTTTTTTATCTAACTTTGATCCCAAAACAAGCATTGATGACATATCCACGTTTATTAATTCTCGTTTCAACAAAGCAAAGTTCAGACTTGAACAATTGCCAACTAAAAGTATAGATTATGCATCTTTTAAACTATATCTGACTCAGGAACTGTTTAATCATCTGCTTGATAAGAAATACTGGCCAGAAGGCATAATAGTTCATGAATTTATGAATAAAAGGAATAATGTTCGTAATCCTTTTCAGAAAAGTTTGACAAGACAAACAAATCGTCGCAATTAATTGATATATTTTATCAAAATGTAAGAGGTCTTCGGACTAAGACCAACAAGATCTATTATGCCTCTTCGATCAGCTCGTATGATATTATTTGTCTCACCGAAACATGGCTACATACGGGTATCAATGATTCTGAATTGTTTGACAACACATTTAATGTATATGGACGTGACAGATACTCTGATACAAATATCGATACTGTTGGAGGCGGGATTCTAATAGCTGTAAAGTCTTCTTTCATAACTTCACTGATTAATGTTCCTGTTGCACTTAACAATGAAATTCTCTGCGTAAAAGTATCATTTAAAGACAAAAACCTGTATGTTATAACATTATATATAGTTCCTGGAAGCCCACAAGAGGCTTATTCCAAAGCTTTCGAATACTTCAGCTTTATCTATGATTTATTAGATTATCAGGATGAAATCATTTGCCTTGGTGATTTCAACCTTGCAAATGTCGCTTGGTTGCGCTGTCGTGACACAAATTGTATGTTACCAACTGGTAACCTCAGATCTAACGACTCAAAACTAATTGATGATTTAACATCACTTGGATTTCTTCAATTAAATGATATTTTAAATATTAATGGAAAACTGCTGGATCTAGTGTTTACCACCAGTGACGACGATATTACGATAAAAAAATCCGCTGAACCTTTAGTGCCTGAAGATAACCATCACCCGTCACTGATCTGTTCACTTTTTAAAAACTTTAACAATTTTGTGTGATAACTTTTACTCTTTTAATTTTAAAAAGACTGATTTTTCAAAACTTAATTCTTTGTTGTCACAAGTTGATTGGTCTTGTT
Organism: Epistrophe grossulariae; assembly: GCA_929447395.1. Lineage (NCBI taxonomy): Eukaryota > Metazoa > Arthropoda > Insecta > Diptera > Syrphidae > Epistrophe > Epistrophe grossulariae. The sequence continues at coordinate 59,863,474 of OV839566.1, read as the reverse complement.
TGAATAATTGTTTAAATGTTAACTTAATGGTATTTAAATTTAATAATATTTTAATAATAATATTTGTGCCAGATTGGTACGATAGTGAAATCAAAAAGCTAAAAAACCGAAGAAACAAGTTGTGGTCTACTTTTAAACCAATTTAAAAAATTTTTGTGAATCAAGGGATATTTTTAATAGAATATCTAGTTTAAAGTATCTTAATTACATTCAGAAGGTGCAAAGAGATCTGAAAATGAATCCAAAGTGTTTTTGGAATTTTATTAATAGCAAAAGAAAATCTTGTCCCTACCCGTCTGTTCTCAAGATAAATGACATTTCAAGTCATGACCCACGGGTTATAACGCAACTTTTTTCTGACTTCTTTCAAAGTGCCTTCAACTGTGATACTTCAAACTGTGATACTTTAGACTGTGATACCTTAACCTGTGATTCTTTAATCTGTGATAAATCTGACGAAATGGCTCAAAATTTTGACCATTTGAAATCTTTTACTTGACTGATATGAACTTTAACATTAATACTGACAACATTGTAAAATTCATATCTAACCTTGACGATCGTTGTATACCAGGTCCTGATGGTATACCCTCTACTATTTTGAAAAACTGTGTACGTCACTTGTCATTACCATTGTCTATTCTGTTTAAATTTTCAATGTCTTCATGTGTATTCCCATCTATTTGGAAAAATTCTTTCATAATTCCTCTACATAAAAAAGGAAAGAAAGACGAAATTAAAAACTACAGGCCTATTGCCAAATTATCTGTGATTCCTAAACTTCTTGAGGCTATTATTTGTGAATCTTTGTGTTTTTATGTTAAATCATTTATTGTTCCCAATCAACATGGTTTTACAAAAGGTCGCTCTACTGTTACTTTTTTAATAGAATTGGTTGAAAACTGTATTGATTCATTTAAAAACAAAAAACAAGTAGATTGTGTATTTACTGATTTCAGTAAAGCTTTTGACAAGCTGTCACATCGAGTTTTGCTTTTTAAATTAAGAAAATTGGGATTTAGCGAATACTTTGTAAGATGGATTCAATCTTATCTGTTCGATAGATCTTACTCGGTGTTATTTAACAGTTGCGAATCGAATAAGTTTAAAATCAACTCTGGAATCCCACAGGGTAGTCATTTAGGCCCTATTCTTTTTATTTTATTTATAAACGACTTACCATCTGTGTTAAAATACTCTAAGTGTCTCATTTACGCCGATGATGTGACAATTTTCAAAGCAATTTCAAATACTCGGGATTGCGAAGAATTACAATGTGACCTTAATTCGTTTTTCGACTGGTGTACTCGTAACTGTTTGTTTCTCAATATCGATAAATGTAAAACTATGTGTTTTACCAGAAAATTTTCTTTTACTTCGTTCAACTATTTGTTTAATGATATATCTATATCTCGTGAAATCAATGTATTTATTCTTGGTGTCACATTCGATCGCAAACTCGAATTTATTGAACATATTAACTGCATTTCTAATAAAGCCAATTCAATTCTTGGTTGGATAAAAAGAGAGTCGAAACAATTTTCTGACCCTTTCGTGACAAAGCAGCTTTTTATATCTTTTGTACGACCCATTTTAGAATACGCTTGTCAGGTTTGGTCACCTCACTACGAATGCCATAAAAATAGACTGGAACAGGTGCAAAAAAGATTTCTTAGATTTGCTCTCAGAGGACTGGGACGGGTAAATCCTTATGATCTCCCACCTTATAATAACAGACTAATGCTGGATTTACACGAATGACAAATTGTCAGTATTTCTGTCAATATCTAGTCATTATTCTTTTTGCCGTGTAAACAGTCGCAAATCTGTCAGTATTTTTGTCATTAAAAACTGCCAAGTGAAACTGACATTAAATTTTGGCATTATACTGACATCGTGTAAATACAGTGCTGACAATTTTTTTCAAATAATGACAATTCACGAAAAAGAATGAACTTGCTCATTCTTTACTGCCATTTGTCAGTATTTTTAATCAAATGTCAAATTGAAAAAAAAAAACAAATTTAAATTATTTAATTGTTAATAATTAAATTATTTAATTGTTGTGTCTGGTTGAAAAGAAAATTTGTAAGTAGATCAAAAACATTTAATTTCTATATATTATAACAATAAATTAACTTTGAACTAAAAATTAGAAGTATGGAAAACACCAGCAACAAGAAAAATATTGGTCGGAAGCGGAGAATTGAAAAAAAAGGTCGCCAGAAGACGACCGAATTTTGTCGAGATGGTAGAAACCCGAGAAGCTCTTTGAGACTTCTGTTCTCCAGAATACAAAAAGAGAGATCTGAAGAGCTTAAACTGGGCCCAGATAGCGGAAAAAAAACAAACCACAGCATCGAAGATATTAAAATTCATTGGAACATAATTAGATCCAGATTCAATGTACATAATATGTAAATTTATTTCCATTTCCATTTGGCAGTCGTGTAAATGCATTCGTTTCCATCCTTGTCGTTAAAATTAAAAAAATACTGACAAAGTGTCAACCAGTCATTATTTAAGTTCCGTGTAAACGCATGTCATTAATGAAATAATGTGTGCAGTATTTTGGCAGTAAAATGACAAAAATACTGACAATATTGTCATTCGTGTAAATCCAGCATAAGACTTATTGATTTACCCAGTCTCGAAGACAGACGTTCCTATTTATGTTTTGTTTTCATTGTAAAATTAATCAACGGTAACATAGACTCTTTGCACCTTCTGTCTCGTATTAAGTTTAATATTCCACAAAGAAACTTGAGGAACATACCGGATAGTATACTTATTGAAAACTATCGTACCAATTACGAAAAATGTTCTCCTTTAAATAATATGTTTAAACTATTTAATTTTTACAATAATAAATATAAAAATCTGTTTGATAAAACAATAATTAATTCATGTAAATTAAAATCAACATTTTTTTTTTGCAATTAATTAAAATCTTAATATACACTTTTGTAAGAATTTTGTAAAATTTTTTTTTTGTAAACTAGCATTTTAGTTATGTTAAATAAATAAATAAATAAATCTCACGCGTAGAAACAAGTGCACGCTATAAAAAACTCTAATACTAATACTGAAAACAAAATAAAAAAGGTATATAATTCATGCGCACTCCATTCCATCCCTTTTCGTTTACGTTCACCCCGCGCCCAAAAAATAGAAAAACTATTTTTATATTTGCGAGGACTCCTAAAATCTGCACTTCTAGTGTCAAATTATAATGGAAAACATAATTTTCGTAATACACATCAGTTGCAGGATTTTGTCAGAAGTCCTTAAATGATGACGTCATATTAAAAATTTCGTAAAAAGTGGTTCCATCAAAAATTGAGTGGTGCCATTTGATTCAGCATTAAAAAATACATGGTAACGATACCCCACTCGACCTAGTTCCAAAGGCTGAGTTTCTCTTTAATTCGTACCCCCTCTCCTATCCTACTCGTGAACCCCTCTCCCAAAAAATCGAAAAAAATATTTTTCATCATAATTGCATATCTAGTGCCAAATTAATGTTAATCACAATTTTTCCGTAATGCACACCAACATGCAGCCTTTTTCATGTCTTTTATTGATGACGTCATATCTCAAAACGCTCAAGGATCTGAGAAGTATACCCGGCATTTTCGGATTCAGCACGCTTTTTTTATATAGAAACCATCAAAAAGCATTGTATATACCGAAATTTTGGGTTCAGGTCAGTTTTATCTGCGGACTACTACGGTTTTGAAATGCTGGTACAAGCCTGTTATTCTGGCTTTAATTTGAATTTTGAATTATGAAAATCTGTCAATCGGATCCATAGATATAAGCATTTAACTGAACGCAAAACGGGTATTTTTCAATTTTATCAAAAATTTGACAATAATTCTCAACTGAAACACGTGCGTCGGTTGGAATTTTTTTTTCAATTTTTACGAGATTTTTTTAACTTTCTTATTAAATTATTGTGAAAGTCGTGTAGGATGTACAGTTATGTAGTAGGTATATATCAAATTAATTGTCTATTTTTCTATATGCGAATTAAAGAAAAACGAATCCTATAAATGCAATAACTACAGAGTTATGAGTTGACAAATAAAACAACAGAAATATGTCAATATCTCGGTTAAAAAAATTGAAAAATCTAAAATTTTTACAACAAATGTAGATCAATAATATTTATGATTTAATCAAAATTTCCTGAAATGTACTAATCGGCTCTCTGAATTGATAAGACATTCTCTCTGTGCAGTACATGCAACAAAACAAAATTCATAAAAGAAATCGATCTCCATCTTTTGTTGAAGAGTTCATGTCTTTCGGCAATAAAAATCTAAAAATGAATTCTGATGACATGAACAGGTGTGGTTATTATACACCCTTGCAATTTCATCCAGATACGGACATTGGTTGCGAGGATGAAGTTTTATCACTCCCAATTAAAAAAGTGAAAATCCCTTCTATTTGTGTTCTGCAGCAAAGCTCTGAAAATGTGCACTCTCTACTTCGCGAATATAAAGTTGGAGACTATTGTGCTAAAAAGATTTCGACAGGAATTAAAATCAACTGTGAAACAGATGAAGTTCACAAAAGTTTATGTGATTTGTTAAAAACAAAAAATTGGCAATTTTTCACACATGATCTTCCATCTGCAAAACTATTTAAAGTAGTTCTGTTTGGTCTGGACGAAATTCCAATTAACACCCTTAAAAATGAATTAATCACTCTTGGTTTAAAATGTGTGAACATTAAAATCATTAAAAAACAACACGAACAATATTTAGATGTGTTCTATATTATTTTTCTAGAACAGGTTGAATTTAACTTGTTGATCTTAAGAAAAACTATAAACATATCTTTAAGACCCAAGTCAAATGGGATTTTGCAAAAAGACAAAAACAAAAATTTACTCAGTGTTTCAATTGCCAAATGTTTGGACATGGCGAAAAAAATTGCCACGTAAAGACACATTAGGGGTATTCCCGATCCGATGCAACTGGTCTTGTATCATTGCAAAAGTGCAAAAGTGTAAAATTGCTATACCCTAACTCCATTCTAAAAAGAAAACTTTGCACTTCTGCAATGATGCAAGACCAGTTTACATCGGATCGGGAATACCCCTATTGTTTGATCTGCTCTGAAAACCACGAAACAAATAAATGCAATTCAAACAACATTGAATGTGCAAATTGCAATGAAACTCATAAGGCCGATGATCCCGTTTGCATAGGCCGAAAAAAATTTTTTTAAACGAAAGAGAGATATATAACTAAAAACAAACGGCAACCTTCATTATCACCAGTGAGAAGAGTGCATCAACCAAATACGTTCACATTGAATACCTCCGAATTTCCCCCACTCAAACCTCATCATAGAAATGTGACTACCGATTCTGTGTCATCTCCACCTGTCATCGCTCCAACTGAGTGCACCGTATGGACAACAACAAAGAACAACTCTCCAATCAACAACAAACCCGATCTTTTCTCGATGGAAGAAGTTAATCAACTTACAGCAGAAATGATTACTCTTTTGAGTAAGTGTAATACTAAGGCTGATCAGTTTAATGTAATTGCACAATTAGCTATTAAATATTTGTATACATCTAAATGAACAGTTTATCATTGAAAATAATTTGTTGGAACGCTAGCGTTCCATGTAAATCCATTGAATTCTTTGCTTTTTTAAGCAAATATAAGAAAGATGTATAGGTTTAGTTTCTGAAACTTGGCTTAGTTTTAATGATAAATTATCAAATAGGGATTATTATTGTTATCGTCTAGACAGAGACGAGAGAAGGGGTGGTGGTATTGCCGTCGTAGTGATAAAACAATACAGCATAAAGTTATACCAATTGTTGATACTAAAATTATTCAGAACATTGGTATTGAGATCCCTTTTACAAACGGATCTTCAATCAAAATATTTTCAGCGTATTTCCCAGGCCGTGCAGCTTCACCACAAAAACGTTTTGATTTTAATAATGATTTGAGAAAATTGATAAGTTTAAATGATGTGTTTTTAATTGGAGGTGTTTTCAACAGTAGGTACAGAAATTGGGGTTGTAATAGGGCTAATACTTGGGGTAATATACTTGCCAATTTAAATATGAGATCAGACCCAACGTATTTTCCCACAAACAATCGGCCAAATCCTTCAACTTTGGATCTTTTCTTTACAAATATGCCAGGAATTTTCTGCCAACCTATGGTGATTAAAGAATTGAGTTCCGACCATCTACCAGTTAATATTGGAGTTTTTGGCTCACCTCTAATTCGAAGAAGTGAAGTTTTCGATTTTAAAAATGCAAATTGGCGTATTTATAAAAGACAAATGCATAATAAAATAGAAAATATGCCTAACCTTCTTATAGGAGAAGTCAATGAAAATGATATTGACGAAAGTATTAAATATTTTACAACTTCGATTCTTGACAGTGTTGACCAAGCTGTACCAAAAAAAAAATATAAATTGTGGAAGTGTGGAAGTGCCAACCAACTGCCCTCTGAAATAATTCAAATGATTAAGGTTAGAAACACCTTAAGGACAAGATGGATGAGAACAAGAGATCCCTTTTTGCAAACAGAAGTTAAAATTCTTAACGCCTGGAATCGTAAATTTCAAGACTTGAAAAAGTCCAGTAAACCTTTTTGGAATATTGTCAAAGTTATTAAAGCTATTCCAGCTTTAAAAACTGGCAGTACATTCAGGCTATCAAGCTCCGAAAAAGCGAATGCCTTAGCTGAGCAATTTTATGCCAACCATTCAGTTGCTAACAATATGAGCTTACCTGGCAACAGTTTACTTGAATCTATGGTCAATAGATCTATTGATATTATAGATACAACTTTATATAGCTTGAATGATAGTTTTGTTTCTATAGAAGATATACAAACTTTATTATTTAGTTTAAAAACAAGAAAAGCTGTAGGATTTGATAACCTTAAAAATATGTACTTGAAAAATCTTCCAATGTCGAGTATAAGATTTTTAAAACGTCTGTTTAACTGTTGTTTTAAACTTGGATATTTCCAATTAGAATGGAAGACAGCTAAAATAATACCGATCTTAAAACCAGGTAAAAGCGCAAGTGAACCTTCCAATTACAGGCCAATAAGCCTTCTTAGTTCTCTTAGCAATTAATGCTTAGAAAGAATTATTAAAAGTAAGCTAGTAGCTCATATAAATCAAAATACCTTATTACTTCCAGAACAATTTGGTTTCAGAGCTTATCATAGTACTGTACATCAAGTACACAGAATAACAAGGGATATAAAAAATAACTTTAGGCTAGGAAAAAGTACAGGAATGGTGCTACTTTACATCTAAAAGGCTTTCCATACTGTCTGGCATAATGGCCTTCTACACAAACTTTTAATTTTAAACTTTCCATTGTACTTAATCAAAATTATAAAGTCATTTCTTATTTCAAGAAGATTCAAAGTATTTTTTAACAATTGTTTGTCCGAAATTTTAATATTGAAGCAGGTATACCCCAAGGATCGGTTCTTGGTCCGATCTTATATATTTTATTAACTTCAGATTTCCCTAGTTTAAGATATTGTGAAAAAGGTATTTTTGCAGATGATACCTGCATCTATACATCAAATTCAGTCGGTTCCATAATAGAAAACCAACTTGCAATTTGATTTAAATACAATACAGGCCTATTTCCATGATTGGAGAATAAAATTGAATGCTTCTAAGACGCAGGCCATATTTTTCACTCGTAAAAGGAAAGCTTGCCTCTTACCAAGCAACAATCTTCAAATCGGTGGTTCTAGAGTAAATTGGGATACAAGTGCTAAATATCTTGGGGCACTTCTTGATGCCAATCTTACATTTGGATTGCATATCCAACAGATAATTAAAAAGGTGAGTGTCACAATTAAAATTTTGTATCCATTTATAAATCGACGGTCCAAGTTAAGTACGGAAAATAAACTTCTTATTTTCATATCAATATTTCAAGCTTTAATGTTTTACGGGGCACCGGTTTGGGGTGTATGTGCGAAAACTCATATAAGAAGGCTTCAAATAAGTCAAAATATAATTTTAAAAAAGATGTTGAGATTACCGTGACATTTTTCTACAGAAGAACTGCACAACTTAACAAAAATTGAATATGTTGATTCTAGAATTCTCAAATTGGATCAAAAATACAAATTTTCCTGTGAATCATCAGATAATATACTGATTTCTAATTTGGTTTCATAACAAGATTATTTATTTGTTTAATGTTATTTATTTAAAATATACTTATTTGTTATCTAATTATTTATTTATTTATTCAAATTTGTTTGTTTTTATGTATTTATGTATTTATTTATTTATTCATTTATTTATTTATTTATTTATTTATTTACGCTGCGTACCCCTCACAAATCTTTTTAGACTTTCGCTCTCGCAAGCAGTCTCCCCTTCTTTATCGAAAAACTCATTTATCTTCCCTATCCACAAAAAAGGTAGCAAAAATGAAATCTCTAATTATTAAACTCTCCACCATTCCCAAGCTCTTTGAAAGTATTGTCTACGATTCTTTATCCTTTCATTGTAAATCTATAGTTTCTCCACTACAGCATGGTTTTTTGAAGGGCAGGTCTAACACAACGAACCTTATTCAATTCGTTTCTAGGACACTGTGTGCTCTGGAAAACGGCCACGATGTCGATGTTATCACTACCGACTTTAGTAAAGCATTCGATAAGATTTCTCACCAAATCATCTACCTTAAACTAAAAGCTCTTGGTTTTCCACCACTATTAATCCAGTCGGTTAGATCCTATTTGGAAAACCACTCATACAGCGTAGTGTTCAGATTTTCTGTTTCGAACCCCATCTCTGCTACATCAGGTGTCCCTCAGGGCAGCCATCTTGGTCCTCTCCTATTTGTCTTAGCCATAAACGATGTCGACAACATAATTTCTTACTCAGACCTTTCTATCTATGCCGATGACATTAAAATTATGAAAGCAATTTCATCTTCGGTCGATTCTTCATTGCTTCAACAAGACTTAAATTTTCTTGAACTTAATGTAAGCAAATGCCAATCCATGACCTTTTCCTGTAAACGCCTTTCCTCTTTCCCTCGAACCTATAATTTTCGTACAGTACCTGTTCCCGTAGTTTCCTTCATTCGTGATCTTGGCGTAACTTGTGACAAAGAGCTCAATTTCGGTTTACACTTTAATCAAATTATTGCCAAAGCGAAATCCTCTCTCGGCTTTGTAAAGCGTTGGTCTAAAGAATTTTCCAATCCCTATGTCACTAAATCTCTATTTATCACATATGTTAGACCTATCCTTGAGTATGCCAGTCAGGTTTGGTCTCCGTACCAAACCACCCACTCACATAGAATAGAAGCCGTTCAGCGTAGATTTCTCCGCTTTGCCTTACGCAATCTTCCTTGGTCTGACCCTTTTATATTACTATTCATAGCACGGGTGCTATCGACTCTTCGGCACGAATTGTTGAAATGATCTTTTTCAACAACAATCCCCGTAACCTTAGGTCTGTTCCCTTCTTTCATATTCCTACCCACCGAACCAACTATGTGCCATTATAAACCCATTTCCCAAACGTTACGCTTAGCCAATAGTGCACAGCATGTCCTTGAATTTAGTTCTAGTACCTCCTCCGTAAGAAGAGACCTATTTTCCAACCTTCCTTAATCCCCCTTCTCAGTAGTTTTAAGCTGTGTATAAAAAATAAAACAAAAATTTATATTTTTTGGAAATTATAATGTATTATTTTTTATTTCATTAGCATTATTTTATATACATATATTTCTTTATACTTTATACCTATACTTTTTTATACTTTTATTAAAATTGTTATTATTATTATTAATTTAATTTAATTTTTATAATTATTATTATCATTTTTTTGTTATTGTTATTAACTAGCCAGCTTGAATTAAGCGAAATAAATAAATAAATAAACTTATATAGTGATATTTCAAAACTGTGATATTATTAAGCTGGTATTAAGACTGATTTTTTGTATAATTTATTAAAAATGTATTTATTTATTTGGTTTTCGTTCTTTTTTATTATTAAAATGTAAAATATTTATTAGTAGGTATGTAATTTACTTGCAATGAAAGCAATTGGTGATAACCCCCCTTCTCTCATCTTATTTCTGAATAGATGTAGTTTTTTTTTTCCTTTTGAATAAAGGTTTTTAAAAGTAGTTTTTCCTTCGAACATAATTTCCATTCATTTACAGTTTAAAGCCTAGTACGCTGCTGATGCGAAACGAAAATTTCTTGTGATCTCCAAACAGACAACGAAACGCTTGCGAAGACACAACGGAAAATATCCTTGGAGAGTTTCATGAATTCCAAAAACAAAATCAAACATAAACGCAAAAAATCAGAGAAACCCATGAAGTAAGAAAATGACAAACAAAAAAAAACACAAATAAAACTCAAATGTCATTTTTCCGCACACAATAAATAGTCTGTATAATTAATTCAGTGCGAAAAAGGAGCGGAGACTTCTCCAAATAATCTGCTACAATTATGAATTTCGCTCTTCGAACAGCGTACTGCAAAACGAAAAGCAGAACGAAATTTTCCGTTTATGATTTCGTTGTGTCATTTTTGTATGGGATTTTTCGTTTCGCATCAGCAGCGTACTAGGCTTAAACAAAGAAAATTTATAATTAACATTAGTAAGGTAGAATATAGCCATATCTATGTAAATTGTGCAATTCAGCCACATTGTATAAAAACATGAAAATTTTGCAACAATAAAGATAAAGATAAAGATAAAATTTCCTGAAACACGGATAATTTTTTTTTTAAATACCTTTTCAATGGTGAAAAATTTATTTCAATCGGACTTAACCCTGATTTATTGGAATTTTGTAATTAATTCAGTTTTGAACTTTCAAAAATTTATATATCCCTTTGTAGATTTTATAGAGTTTTTATCAAGTTAGCGATAGGTATTCTGGAATTTTAAATATCTATTGAATAAAAAATAAATTAATTCTTTACCACCTTCGTATAGGTATAAAAGATTTTATATATACAAAGATTTTATCTTCATATTCTCAATAAAAATGAACTTTTTTTACTTCCTCTCACTCTCTTTAATTTAATATACAGCGTTCACATTATTCTCTTATTACGTTCCTCATTTTACGAATATCTGCAACTTGCAAAACTGCAAGTCACCAAACTCTTGATGAGAAACCGTTGCGTGGACAATATAGGTGTCGCTACTGTCAGTGGTTCCGGGATCGGCTAAAAACCAACCCAGAATTATCTAGTGACAAAACAAAATTTTTTTGTCGCTAAACTTTTGAAAATTCCGCTAAATATAGTGTCAAAGTCACTAAAACGGCAACACTGGTCACATCCCATCACTAAAAGTGTCCCTCGTGCTGTGGTGTAATCCACAAGGTCGCGGACTGTCTTAGATGGAGGGTTTTCTTCATCGTACGGCATGTACGTTATTGTTGTGATCGACACATAAGTGCATGTGTTGAATAACTAAGGTTCGAATTATTATTCAATAGCACAAAAAAAAGCATTCATAAAATGAAAAAATATATGTATGTAATTTGCACAATATAATTTATTTTGTTTTGATACAAATTACCAATTTATGTCCGTGCTGCGCTGTAGTTGAGACTGAAGTGACCGAGAAATATAACTCCCACATGCGACAGCAAAAATCACTCAATCGACAACTCTCACTGCAACTGTGGATTTCCATGATCTTCTTTAAATGATATTAAGTACCGCTTATGCACACGGTTAAATTTGTTAAATCGACAAATTACTCTAATCTGCAAACCGCAGGTACAGTGGAGTTGTGGATTGATTTACATAGCAAGTTAAAGAATGAATTACTTTTAATTAAAAGAATTTTAATAACAATTTAAAAAAGGTAAATTAAAACAAAAATTAGAGTGAATTAATCAAATTCATTAAATTCACACAAATTCAACAAGATAGAGATAAATTCAATGATTGGTACTAAGTAAAATTAATTGAAGTTAATTAGAATTTAGTTTTTTTAGGTTGAATATAGTCTTAAACATCCCGGCCCCCCTGGAACAGGTTTCAGGACAATGGGAGTAGCGCAAGTTTTGTTATTGGGCGTACATATGTACCCTGTTTCGTTCTGACTGAAGCAACTCTTACATGGCCATCTAATCCTGTTGTAACGGCTTCAATTTTACCAAGAAGCCACTTTGTTGGAGGAAGATTTGGCTCTTTGATGACAACCAGATCTCCGAGATTCAGGTTGTTTCTGGTCTGCTGCCATTTTGGTCGCTCTTGAAGGGAAGTTAAGTATTCCATTCGCCATCTTTTCCAAAAACCTTGAACCATATTTTGGATGTGATTCCAATGAGTAAGCCGGTTCACAGGTGTGTTAAGCGTTGTTGGCTCAGGTACTGCTGTTAGTGGTTCACCTATAATGAAATGAGCAGGAGTTAGAGGATTTAAATCTTCGTCAGAGAGAACAGATAAAGGACGAGAATTTAATACTGCTTCAATTTGAGTTAGTACAGTATATAACTCTTCGAACGTCAAAACTGATGATCCGATAACTCTTCGCAGGTGCAATTTAACAGATTTCACCCCAGCCTCCCACAAGCCACCAAAATGGGGTGCGGAGGGGGGAATGAAATGCCACGCAATGTTGTCCTTGGCGATGGAAGCTGCGATGGTCTCGTTATGTGTCTCTGACATCACCAACTTATGCAACTCATTAAGACACCTACGAGCACCTTGAAAGTTGGTTCCATTGTCGGTGTAGATATTTGCGCACAATCCTCGACGTGAAACAAACCTTCTCAAAGCGGCTAAAAACGCCTCAGTTGTAAGGTCACTTACCACTTCTAGATGCATTGCTTTGGTTGACATACAAACAAAGAGGGCGATGTAAGCCTTTGAAAGTTTTGGCTTACGACCGCGTGATAATTTAATGGTTAATGGGCCAGCATAGTCGCAACCAGAATTCAAAAAAGGACGACTCGGTTGAATTCGTTGGGATGGCAGATCACCCATTAATTGCGAAGTTGTGAGCTTTCGTTGCATGAAACATTTTGTGCACCGACTGACGATTTTTCGAGTTAAGTTTCGGCTTCCCAAAATCCAATATTGCTGCCTTACTATGGCAAGATACTCCTGGATGCTGATGATTGTTATGAATATCTGTGATAATGAGAGAGGAAATTTTATTAGTGCTAGGAAGAATAATAGGGTGCTTTATATTGTAAGAAACCATTGAGTTTTTTATTCTTCCTCCAATTCGAAGAAGCCCATCATTATCAATAAAAGGGGAGTATTTAAGCAGTTTAGATTTCAAGGGAAGTTGGTTTGTATTTATTAGGGTACGGATATCGGCACTGAATGATGTTAATTGAACGGTTTTTAAGATATGTTTTCGAGAATATTGAATTTCAGATAAACTAAGGCCATTGGTTCGACGAAGGGGTTTTGGGTTAAGTAAGTTAAACTTGTAACGAAGGACGTACGCTACAAGTCTCTGAACCCGATACCACAACGAAATATTGTCAATAAGCGACTGAATGATGTCCGAATCATTAAATGTTGCAAATACTTGACGCGATTGTTTTTCTTCGATTAAACTTTCCTCAAAATGCGATTTCTTTGACACAAATCTTATATTTGGCCAGTGTTCCTCTGCTAGAGATAACCACGAAGGTCCGGTCCACCAAAGATCATGACTGGGTAGAGATGAAGGACGAATACCTCTTGAAGCACAGTCCGCTGGGTTGAATTCCGAAGGTATGTGCTGCCATGAGCTGCGCGGAACCTTTTCCAGAATAGCAGCTGTGCGGTTGGCAACAAAAGTTGCCCAGCGACGCGGTGGTGAAGACAGCCAATGTAAAACGATCTCCAAATCGCACCAAGCCGATATCTTTGATAGTTTAACTGTAAATGATGATTTTATAAGTGTTAGTAAGCGAGTTAAAAGCAAGGCGCCACATAGCTCTAAGCGCGGAATAGAGACTGATTTGAGCGGGGCAACCTTGGTTTTAGCTGCAACAATTGTTACCCTATACTCTCCTTCAGCTATCTTGCACCTTGTGTATACGACGGCTCCGTATGCAACCGACGATGCATCCGAAAATCCATGGAGCTCAATCTCTTCCATCGCTGAAAACACAAGTCTTGGAACCCGAACCTTTTCAAAACAAAAAAGTTCCTGCCTGTAGCCATTCCATCGTTCCGTTATATGAGGAGGTAAAGGGTCATCCCATCCTAGATTCAATTTAGATGACCAAAGTTCCTGAAACAGCATCTTGAACAGAACAACTGATGGAGCTAACAGTCCCAATGGATCAAATATCCGTGAGACTTCAGATAGTAGAGTACGTCTTGTAGACCTGATACTTGGGAGAGACTGAGCCATACGAAACGAATATTCATCAGTTACGGGGTTCCAAAACATGCCTAACACTTTTATTAGTGACTGCGTGCGCTCGGTATCAAAGATAGAAAATTCGCAATCTTCGGTTGGTAAAGATGCAAGAAGTGGCCAACAATTCGAACTCCATTTTCTAAGCTCAAGTTTAGCTCTAGAGAGCAAAGTTACAAGCTCTGACCGTAAGTTTGTCAACTCTTCAATAGAATTTTTTCCCGTCATGACGTCATCGACGTATACGTCTTCAATGAGAACGCGAGAAGCATCTGGAAACTCTAACTTGTAGTCATCGGCAATCTGTTTTAAAACTCGAACTGACAAGAAGGGAGCCGAAGCTGTGCCATATGTAACGGTACAGAGGCGAAAATGATCGATTTCCTGATTAGGATTTTCACGCCAAACGATGCGCTGAAAATCGGTATTTTGATCATCGACCCAGATCTGGCGGAACATTTTTACAACATCTGCGGTGAACACATACTTATGTTGCCTAAAGCGTAAACAAACCCCAATTAAGTTTCGCTGAATCGGAGGTCCTACTAACAACATGCTATTGAGAGACTTCCCTGACGAATCCTTCACCGAACCATCGAAAACCACACGTAATTTTGTAGAAGAACTGTCTGGCTTTAAAACGGCGTGATGCGGAAGATAAAAGTGCTTTCCAGGACAGGCCGCAATCTCATCTGAAGGGATACGTCTCATATGACCCAACTCAAGATATTCACGCATAAAGTCCGAATATAACTTGTATAATGTGGGATTGTTTGCAAACCGACGTTCCATTGAATACAATCTCGACACAGCTGACGATAGTGAATTTCCGAAGGTAAATTGTGAAGACTTGAAGGGTAGTTGAACTACGTACTTTCCATCCGATGCCCGAGTGAAAGTCTTTACAAAATGTTGCTCTGCCTGATCATCTACATTGGTTTGACTAGCAGGGGTTACATCCTCTAGCTCCCAAAACCGTTGTAACAAAGGATCTACATCTATAGTGGAATGAAGAGAAGTCAAGCAGCGACTATCCTCTGACACCTTTGGTTCGAAATACTCTCCTGTAATAACCCACCCAAATGAAGTTTTTTGGGCAAGTGGAATGCCCTCTGAACCGTAAATCTGTTCTCCTTGTAGTATGGTCCATAATCTATCGGCCCCTAACAGTACATCAACAGGTGCACTTGAATAAAAATCAGGATCCGCTAGTTCAATATCAAGAATGTGAGACCAAGACGAAATATCCACGGACTTAGACGGCAAATTCGAAGTAAGTTTGTTCAGAACTAATGCATCAACGATCAAACGACTAGAATTAAAACGAGAACACAGCTCAAGAGGAATACACCCTTTTGTATAGCCTGCCTCTGATGATGACAACCCAATAATAGGGATTCTAGCATGCGAACGAGGATACCCAAGTCGTTGCGCGAAAGATTCGGTCACAAACGATGACTGTGATCCAGAATCCAGTAAGACTCGACAGTCAATAATGTTTCCATGAGAATCATTAATATTTGCTAGCATGGTAGGAAGGATGGTTGTTTTACGACGATTAAATTCCAGTGAATGATTGTTCAAAAGCGGTGCTTGTGAAGGTGAAGTAAGAGAAGACGAAGTTTGAGGTTGACGTGAAGCTGAGGACTGAGGCTGAGGAGACGACGACGACGATTGTAATTGGCGACCAGGTACGGCAGTATTATTTGAATCGTTGTTTATTGTATCTTCGGGATGGACCAATGTATTATGTCGTGACTTACAAACCCGACACCGATACGAGGAACGACATTTGAAAGACGGATGTCCAGCTCGAAGACAATTGAAACAAAGTGAAAGGCTTTTCACAAAGCTTCGCCGCGAAGCTATATCAAGTTCTACGAATTTTGCACATTGAGCTAAGAAATGGTCATTGTTACACTTTGGGCATTGCGGCTTAGAATCTGATGATTTAGACTCTGAAGTTTCAACTAAATGCGATTTAATTGTTGTAGTTTGTGGCTTAGCTCGGGACGAAACAGAACGATTAGGAGACTGGCAGGATTCAAGGGCATCACAACGAGCTTGTAAAAAATCTAAAAGTTCAGTTATCGTACAATCTTCCCTAGAACCGATAAACTCTGCCCAAGATTTATTAGTGTCTCCATCTAGTTTATTTAATAAAATATAAATTATCCACGGATCACGACTGTTTTTATTTAACGCATTGAGTCCACGCACGACTTGGTCTGCATCGTCAGTTATTTTTCGCAAAACCTTCACATTACTTATATTAGTAGATGGAAGTGACATAAAGGTTTGAATATATGATTTAACTATAATATGAACACGATCGTATCGTCTTTCTAGCCTTTCCCATGCTTCAAAATAGTTCGTGTCAGAAATGGCTATATCATTAATTAAACCCGCAGCATTTCCACGAAGGAAAGATTTTAAAAAATGAAACTTTTGAGACGGAGTTAGATTTGTTCTGCAATCAATTGACCCAGTAAACAGATCACGAAAACTAGGCCAATCCTTGTAGTCCCCTGAAAAAGGAGGCACAACTATTTTCGGTAGATCATTTGTGGAATTAGTGTCTCTCGACGAATTCAACTTTTCAAGAAAGGAGGATTGTTGCTTAGCTAGCTCTTCCACGACCGAGGTTTCCACGCTTTTTTCTGCTACCGGTGCAGAGATCTTACGTAACCGAATAGCTTGGGTAAGGCGCGAATGAGCGGTGAAGTATTTGTTTTCGTAATCACCAAACTCATTTTCAAGCTCGCTAGGATCATCATCTTCCTCTAGCAATTGAAAAAGTTCTTCGTAGAACGAAGAGAATTCTGACCACGCGGTTTCAACCTTTCTTAAACGAATCTCAAGTAACTCGAGAGGCGTAGAATCCTCAATCGATTCTACGAAAGTTGCCGCACGAGTTAATCTGCCTTTTGCATTCCCAATTTTCAATTTTAGTGCGTTCATTGTCTCAAATCAATAAAAAACCGAGGAGGTTAACGGAATGTCAAATGAAATAATGCAAGTTATATAAAATGCTTTCTTCTGATATATGTACTGTACATAAACCGCTATAATAAGAAGAAATTCGCACAGACTCCCTGTCTTCACACACCATAAATTCGTTGATTGATTAAAAACCCGTTAAATTATATCTCAATTTAATTATGGTTCAACAACTTTACATACGACATCGAAGGACCAAATTTATGTTGAATAACTAAGGTTCGAATTATTATTCAATAGCACAAAAAAAAGCATTCATAAAATGAAAAAATATATGTATGTAATTTGCACAATATAATTTATTTTGTTTTGATACAAATTACCAATTTATGTCCGTGCTGCGCTGTAGTTGAGACTGAAGTGACCGAGAAATATAACTCCCACATGCGACAGCAAAAATCACTCAATCGACAACTCTCACTGCAACTGTGGATTTCCATGATCTTCTTTAAATGATATTAAGTACCGCTTATGCACACGGTTAAATTTGTTAAATCGACAAATTACTCTAATCTGCAAACCGCAGGTACAGTGGAGTTGTGGATTGATTTACATAGCAAGTTAAAGAATGAATTACTTTTAATTAAAAGAATTTTAATAACAATTTAAAAAAGGTAAATTAAAACAAAAATTAGAGTGAATTAATCAAATTCATTAAATTCACACAAATTCAATGATTGGTACTAAGTAAAATTAATTGAAGTTAATTAGAATTTAGTTTTTTTTAGGTTGAATATAGTCTTAAACAGCATGTGTGAATGCATTTGTGTTTGTGTAACTCACACTATTTTGAAAAAAGCTCATTTTTCCTCGATATGCCCAATCCTCTATTTCTTTTTCTAAGGTTACAAGAGTTTACTATGTTTACGATGTTTACGATGTTTACAATGTTTACCATCTTCGTTTACCATACAAATTTGTGTCTTAAAGTTTAAGATTTGTTTGAAAAGATTTCCTATACAAATTTTGACAGTTCGTTTACGACGTCGTAAACTTTAAGACGTGTACCACGTTTACGGTGCTTTTCCGACATTGCATGAATACCCTCAATAAGAAAACATTAACTTCCTAGAACACAACTTCTTATATCACCTTCTGACGTGGAGTAGAAAAATTTGTAGTTTTTTTGACCTCAAAAACCTGACCTGACTCTTTCGAAGCCATGGTTCTTGGACTAAGGCACATCCACGTTTTCTTGAGACATGTAGAGCCTTAGGTCGTGCGTTGCTGCTTTGGCGCGATGAAAATTAATTTACACTACCAGCAGCTTTTGACTCCCCTTTGCCATCATGCCTCCTGAACTTTACGGTTCCGAGACCATATCTCAGCACGTCTGATTTCTCTTTCAGAGGAAGGTCAGATTTCTTGTCAGTTACAAACAAGAGGTCCTTTCCTTCCCCGCTGAAAGTCTTTCTAGAAAACTGGAGCTTCCATTCTAATATGGGGGACTCCTTATTCTGTTTCGCCAGCAGCTTGATTATAGATGTGTCCTCATGCGTAGCAGGAGGAGGTACCATATTGTAATCTGCTGTCGAAGTGGTATAGCTGTGATGGGAAGAATCTCGAGAGAAGCGCCCTCCCACAATTCGCCAATATTGGTGATTATGTGAGTGAGGAACTCCAGGGATTTCTGGTCCCCACAGCAAACCACTTTCGTTCCTTTCCGCCATTCAGCTCCATCGAAAGTATAGTTGTCAGAACTATCGTTTTCGGATGTTCCCATCATAACTTTTAGGATTTTATTTGCTAAAAGTAAACAATTTTTAGCGAAGATTTTCCCATCGGGGTTGTCTCGACTTATTATGGCTAATTTTTTTTTATTTAAGAACCGATTACGAATACTGGAAGAAACATTTTTTTTTTTATTTAAGAACCGATTACGAATACTGAAAGAAACATATTTCCACTTCTATATTTATCATTATACATACTTATTTAATCACGATTATGTCCATTTTTCTTTGAATCTCGACGAAATTGTTAAATGTAAATTTTGCCCAAACCTCGCATTTAGTATAACACATGTTTTTTTTTGTTGCAATGTGTAAGGTGCACCAGTTTGAGTATACAAAATTATTTTCGGGGTTGTACCCCACCCCATTTTGCGGGTGGAGGGTGCAAAAGAATATTTGCCATATCTGTTTGTAGATAATTAAATTCTCTACAAATTTGGTATACATATTTTTACCGAGAAATCGCAAATAGAAAAGATATAACTAAAAATAGACTATCGTTTTCAAAAAAATATCATTTAACTTTTTTGATTGATTAAATGACGAAACGTTTGTATATTTTTAACTATAACTTTTTTATTTTCGATTTCTCGGTAAAAGTTTGTGTGCCAAAATTGTAGAGAATTTAGTTTTCTAAAAAACCAAAGTAAAATTTTGTTTGTGGGGCTTATAGTTCTCTAGATATAGCGTTTACTTTTTTACACCCCTCACCCGCCAAATGGGGAGGGTTACAACCCCTAAAATCATTTTATATACTCATATTAATGCACACTTCACATAACCAAGAAAAAAAAAACTTTTCCTCTCCTAAATGCGAGGTTTGAGCAAAATTTGTAACATTTTAATGGACTATAAGGTGGTAGTAAAAAAAAAAAAATAATGATAAAAAATGGGGGAGAGTAACGAAATCCCGAATCACGAAATCCCGACCAAAAAATAAATAAAAATCCCGCCGAAATATTTTTTTATAAATATTTGACGGGATTTTCACTACTCTTTTTAAAGTATTATTTAGTACTTTTAAAAAAATATTTCTAAATTAATATTTTTTGAAAGAGTATTTAATTTTATTGAAATATTTTTAAATTATTCTTAGCCAATCAGAAGAAGACGGCAAAAATTTTAAGCTAGAATTTTTTTTAATTCTGCAAAATGCCTTAATGCAATGAATTTTTAGAGGAAAAATATTGATTTTTTTTTAAATATTTTGACCAATTGGGCGGGGCCACGGAACAAATGACGAAACACTAAAAAGGCATTTTAAGCAAGAAATTATTCTGGAAAATGCTCAAGCCTCCGTAAAAAAAAAAAATACACTTAAAATGCATTTAAAGCGTTTGTTGCGAATTTTCAACTATTTTTGGAATTTTGACTAAATTATGCAAAAACGCTTAAAAAATATTTTAAGCAATTTTTACAATTATTTGCTTAAAAAGCTTTGAATAAAAAATTAGTCGGCGAATTTTACATTCGTTCTTGTTGATTTTCATCATTTAGTGTCACCTAAACTAAAAGTATTTTATTATGAAAAAGCGAGGTGCCGAAGTTCATTTTGGTGCCGACAATTCTCTAACAATAAGTTAAGCATGCTGCTGAAATAATTTATAGCTTAAAAAAAGTTCTTTTAAGGGCTAAAAATGATTGTAAAAAAAAAACTGTTATATTGGCGCCTGCGGTGAATGAACATACCCTAAGCGGAGGAACGGATTTGCGTGAGTGGTACAGAGGACCCAAAAAGGAGGGTAAAAATCTTTGGAACCCTCGCAGCGGGACAAGTAATTGTAGATTTCACACTTGGATTTATTTATTTTTATTTGTTTATTTTTTTTTAAGTTTTGGAACTTTGGAACTTTTTTTAAAACTGGCACTTCATGGATCACGAATATGCATTTTTGAAGTCGCTAGGTCGCTAAGTTTAGCCGCAATTCAAGTTTAAAGGTGTGAACTTTGATGCCTCTAGCACGTGTAGTTTAGCCGGAAATCGCGTTTAAAGATAAAAGTCGATGCGATGCACATGCATCAATTGAAAGAAACTGCATACACCCAACCTTGCACCTACCCAAAATCCTATAGTGAGCCAAGCAGAGGAGTTGCAGGGGGGCAGCATGCCACCCCATACATACAAGAAAACTGTTGTAATAGGCGCCTGCCTGGCGACTTGACATACCCTAAGCGGAGCAACGAAGTTGCGTGAGCGGCACAGAGCCCCCCGAAGAGGGAGTTAAAACCCTTGGATCCCGCGAAGCGGGCCACGCGAGGCCAAAGAAAGACTTTTTTACAAGAAAACTGTTGACATAGCAAGAATTAATTTATTTATTTTTTCGAAAGTTTTTGAAAAAAACTTTTTTTACCAACTTTTTTTTTAATTTTTCAGAACCGCCACTTCCTAGATAACAAATATGCATTTTTAAAGTCGCTAGGTCGCTTAGTTTAGCCGCAAATCAAGTTATAAGGTGTGAACTTTGATGCCTCTAGGACGTCTAGTTTAGCCGCAAATCGCGTTTAAAGATAAAAGTCGTTTTTTCATATAACGCGATACATCAATTGAAAGGTGGCACTTTCTAGATCACGAATATGCATTTTTGAAGTCGGTAGGTCGCTTAGTTAAGCCGCAAATCAAGTTTAAAGGTGTCAACTTTGATGCCTCTAGGACGTCTAGTTTAGCCGCAAATCGCGTTTAAAGATAAAAGTTGTTTTTCATATAACGCGATACATCAATTGAAATGTGGCACCTTCTAAATCACGAATATGCATTTTTGAAGTCGGTAGGTCGCTTAGTTTAGCCGGAAATCAAGTTTAAAGGTTTGAACTTTGATGCCTCTAGGACGTCTAGTTTAGCCGAAAATCGCGTTTAAAGATAAAAGTAATTTTTTCATATAACGCGATACATAAGTTGAAAGGTGGCACTTTCTAGATCACGAATATGCATTTTTGAAGTTAGTAGGTCGCTTAGTTTAGCCGCAAATCAAGTTTAAAGGTGTCAACTTTGATGCCTCTAGGACGTCTAGTTTAGCCGCAAATCGCGTTTAAAGATAAAAGTCGTTTTTTCATATAACGCGATACATCAATTGAAAGGTGGCACTTTCTAGATTACGAATATGCATTTTTGAAGTCGGTAGGTCGCTTAGTTTAGCCGCAAATCAAGTTTAAAGGTGTGAACTTTGATGCCTCTAGGACGTCTAGTTTAGCCGCAAATCGCGTTTAATTTTTTTCATATAATGCGATACATCAATACATACCTTACTTTGCGTGAGCAGTACAGAGGACCCAAAAAGCGGACCCGAGCTACTTTTGCTAAAGAAAGACTTTATTACAAGAAAACTGTTGACATAGGCGCCTGCCTGGCGACTTGACATACCCTAAGCGGAGCAACGGAGTTGCGTGAGCGGCACAGAGTCCCCCGAAGAGGGAGTTCAAATCCTTGGATCCCGTGAGGTATTTTTGCTAAAGAAAGACTTTATTACAAGAAAACTGTTAACAAGAATCTGCTTTTAGTCATAACTAGGATCATTTAAAAATTAAAAACCGCTTTTTTTCTTATTTTTTAAATTTCACCAAATTTGAAACCGCTTAGTAAGCGTTTCAAGCTATTTTGAAAAGTTTATATCTCTTTAAGAATTTTTTTTTAGCCCTTGAAAGAACTTTTTTTTTGTCCCTGAAAAAAGGATAGCTGAAAAAAAACATCGTCGTCGTGCTGGCCACCATCCCCTTTGTCACCGTCGCCATCATCCTGTCCACCGTCGTTGTTACCATCATCGTCATTGTCCTAGCCAACGTCGTCATGGTTGTTGTCACCGTCGTCGTCATTTTGTTCACCGTCGTTGTCACCATCATCGTCATTGTCCCGGCCAACGTCACCCTCGTCGTCATTTTGTCCACCGTCGTTGTCACCATCATCCTCACTGTCCTGGATAACGTCGTCGTTGTCACCTTCGTCGTCACTTTGTCCACCGTCGTTGTCACCATCATCGTCGTGGCCATTGTCAATCCTCTTGGACGTCGTCAGTCAACGTAGCCGTCTTAATGAGGACTTGCCTCTACCGAGTCCTAATAAGAACTGAAAATTATTTTCAAATGAATCCTAGTTATATACTTTTTTAAAAAGGAGGAGGAGCCTAATCCAGTGCGGTCTTCTGCAAACCAAAATAGTAGGAAAATTCGTTCTCGTTGATTCTCATCGATTGCTGTCACCAGTTACTATGGAAATGAAAATCCATACAGTGCTGTCAATTTATTATTGAAATTTCGGGATTTTGTGATTCGGGATTTCGTGATTCGGGATTCTGTGAATCGGGATTTTGTGAATCGGGATTTTGTGATTCGGGATTTCGTACCCAACCCAAAAAATGGAGCACATATGAGCACCCGTTCTTCTAGGAACTACGCAGGCAAATTATGTCAAATTACATAAAAATACCAAAATCAGGATGTGGAAGCGTGTGGAAGTTAACTTTAAGTTTAAGCTTTTAAAAAAGAACTTAATTAGGACTTATATATTTTACACACCCGACTTTTGATACAAAATTGAACAAAACACTTCCACGATTTTTAATTTCTTATTAAAATATTAAATAACACACCTGACGCTGTCGATTCCATGTTCAAATTTAATTTTACCTTAATTTTTAAGAAAGTTACAGCTATTTAAAAACCAACACTTTTTGTCAACCTTGCAAATCACAATTGAAAGAGAACTAAAGTGGTTACTTCAAGTGTACGCTTTGGAGTGGGAATAGCTACAGATAAAACTCATGTGTTTCGTTTCATTTTTTGAATTAAATCCGACTCTGCCATATAGGTCGCCCCACTGTGGGACGTCTGGCGAGGGGCAGGCTGAAAGTAAAACGTTATCGGAAAAATGACCGTTTTCGAACGCCCAACCCCGGCTGAAGAAAAACCTGCCAGACGGTTGGATTTGGTATAATGTCGCGTATACTTACACATATATGTGCTTAAATTTTGGTTATACCTCCACTCCCAAAATTTGCTTCCGGCTCTTAGACTATAAAGGTACATTAAATTTCGGTGAGATTTCGATAAACTAATGAATTTTAATTTAATATTTAGCATGAGAACTGTATATTAGGTTTTAATCACATTCAATTTTTAGAAACATAGATTTGAATTAATACTGATTGATTATAAGCTGTGTTCTTTTTTCTTAACAAAATGTATTCACGTCAGAAAAATACACCATCACCATTTTAAATTACGTATTAAAGTATTGCTGTTGAAGTTTATTTATCTAATTTAAAATATAATACAAAAAAAACATTTATATTAAGGTTAGATTTTACTTTTAAAAGGAAGCTGTGAAGTGGGAAGTACCTACATACGTACTGAAAAAAAAAATAAAACCTCTAACCTAAGACCTATATATGTTCGTTTCTGACAAAGTGTATAGGGACAAATATATCATTTCCTTTTTTAAAACATTGATTTTGATTTTGGTAGCAGATCTTTAACATTGTAATGAAATAGGCACATAACATAGTAAAAAAATTAAAATAAAATAATGTTTTTCAAATGTTTATCTTATTTGTTTTCGCAATTCAAATCTTTAGATAACTTTTAATCATAAGAGCTTATATGTGCAACGTGAATAACATTATATTTTTAATAAAACACGTTTTTAGAATGGAAAACAAAAATTATTTATATACATATCGACCACCATGAGGAAGCTATATACCAAAATCCAGCTTTCCGACGATTATTTCATAATTAGGCTGTTTTTATGGCTTTATTGACTGGACTATAGGCGAGAGTAGAAATTTTCTAAAAAATCCACTTGAAAAAAAAAAATCAATTTCAATCAACGGCAACGCTTACCATGTCCTATTGTACTTTTTTTTAAGCCATAAATTAATTTTTTTATTCTGTTTTTAAATAAAATTTTTTTAAATGAATAGTTTTGGAAAATTTATTTTCCAACTCAAAATTCTGAAAACAAAAATTTACAAAATTTGTTCAAAATTTACGTTATAAAGAAGTATTTTTATTTTTATTTTTAATATTCAATACTTTTATCAACTTTTATTCAAATACATAGGTACTAAAAAATATAAAATCTATTTTACTACTTATGTACTAAGTGGAAAAAAGCTGTGTTTTTTATAAGCCCATTTCAAAGTAGGTATGTCTAACTTTGGATATCTACCCAAATCCAAAACATGTTCCATCGATTGTTCATTGGACGTATAGTCCACTGAAATGTTACATTGACCTTGCATTTAGTATAGGACAGCGTTTTTTTTTGTTAATATGTAGAGTGCATCAGTGTGAGTATACGAAATCATTTTCGGGGCTGGAACCCGCCCCTTACACTTAACTTTTTTTTAATGTTTTTTTTTTAAGACGATCATTGAAAATTTTAATTGTTAATTTTGAGGCACTTAAAAAATTGAAATCAGTGATTATTTTAATGCAAATAAAAAGTTGATAACGCTATTATTATTTCTAGTAAAAAATATTTCATTTTGGCCCGGCCTATAGCAGGAAATGAATTTCTTTATTTCAATGATTGAACTACCTTATCATTGATCATTGAAATCTTAGGAATCGTTTTATGTGAAAGGTACCTAGGGCCAAAATTAAATATTTTTTTGACTATAAATAATAATCAAGTCATCAGCTTTTTATTGGCATCAAAATAATCACTGATATTGCTTTTTTAGGGCCTCAAAACTGAAAATTTAAATTTACAGTTTTGAGGACCAAAAAAAGCGAAATCAGTGATTATTTTGATGCCAGTAAAAAGCTTTTTTGCTTTTTTAGGGCCTCAAAACTGAAAATTTAAATTTACAGTTTTGAGGACCAAAAAAAGCGAAATCAGTGATTATTTTGATGCCAATAAAAAGCTGATGATTCAATTATTATTTCTAGTCAAAAAAATATTTAATTTTGGCCCTAGGTACCTTTCACATAAAACGATTCCTAAGATTTCAATGATCAATGATAAATAAATCTAATGTCCAATTTCATAAACAATCACTAAAAGCACTTTTATCGAAAACCCTTTTAAATTTTATCAGGCCCATAAATATTTTCAGTTTCAGACAGTCGGTAGGTCGCTTAGTTAAGCCGCAAATCAAGTTTAAAGGTGTCAACTTTGATGCCTCTAGGACGTCTAGTTTAGCCGCAAATCGCGTTTAAAGATAAAAGTTGTTTTTCATATAACGCGATACATCAATTGAAATGTGGCACCTTCTAAATCACGAATATGCATTTTTGAAGTCGGTAGGTCGCTTAGTTTAGCCGGAAATCAAGTTTAAAGGTTTGAACTTTGATGCCTCTAGGACGTCTAGTTTAGCCGAAAATCGCGTTTAAAGATAAAAGTAATTTTTTCATATAACGCGATACATAAGTTGAAAGGTGGCACTTTCTAGATCACGAATATGCATTTTTGAAGTTAGTAGGTCGCTTAGTTTAGCCGCAAATCAAGTTTAAAGGTGTCAACTTTGATGCCTCTAGGACGTCTAGTTTAGCCGCAAATCGCGTTTAAAGATAAAAGTCGTTTTTTCATATAACGCGATACATCAATTGAAAGGTGGCACTTTCTAGATTACGAATATGCATTTTTGAAGTCGGTAGGTCGCTTAGTTTAGCCGCAAATCAAGTTTAAAGGTGTGAACTTTGATGCCTCTAGGACGTCTAGTTTAGCCGCAAATCGCGTTTAATTTTTTTCATATAATGCGATACATCAATACATACCTTACTTTGCGTGAGCAGTACAGAGGACCCAAAAAGCGGACCCGAGCTACTTTTGCTAAAGAAAGACTTTATTACAAGAAAACTGTTGACATAGGCGCCTGCCTGGCGACTTGACATACCCTAAGCGGAGCAACGGAGTTGCGTGAGCGGCACAGAGTCCCCCGAAGAGGGAGTTCAAATCCTTGGATCCCGTGAGGTATTTTTGCTAAAGAAAGACTTTATTACAAGAAAACTGTTAACAAGAATCTGCTTTTAGTCATAACTAGGATCATTTAAAAATTAAAAACCGCTTTTTTTCTTATTTTTTAAATTTCACCAAATTTGAAACCGCTTAGTAAGCGTTTCAAGCTATTTTGAAAAGTTTATATCTCTTTAAGAATTTTTTTTTAGCCCTTGAAAGAACTTTTTTTTTGTCCCTGAAAAAAGGATAGCTGAAAAAAAACATCGTCGTCGTGCTGGCCACCATCCCCTTTGTCACCGTCGCCATCATCCTGTCCACCGTCGTTGTTACCATCATCGTCATTGTCCTAGCCAACGTCGTCATGGTTGTTGTCACCGTCGTCGTCATTTTGTTCACCGTCGTTGTCACCATCATCGTCATTGTCCCGGCCAACGTCACCCTCGTCGTCATTTTGTCCACCGTCGTTGTCACCATCATCCTCACTGTCCTGGATAACGTCGTCGTTGTCACCTTCGTCGTCACTTTGTCCACCGTCGTTGTCACCATCATCGTCGTGGCCATTGTCAATCCTCTTGGACGTCGTCAGTCAACGTAGCCGTCTTAATGAGGACTTGCCTCTACCGAGTCCTAATAAGAACTGAAAATTATTTTCAAATGAATCCTAGTTATATACTTTTTTAAAAAGGAGGAGGAGCCTAATCCAGTGCGGTCTTCTGCAAACCAAAATAGTAGGAAAATTCGTTCTCGTTGATTCTCATCGATTGCTGTCACCAGTTACTATGGAAATGAAAATCCATACAGTGCTGTCAATTTATTATTGAAATTTCGGGATTTTGTGATTCGGGATTTCGTGATTCGGGATTCTGTGAATCGGGATTTTGTGAATCGGGATTTTGTGATTCGGGATTTCGTACCCAACCCAAAAAATGGAGCACATATGAGCACCCGTTCTTCTAGGAACTACGCAGGCAAATTATGTCAAATTACATAAAAATACCAAAATCAGGATGTGGAAGCGTGTGGAAGTTAACTTTAAGTTTAAGCTTTTAAAAAAGAACTTAATTAGGACTTATATATTTTACACACCCGACTTTTGATACAAAATTGAACAAAACACTTCCACGATTTTTAATTTCTTATTAAAATATTAAATAACACACCTGACGCTGTCGATTCCATGTTCAAATTTAATTTTACCTTAATTTTTAAGAAAGTTACAGCTATTTAAAAACCAACACTTTTTGTCAACCTTGCAAATCACAATTGAAAGAGAACTAAAGTGGTTACTTCAAGTGTACGCTTTGGAGTGGGAATAGCTACAGATAAAACTCATGTGTTTCGTTTCATTTTTTGAATTAAATCCGACTCTGCCATATAGGTCGCCCCACTGTGGGACGTCTGGCGAGGGGCAGGCTGAAAGTAAAACGTTATCGGAAAAATGACCGTTTTCGAACGCCCAACCCCGGCTGAAGAAAAACCTGCCAGACGGTTGGATTTGGTATAATGTCGCGTATACTTACACATATATGTGCTTAAATTTTGGTTATACCTCCACTCCCAAAATTTGCTTCCGGCTCTTAGACTATAAAGGTACATTAAATTTCGGTGAGATTTCGATAAACTAATGAATTTTAATTTAATATTTAGCATGAGAACTGTATATTAGGTTTTAATCACATTCAATTTTTAGAAACATAGATTTGAATTAATACTGATTGATTATAAGCTGTGTTCTTTTTTCTTAACAAAATGTATTCACGTCAGAAAAATACACCATCACCATTTTAAATTACGTATTAAAGTATTGCTGTTGAAGTTTATTTATCTAATTTAAAATATAATACAAAAAAAACATTTATATTAAGGTTAGATTTTACTTTTAAAAGGAAGCTGTGAAGTGGGAAGTACCTACATACGTACTGAAAAAAAAAATAAAACCTCTAACCTAAGACCTATATATGTTCGTTTCTGACAAAGTGTATAGGGACAAATATATCATTTCCTTTTTTAAAACATTGATTTTGATTTTGGTAGCAGATCTTTAACATTGTAATGAAATAGGCACATAACATAGTAAAAAAATTAAAATAAAATAATGTTTTTCAAATGTTTATCTTATTTGTTTTCGCAATTCAAATCTTTAGATAACTTTTAATCATAAGAGCTTATATGTGCAACGTGAATAACATTATATTTTTAATAAAACACGTTTTTAGAATGGAAAACAAAAATTATTTATATACATATCGACCACCATGAGGAAGCTATATACCAAAATCCAGCTTTCCGACGATTATTTCATAATTAGGCTGTTTTTATGGCTTTATTGACTGGACTATAGGCGAGAGTAGAAATTTTCTAAAAAATCCACTTGAAAAAAAAAAATCAATTTCAATCAACGGCAACGCTTACCATGTCCTATTGTACTTTTTTTTAAGCCATAAATTAATTTTTTTATTCTGTTTTTAAATAAAATTTTTTTAAATGAATAAAAAAAAATTTACAAAATTTGTTCAAAATTTACGTTATAAAGAAGTATTTTTATTTTTATTTTTAATATTCAATACTTTTATCAACTTTTATTCAAATACATAGGTACTAAAAAATATAAAATCTATTTTACTACTTATGTACTAAGTGGAAAAAAGCTGTGTTTTTTATAAGCCCATTTCAAAGTAGGTATGTCTAACTTTGGATATCTACCCAAATCCAAAACATGTTCCATCGATTGTTCATTGGACGTATAGTCCACTGAAATGTTACATTGACCTTGCATTTAGTATAGGACAGCGTTTTTTTTTGTTAATATGTAGAGTGCATCAGTGTGAGTATACGAAATCATTTTCGGGGCTGGAACCCGCCCCTTACACTTAACTTTTTTTTAATGTTTTTTTTTTAAGACGATCATTGAAAATTTTAATTGTTAATTTTGAGGCACTTAAAAAATTGAAATCAGTGATTATTTTAATGCAAATAAAAAGTTGATAACGCTATTATTATTTCTAGTAAAAAATATTTCATTTTGGCCCGGCCTATAGCAGGAAATGAATTTCTTTATTTCAATGATTGAACTACCTTATCATTGATCATTGAAATCTTAGGAATCGTTTTATGTGAAAGGTACCTAGGGCCAAAATTAAATATTTTTTTGACTATAAATAATAATCAAGTCATCAGCTTTTTATTGGCATCAAAATAATCACTGATATTGCTTTTTTAGGGCCTCAAAACTGAAAATTTAAATTTACAGTTTTGAGGACCAAAAAAAGCGAAATCAGTGATTATTTTGATGCCAGTAAAAAGCTTTTTTGCTTTTTTAGGGCCTCAAAACTGAAAATTTAAATTTACAGTTTTGAGGACCAAAAAAAGCGAAATCAGTGATTATTTTGATGCCAATAAAAAGCTGATGATTCAATTATTATTTCTAGTCAAAAAAATATTTAATTTTGGCCCTAGGTACCTTTCACATAAAACGATTCCTAAGATTTCAATGATCAATGATAAATAAATCTAATGTCCAATTTCATAAACAATCACTAAAAGCACTTTTATCGAAAACCCTTTTAAATTTTATCAGGCCCATAAATATTTTCAGTTTCAGACAGTCGGTAGGTCGCTTAGTTAAGCCGCAAATCAAGTTTAAAGGTGTCAACTTTGATGCCTCTAGGACGTCTAGTTTAGCCGCAAATCGCGTTTAAAGATAAAAGTTGTTTTTCATATAACGCGATACATCAATTGAAATGTGGCACCTTCTAAATCACGAATATGCATTTTTGAAGTCGGTAGGTCGCTTAGTTTAGCCGGAAATCAAGTTTAAAGGTTTGAACTTTGATGCCTCTAGGACGTCTAGTTTAGCCGAAAATCGCGTTTAAAGATAAAAGTAATTTTTTCACATAACGCGATACATAAGTTGAAAGGTGGCACTTTCTAGATCACGAATATGCATTTTTGAAGTTAGTAGGTCGCTTAGTTTAGCCGCAAATCAAGTTTAAAGGTGTCAACTTTGATGCCTCTAGGACGTCTAGTTTAGCCGCAAATCGCGTTTAAAGATAAAAGTCGTTTTTTCATATAACGCGATACATCAATTGAAAGGTGGCACTTTCTAGATTACGAATATGCATTTTTGAAGTCGGTAGGTCGCTTAGTTTAGCCGCAAATCAAGTTTAAAGGTGTGAACTTTGATGCCTCTAGGACGTCTAGTTTAGCCGCAAATCGCGTTTAATTTTTTTCATATAATGCGATACATCAATACATACCTTACTTTGCGTGAGCAGTACAGAGGACCCAAAAAGCGGACCCGAGCTACTTTTGCTAAAGAAAGACTTTATTACAAGAAAACTGTTGACATAGGCGCCTGCCTGGCGACTTGACATACCCTAAGCGGAGCAACGGAGTTGCGTGAGCGGCACAGAGTCCCCCGAAGAGGGAGTTCAAATCCTTGGATCCCGTGAGGTATTTTTGCTAAAGAAAGACTTTATTACAAGAAAACTGTTAACAAGAATCTGCTTTTAGTCATAACTAGGATCATTTAAAAATTAAAAACCGCTTTTTTTCTTATTTTTTAAATTTCACCAAATTTGAAACCGCTTAGTAAGCGTTTCAAGCTATTTTGAAAAGTTTATATCTCTTTAAGAATTTTTTTTTAGCCCTTGAAAGAACTTTTTTTTTGTCCCTGAAAAAAGGATAGCTGAAAAAAAACATCGTCGTCGTGCTGGCCACCATCCCCTTTGTCACCGTCGCCATCATCCTGTCCACCGTCGTTGTTACCATCATCGTCATTGTCCTAGCCAACGTCGTCATGGTTGTTGTCACCGTCGTCGTCATTTTGTTCACCGTCGTTGTCACCATCATCGTCATTGTCCCGGCCAACGTCACCCTCGTCGTCATTTTGTCCACCGTCGTTGTCACCATCATCCTCACTGTCCTGGATAACGTCGTCGTTGTCACCTTCGTCGTCACTTTGTCCACCGTCGTTGTCACCATCATCGTCGTGGCCATTGTCAATCCTCTTGGACGTCGTCAGTCAACGTAGCCGTCTTAATGAGGACTTGCCTCTACCGAGTCCTAATAAGAACTGAAAATTATTTTCAAATGAATCCTAGTTATATACTTTTTTAAAAAGGAGGAGGAGCCTAATCCAGTGCGGTCTTCTGCAAACCAAAATAGTAGGAAAATTCGTTCTCGTTGATTCTCATCGATTGCTGTCACCAGTTACTATGGAAATGAAAATCCATACAGTGCTGTCAATTTATTATTGAAATTTCGGGATTTTGTGATTCGGGATTTCGTGATTCGGGATTCTGTGAATCGGGATTTTGTGAATCGGGATTTTGTGATTCGGGATTTCGTACCCAACCCAAAAAATGGAGCACATATGAGCACCCGTTCTTCTAGGAACTACGCAGGCAAATTATGTCAAATTACATAAAAATACCAAAATCAGGATGTGGAAGCGTGTGGAAGTTAACTTTAAGTTTAAGCTTTTAAAAAAGAACTTAATTAGGACTTATATATTTTACACACCCGACTTTTGATACAAAATTGAACAAAACACTTCCACGATTTTTAATTTCTTATTAAAATATTAAATAACACACCTGACGCTGTCGATTCCATGTTCAAATTTAATTTTACCTTAATTTTTAAGAAAGTTACAGCTATTTAAAAACCAACACTTTTTGTCAACCTTGCAAATCACAATTGAAAGAGAACTAAAGTGGTTACTTCAAGTGTACGCTTTGGAGTGGGAATAGCTACAGATAAAACTCATGTGTTTCGTTTCATTTTTTGAATTAAATCCGACTCTGCCATATAGGTCGCCCCACTGTGGGACGTCTGGCGAGGGGCAGGCTGAAAGTAAAACGTTATCGGAAAAATGACCGTTTTCGAACGCCCAACCCCGGCTGAAGAAAAACCTGCCAGACGGTTGGATTTGGTATAATGTCGCGTATACTTACACATATATGTGCTTAAATTTTGGTTATACCTCCACTCCCAAAATTTGCTTCCGGCTCTTAGACTATAAAGGTACATTAAATTTCGGTGAGATTTCGATAAACTAATGAATTTTAATTTAATATTTAGCATGAGAACTGTATATTAGGTTTTAATCACATTCAATTTTTAGAAACATAGATTTGAATTAATACTGATTGATTATAAGCTGTGTTCTTTTTTCTTAACAAAATGTATTCACGTCAGAAAAATACACCATCACCATTTTAAATTACGTATTAAAGTATTGCTGTTGAAGTTTATTTATCTAATTTAAAATATAATACAAAAAAAACATTTATATTAAGGTTAGATTTTACTTTTAAAAGGAAGCTGTGAAGTGGGAAGTACCTACATACGTACTGAAAAAAAAAATAAAACCTCTAACCTAAGACCTATATATGTTCGTTTCTGACAAAGTGTATAGGGACAAATATATCATTTCCTTTTTTAAAACATTGATTTTGATTTTGGTAGCAGATCTTTAACATTGTAATGAAATAGGCACATAACATAGTAAAAAAATTAAAATAAAATAATGTTTTTCAAATGTTTATCTTATTTGTTTTCGCAATTCAAATCTTTAGATAACTTTTAATCATAAGAGCTTATATGTGCAACGTGAATAACATTATATTTTTAATAAAACACGTTTTTAGAATGGAAAACAAAAATTATTTATATACATATCGACCACCATGAGGAAGCTATATACCAAAATCCAGCTTTCCGACGATTATTTCATAATTAGGCTGTTTTTATGGCTTTATTGACTGGACTATAGGCGAGAGTAGAAATTTTCTAAAAAATCCACTTGAAAAAAAAAAATCAATTTCAATCAACGGCAACGCTTACCATGTCCTATTGTACTTTTTTTTAAGCCATAAATTAATTTTTTTATTCTGTTTTTAAATAAAATTTTTTTAAATGAATAGTTTTGGAAAATTTATTTTCCAACTCAAAATTCTGAAAACAAAAATTTACAAAATTTGTTCAAAATTTACGTTATAAAGAAGTATTTTTATTTTTATTTTTAATATTCAATACTTTTATCAACTTTTATTCAAATACATAGGTACTAAAAAATATAAAATCTATTTTACTACTTATGTACTAAGTGGAAAAAAGCTGTGTTTTTTATAAGCCCATTTCAAAGTAGGTATGTCTAACTTTGGATATCTACCCAAATCCAAAACATGTTCCATCGATTGTTCATTGGACGTATAGTCCACTGAAATGTTACATTGACCTTGCATTTAGTATAGGACAGCGTTTTTTTTTGTTAATATGTAGAGTGCATCAGTGTGAGTATACGAAATCATTTTCGGGGCTGGAACCCGCCCCTTACACTTAACTTTTTTTTAATGTTTTTTTTTTAAGACGATCATTGAAAATTTTAATTGTTAATTTTGAGGCACTTAAAAAATTGAAATCAGTGATTATTTTAATGCAAATAAAAAGTTGATAACGCTATTATTATTTCTAGTAAAAAATATTTCATTTTGGCCCGGCCTATAGCAGGAAATGAATTTCTTTATTTCAATGATTGAACTACCTTATCATTGATCATTGAAATCTTAGGAATCGTTTTATGTGAAAGGTACCTAGGGCCAAAATTAAATATTTTTTTGACTATAAATAATAATCAAGTCATCAGCTTTTTATTGGCATCAAAATAATCACTGATATTGCTTTTTTTGGTCCTCAAAACTGTAAATTTAAATT
This sequence comes from Epistrophe grossulariae, assembly GCA_929447395.1. Lineage (NCBI taxonomy): Eukaryota > Metazoa > Arthropoda > Insecta > Diptera > Syrphidae > Epistrophe > Epistrophe grossulariae. The sequence goes on along the minus strand of OV839566.1, from coordinate 59,828,732 downwards.
TTCAGTTTTGAGGCCCTAAAAAAGCAATATCAGTGATTATTTTGATGCCAGTAAAAAGCTTTTTTGCTTTTTTAGGGCCTCAAAACTGAAAATTTAAATTTACAGTTTTGAGGACCAAAAAAAGCGAAATCAGTGATTATTTTGATGCCAATAAAAAGCTGATGATTCAATTATTATTTCTAGTCAAAAAAATATTTAATTTTGGCCCTAGGTACCTTTCACATAAAACGATTCCTAAGATTTCAATGATCAATGATAAATAAATCTAATGTCCAATTTCATAAACAATCACTAAAAGCACTTTTATCGAAAACCCTTTTAAATTTTATCAGGCCCATAAATATTTTCAGTTTCACCAATCTATAAAAGGGAAATTTCAGGGAAATTTTTGTTAAAATCGAATTTTCTTCACATCCCTGGAAAAATAAATTGATTTTTTCTTTCTAATAAGCGAAATGTATGAGAAAAAATGAGAAAGCATTATGTATTGAAACAAATGCCAAGAATTGCAAAAAAAACTTCTTCAAGATAAAAAAATAAACATTGGTCGCTGGCGAAATGTTTTTATAAAGTGAGTTTTAATTAAACTTAATAATGAATGGACAATGGACATATAAGAAGAAGAGAAATCAATATCGTCATAGTCGAAGAATGGATTGCTATGAAGTTACGAAATCCGGAATACTCTTGCACGGCGAACTAGTATGTGTTGATCTTCATCGTCGGATGACGACGACGACGACGACGCACGCGACGACCAATCTATTATTTCAAATAAAAAGCAAATCATTAAAATATTGTTATTAACATGCAAAGTCGAAATTTGTTTACCTTTTCATTTTGTATCTCCAAAAAATAAAAATTTAAATGTTTCAAAATTTTTTCTGCAATTACTTTCAGCTGGTATATCCACTTGTTAACTGCCTATGATGACATTTCAATGACACTTTTAAAATTTAATGAGCCAAAAATGGGCATTTAATTTATAAGGGTGTCTAAAAGCTTGTTTAATTTAAAAGTGCTTGGTGAAACCAAAAAATCCCATTTTAAGGTTTAGAAGCCTGTTAAATGTTTAAAAGTCCTTCGTGAAATCGGCCATTAATATTGTAAATCTATTTATTTGATTTTAAAAGATCTAAGTAAGTTATGGAACGCTATATTTTATGCTTCCTGATTAGTTTAGTGGTAGTATTATGTGACATTAGGGTGGTCGTTTGGGTAGGCGTAAAAAATATTTATCTCGGATGGGTCCAAATCAGCTCCAAATGAAGAAAAACTAAATCCCTATTTTTTTAGATTATGATTTTAATCCCTTACTTGTCCTATAAGCGTTCAATTAATTAAGCTATATTCAGGGCCGGACCAACCATATGTGCAAAATGTTCAAATGCACAGGGTGCAAAATTCTGGGGGCGCATTACCAGCAGCAAGAAAATGTAATCTGATCTTGGACAAACCTGCCGTTTGCATTTTAACCACTTGTAAAACTTGTTCAAATAATCCCAAAATAACATCCATCACAAATGTGCTAAGTTATTTCCTGCACACTAACTAACATCACTTTCATTGTTCCATTCAAGGAGGATTTAACTCAAAATATCGTAAAATTAAAGATCCCACTAGACCTATGCAAGTCCAATCTTACCTACCTAATCTCAAAATATTCCACCCTGTTCGTACAAAAGAAAAAAACATTTTTAAATCTCAACACAAAAAAGTTCCACGTCACCTCATCTGTGCAAGTTTTATTTCAAACACATGAGTCCCAAAATTAACATGACGAGAAAAAACTTCAAATACTGAATCAGTGAGCTATAACGTGTAGGTTTTTGTATGGGACTTCTCATCTACGAAAAAAAAATGTTTTCGAAAAAGAGAAAAAATTCATTGAGGAATAACCTGCTTTTCCTCAAGGAAAAGCAGGTTATTCCTCAATGAATTTTTAGAAATTTCCCACATATTTCGAAAAAAATTTTTTTTTGTTTTTTTTTTTTGTTCAGAATACATTGAGGAATTTAACATGGGCATGTCATTGGCGGGGTGCACATACTATTTTCTCGATGAAAACTACACAACTAAATCACTACTTCCTTGGAAGTTTCTTATTCACCAGTTGGACTGAGGACTCCGATGAAAATAATGATGAATATTCAACGAAGAAATCACTAAACAAAAGTAACTTGCTTATACATCAGATCATTAATTTTTGGTGAAAAATGAGTGTTACTTGGTTATTGAACAGCTCAATATTTTCGATGAAAGTTATGATGAAAATTTAGTAGTGAAATCACTAGGGAATTGAGGGCTGCGCCGCTATCTTGAAAAAGGGGTAATAAGCCCCTTTTCTCAATATCTTGAAAAATAAAGGTCTGACAAAAAAAATTGTAGTCCCCTTTTGTAGAAAATTTAATTCTCTACAATTTTGGTTAAGAGACTTTTTACCATTTAAATCAAAATTAAAAAGATATAACCGATAATCGACTAACATTTTCAAAAAAAATTACTTTCAAGTGTTATAACTTTTTTTTCTATCAGTTTTATTGAAAAAACATTCAAAATGTTTTTTGTAGATTATTTTATTGTGAAAAATTTTGTATACCCAGTTTTTAAATTCCATCATTCTACAATGGGTGCACACCAAGTAAAAATTTTTTGTATTGTTTTTGTTTTTTTATACACGGTGATCGGTATAATGTGCACAAAAAACAGAAACAAAATTATTTAAAAACAACGGTTAAACCTACAATGTCATGCTCTACGTTTTTGAAAAGCCATAAATCTCTTCTTTCTGACAAAAAAAAAAAATGCATTTCAATGCACTAGTATCCAAATGCGCAGAAAATTGACAGATTACAGTCGATGTCCGTGAGTATATGAGAATATATTTAGAGAACAATGGAATGGAGCTGGAGCTTAAGCAAATAATTTGATTTTCAAAAAAACAGAACTTAAACAGAAAACAAATAGTTTTTGAAAAATTAATTTGAAAACTCAAAGTTTTGAATTTTTTTATTTCAAAATTTTACATTATGAAGTACTTACTGTTTGTATTTTTAATATTCAACGTGCTCATCATTTTATGTCAAACGCTAAAAAAAACAAATGTCTTATAGTTTTAGAAAATCTTCAGAAATAATTTTCCATTAGTTTGGCTTCAATCATTGGTTTAAATTGCTCTAAAAATACTATATAAGTAGTAAAGTAGGAACATTTTGTTATTTTCAATTTTCTTAAAAACTAGAAACTATTTTAGCATTTGGTTTCGAGCGTTTGACTTCAAATTGATAAGAGCATTGAATATTAAAAAATACTACTTTACATCGTAAAATTTGAAAATAAAATACATAGTTTCAACATTTTTAATTTTTTTTTTTCAAAAAATTGAATTTGGAAAAAAGTATCTATTTAAATCGTAATTTTATTTGAAAAAAGACCTAAAAAAAGGGTTTCTGACTTTAAAAAAAGATACTACATTACATTGTTAGTTTTGCCGTTGCTTTTAAATATTTTTTTTTCTATTTTAAGTCAATTTTGGCTTAATCTCCACTCCGATTTTCCCGGAAAAATACACATATGTGCGGCACCCCTTGTTGATTTGTAAGCTCATGAAGTTGATCGACCTTTCACAAACTAGAGTCATCCACCCTTCTTCACACATGGCTACGTAACCATAACGTTTCACATCAGCAGCGTACTAGGCTTTAGATGTATAAATAAAAATACTGGGTTCATACTTCATGGCTTCATACTGAAATGGTCAGTATAGTTCATAAGGTTCCTGCGAATGCGCCCTTTAATAATGTAATCGTAATGCGTCTGTCTTTTTGTCTTATTTATATACATTTTTTGACTTATTTCTATTCTGAGACGTAGTGACTTTTGTGTGTTTTGCTGAATACATCTTATTATGACAAAATATAGGGAAAAAATAGACTGATTTAGTGATAGATACTCAAAAATTTTCAAAGGTATGTGGTGTTTATTATAAAGTATGTGTATATGAACTTAAAAAGAAAATGAATTAAGAAGGTGTTACTGTTGTTTCTTAAATCCAAAAAAATGTGCATCCAAATGAAACGAATCCTTTTACTATTGTTTTGGTTAAATAGTTATTATTTTGTAAAAGGTAAGCAAAAAAACACAAATTACATTTATATTCCTATTAAAAATGTAATATTAGTAAGTGAAATATGTATTGTACATTCATATGTAAGCTTCAGCTTCATAGTTTTCAAATAATGTAATACTTTAAAGTTATTAGGTAGTATGGATTTATAATAGCTTATTTATAGTTGACAATATTTTAATAAATATGTATCCCATATCGATTAGAAAAGATGCTGGTAATGCATAGTAACATTATGTTGTCCTTCGTTTTTTTTGTAGTATCTACATTTTTTTTTTCATTCATTTAAATTCGATTCTCTTCCTATTGAAAAAAATCTGTATTATATATACATAGGTACCGTAAAAGTGACGATATTTTTATATTTGTATGGTCTATATATATAGGTATATATAGCTCATTTGCTGCAATATCGTCATACCACAAAATATGATATTTTTGAATTTATTACAGCATCGTGCGTAAAATCTATTTCTCTATATTATAATGATGAAGAGCGTAGTTTTTAAGCATTACCATAGCTTTTTCACGAAACAGAAATTTTTTCAATTTCAGTTATCTCGAAACAGCATTTTATGAGTTATGACGATATTGCAGCAAATGAGCGATATATATCTATATGTATAGGCAGAAATATAAAAAAGTTTATGTTCTTAGTAGATATTATGTAGAATATAGATATGTATATTTATTTATTATTCAGGGCGTTGCGCAAATAATTTTAAAACTTGTATGTCACCTTGTGTATTTTAAAAATGTGAAAATGTAAAATCTGGTGCGCAGCTAAAGTGAACCATGTCAAAGTAAACCCATAGAGAAAAATAATATTATAATACTCTGTGTCTTTGGAATGCTTATTCTTTTGAATTTTTCGTGTAGATATTATCTATAAAAAAAATGTATATGACATAGAAAATTCTTATCAGTACCTATATAAATACCTATGAACATAAATTGTATAAAAATATTTATTGAAAATAAAAACAATTAAATTATACCGTTATTTAGGTAGGTACGCTTAGGTACCACTGTTTGTCAATCGATCAATTTTTGACAAAGGGATGAAAATATATTTTACACCATCGGAAAGAGGATACAAAAAGTTTATCCATGTGTCACATGAATTAAAAATACAGGATTACATCATTATAGCCGGGAGGCGACCGTCGGATTACCTATCTCATCGGAATTACGAAAATGATGAGTACCAACTACCAATCGATAGTACTTTTAAAAACATTCAGTGGTACCTACTTTTAAAAACGACCAGTGGGGTCGGGCAAACTTTTTCAGTGAAGTTTTGGCCGGACAGGGTCACTTCTGGTACCGATTTTTGATGAGTATCTATCTCATAGGGACTTTAAAACACTTATTGTCAATAGGAAGAGTTTGCACGCAGATTCTACAAGTATTGGTCGGGCGAAAAAAAAATAGGGTATAAATGCTTGCCCGACCATCTCAAAAAACCGTTTTTTGATGAGAACCTATCTCATCGGGATTATGGGTAATATGGGTATCAAACGAAAGGTATAAGACTGCCCTCTTTATAAAACCAGTGGTTGGGCAAACTTTTTTAGGGAATAACCTGTCGCCCGACCACTTCGAAGACAAACATTTTTTTTTTTTTTTAACTTTAGAAGTAAAAAAATATGACTATCATTGTCAAATAAATGTAAAATAGAACGATAGCCTGCTTTTCCATTTATAACGTAGAAATAAGTTTGCAGTTAACAACACTTTTTTAAACTATTTGTTTGGCATTTATTATGATTGTTTTGTACTAAAAAATGGATTTTTCAAAAAAAAACTATTTTATAACTTTATTAAAAGTGTACATTACTTATATTTTTGTGTTTTGGTATTTTCCAGTACTCGAACCTAATAAAAAACTTGATATTTAGCCATTAAGGTACCCACCCAAAACTCCATCTTTAGTAATTTTGAAATTGAATTGAACATTCAATGCCACTATTTTTGTTTGCTTTTAAGCCTCCTAGACACGAAAATCACTTTTAAAAAAGTTTGAATGTATAGATTTTCGAGATATGAATTTTTGAACTTTCTATGTGCTGTGTTCGAAAGCAGTTTTTAAATTAAACCCATACATTGGCTTAAGAAAAACTAATCTGTTTGCAGATGTGCTCCATTGAACATTATTAAATTGCCAATGAAGATCACATCTATTTTTTTCTGATAAGTTGAGGCGTTTGAAAGATATAGACTAAAATATAAAAACAATAATCCCACTTTTAAAACAAAAAAACGAGAGCATAAAATTTATTATTTTACCAAAAAAATAATGAAATAATAAAAAAACAATAATAAGGGTATTCACGCAATTATGTAAAACACTGGATAAGTTTACCATTTGGTTAAGTTTACCATTTGGTTGAGTTTACCATTTGGTTAATGAACTGTCAAATTTTGTATGAGAAATGGTTTACACAATTTGGTAAAGGATTTTGCTGAGAACTAAAAAAACTCTGCCCGTGTTCTGTAACTATCGCATTGAGATTAGTTGGCGATAAAAGTTTTGAATAAAAACGTTGTTTAATGTTTATACAAAAAAAAAATAACTACGATATCCACATTTCCTGACTGTTATATAATGGGTCATATGTATGTACAAAAGTAAATGCTGTTACTTGTATTTGTTATGGTTTCCGAATTGTCATCGAAGTGAAAGGAACCATTTATTTTTTTTATTCTTCTTTCATAAAATTTCAGTTGAATTGAGCTCAGGACAACTTTTACTGCCGAAATCGAAAGTGAACTAAGCTGAAGGAAAAGTAGATATCCACCATTATGGGCGCGCCATATAATTTTTCTTGTATTCGATCATTTTCGTTCGATCACTGCCATGAGTTTGCGACGATTACAGTACTATACCTATTTAACCCCGAAATCATTTTCTCATCTAATTCCCGTCAGGCTTAAAAAAAAACTGACTAGTGACTTTTGAGGTGTGTGTCTTACATTTTTTTCCGTTCCGAGGCATTCTGCTCCGATTTCAAGTTAGTCTGGGAGAGGTCCTACATTTAAAAATAACTTCGAAATCTGAACACCCTTAGGTTAGGTTAGGTTTATGTGGTTGTCAGCAGAACGCTGGACACACTTAGACCATTGGTTGGCCCATTGTGATACCACAGGACTCTAGGAAACTTTCTTCCTACTCGTTGAACCATTTAGAGCTTCTTACGAAGCGAGCGAGACTGTTAATGTCATGACTTGCCAGATCACTAGGATCATTGTAGTAGAATTCTCCTAAGTAGAGCCTACGTCTTTGAGTAAGAGCAGGGCATGTACAGAGAAGGTGAGGAATCGATTCTTCCTCTTCTTCGTCCATACAACTCCTGCAGAAGTCGTTAGAAAATACACCAAGCCTTGTTGCATGCTTGCCTATTAGACAGTGTCCAGTAATGACACCTATGATGGAGCCAATGTGCAGTCTGCTTAGAGATAACAAGTTCCTAGAGCGCTTCAGATCCAGCACAGGCCAGATCTGTTTTGTGGCCTAACATGTGGCAATATTACTCCACCTAAGATTTGTTCTATCTATTGCATCTTGCTTTAGCATAAGTTTACAGGTAGCGATGGGTATACCAATATTTGTCCGATTTGACAGTATAGGTAGTAAAGTTCCACTTTTGGCGAGTTCGTCTGCTTTGCAATTGCCTGAAATGTCCCTATGACCCGGCACCCAGCAAAGGTGAATGTTGAACTGCTGTGCCATCTCCAAGAGAGATGATCGGCAATTAAGGGCAGTTTTTGAATTTGTAGAGACAGAATCCAGAGATTTAATGGCTGCTTGGCTATCCGAGAAAATACGGATATATGTGGTTGATATCACGTTTTCTTTGAGCCAAGACAGGACTTCTTTTATCGCCAAAAGTTCCACCTGGAACACGCTACAGTGATTGGGGAGACGGAAGGAGAGACTTAGTTTCAGCCTATCTGAGTATACACCTCCACCAACCCCGTCCTCAGTTTTAGAACCGTCAGTATAGAAGTGGATCGATTTATCTTCCAGGAAAGCCAGGTCCTCCCAGAGAGATCTGGAAGGAATGGTAACCTTAAAGTTTTTATGGAACTGTAGCTGTGGGGTGGTGTAATCTGTGATACTTGGGAGTGATCTGAATGAGTTCAGAATGATCGAGTGGCCAATATTATTGTTGGACCATTGTGAGGAGGCTTTAAGACGTATAGCTGTGCTTGCCGCCGTTTGTTTGCAAAATATATCGAGAGGTGTGAGCTGGAACAGAATATCCAATGCAGCGGCAGGGGTCGTACGGAGTACTCCACCCATGCATCGGCAAGCTGAAAGTTGGACCTTGCTTAGTTTGCCAACATTTGTTGTTTTCTAAACACCCTTATTTGTATACATATTTTGAAGTTTCATATTTGACGTTTAACGAACAGCTGTTTCAATTAAACTGCATTTAACCAAATGAATTAAAAGGGCGTTCACGCAAACTTTTGTGTAAACTTATAATTTTACACAATTTGTAAACTTACGACGTTGCGTGAATACCCTTAATATGTTTTGGATTGTGAACGTAAAAAAAAAACTATATCGTATTTTTGTGTTTTTAAAATCTTATTAAAAAATACAAAACTACGTTTTATTTTTAAATATATTTTTCTCGGTGAGTACATTTAAGTGTTCCAGGTTTTTTGAGTTTGACTTAAAATTGATAAAAGTATCAAACATAAAAAAATAGTACTTCATAAATCATAATGTTTATTTACATTAAAATTTTAAAGTACATACTTTTTTTCTGTAAACCATCAATTAGGTTGCCATGAAACCAAAAAATAATAGTCTTGAATCTTTTTTTTAGTCACTGTAAATATTTACCGAATTATGTGCACATGTGAAGGAATAACTTTTAGATATTTATGAGGAGCATATTGTATTCTGATATCTTGGAAATGCCTTGTATCATTTAATAAGTTTTTGTTTTAGCTTATTTTTGAAACTGATATATAAATGAAAGCATTAATCGCTTCAGAAAGAATAAATGCAATTAAAGGTGTTACGCATTTATCGCATAACTATTGCTTGGCCTTAGTTAGTTTACTAAGTGGCCAAGTTGCAGAATTGTTGAAATAATTTTAACTCAGGACCTTGTTTGCCTTTTTTTTGGCTAAATTAAAGTCTACCAAATGGTTCATGATTTATGTATTTTAAATAATTTAAAGGGTTCGTTGGATATTCTGGTTTTCAGGTTTGTTTTTGGGAAGATATATACATACATATATGCTAATTCAAAATACTGTTTCAGAACCGACAATTTTTATTATGAAGAACAACTATATGCAAAAGATTAATGGTTTAGAAAAGAAAGCTTTTTAACATTTACAGAGGAGCCTTAGAGCTTGGAATGCACTCATGTTGAAACCGTTATTCCATTCGGAAGAACCAATTAATTACGAATTACGAATTATTAATCTATTAAAAAAATTTGAAAGAAAATACGAGAAAAAAACCTCAGATTTAAATTTAAAAAAAGAAAAGAAAAAATAATTAAATTATTCGAAAGATGAAAGTTTATCACTGACTCACTTACTGACTGATTCATTAACTCATCATTGTACAGCTTACTGTGTAATATATACAATATATATAAAAATTTTTTCACATTACTTCATATTTAAAAGTGCACACTAAGAAGGGATTTTTTCAAATTCATAAAACTAATAGGGTAAACTTAGGTTTAAATAGGGTAAAGTCGGATTTCTATTTTCTAAATGGGTTAACATAAAATTATTAATTTATATAGAATTTATAGATTTTTAATTCTAAGGTGTGTTAGGGGTGTTAAAAAAATTATAAAAAATTATTTTAACACTTACCAACGTTTAAAACGCAAAATGTCAAAAATCAATGTTTCACAAAAAAATTATATTAAATCGGGGGGTGTGTTGATTTTTATCATATTTACTATTTTGAATAGAGCATAGAAATAAAAATTAGGCGTGTAATACAAAATTTTTATTTATGTCGTATTTTTGACACACGCAATTTTTCAAAAACACAAATTTTTTTTTACGTTTTTTCCACAATCTTTATTTTTTATCTTTTTAATTCGGGTAGATAGAAATATGAAATTTTATCATCTTATAGAGATTACGGATTTACATGATTTCGGTGAAAATTGGATTTCTTAAGTGCCGTTGAGAAAAGTTATTCAAGTATAAAAAATTTTAAAAAACCTTTTCTAACGGTTTTCTAATAATATCTTTTTAATTAATAATCATAGAAGGTTGAAATTTTCACAGGTCATATAATTTATTGTTTTAAATGTGAATTTAATTTTATTTCAATTTTTTTTATACCCTCAAGTTTAGATAACAGAATTATAAAGGTTGTTTTACATGTCAGCTTATTATTCATCAGTGCATGCACGCATGGGTTTCTTTTTTCTTTAGTCCGCACCGCAATATGATAACAGTGATTTTGATACCTCATTTGTTAATCTATATACTATAAACACCATCACAATTTTAGTTTTCATTCAATCAAAAAATCCATTAAATTTAATCGAAATTACCCCACTTGTTCATTGCCAACCACCACCGACCAGTGGCAGATTACCCGTTATTTTATCAAAATCAGAAAATCCTAATGATATTGATGGATTAAATAATTCATAACTTCTGTTCTAATTGTCTGATCTTCAAGATTAAGATATTAAAATAATCACTAAATGTTAAGCTATAATTCTGTATAAAAATTATTGCGGAGGGGGGAAGCGTTCTATACGAAAAGGGATGGTAAAGAGGTAATCAATTCAATTTTCTGCATTAAAAATGCAAAAGTTGATGAAAATTTAACGAATTTCAAAATATTATGTTTTACAATATTGTAGCCCCAACCCTTATCTATAAAAAAGTCAAGCGTGTTATAGGGGTAAATTCAACAAGTGCGGCGGGAGGGGGATTTAAATGATTTTTTACCATAAAAATCGATTTAAATCAAAAAAATCATCAGACATGCCATCATTAATTAATTAATAACTCCTAAAATTCTTAACGGATTCTCAAGATTAAAGTCTTAAAATACTGTCATATGTCAATATGTAAAAAACTATATCAAATTTCTATGACAATTATGAAAAAAATTTAAAAACAAATTGAATTAATGTTTTTTTACAACCACTTTGATTGATTAAAAAATTTTAAATAATATGTTATATTCAAAATAGAGAAAAAAAATTTATCACATATTATTTATTAATATATTATCTAAATATTTGTTGAACATCTTAAGGTTCTAAGTCCAACAAGAATTAAGATATTAAATAAATTTTGAAATTAATTTATTTATAACATGCTTTTTGCGGCATAGTGTTTGCTTCATTAAAATGCTCATTACTTTTTACTACAATAACGGATTTTAATCAAATGACTTTTATTCGCTTGCAAACAAGTAAGCGCTTATTTTGATATATAAAACATATATATCTATCATCGATTTCATACATTAAAACGTTCTAAAAAAATCTTAAATACTTTTCTTGAAAAATAAATGAAAAAACGCGAAAATTTTTCTATTTTTGTAGGTATATACATATACATATTTATATTATTAAATATGCACGTGCGTTGGTGGTAGGTATTTCTCATTCGTAATAATACTAAATGTACCCTCATTGTTGGTTTGGTTGGCTGATAACTTTTGTTCTAATGATCTCATCGTCTTAAACTTTTGGTAGAATGTCATTCAAGTGTACTTGACCTTTTTAATGAAACTTACTATGATGTGGGTAGAGTATATTATTTAGTTGGCTTATATCTTCTGTTCTATTAATCGGATCTGTAAGATTAAGGTCTTAAAATAAAGGTAAAATGTTAGGCTAACTTCAAGTTAATTTATAAAAAAAATTCAAATTGAATTAAAAAAAATCGCTTTCGTTAATATGAGCACGGGCTGGGCTGGGCATTGGGCAACAAATTTGATACCTACTCAGATTTATAGAAAAGAGTTGATTTGGTCAAGTGATTGACTTGGCAAGTTGTTACATTTTTAATAATGGTCAGATTTTCAAGGTGAAGTTTTTTAAATTTTGATTAAGTATCCGGCTAAACAGTTTTCAAAAAGTTAAAAAAAAAACAAAACAAGTTAAAAAACAAGTTATCAAAACAATTCGTACGGTTCACCAAAGGTACTGTTAACTTGGGCGCCTGCCTGGCGACTGAACATACC